>VXAD01003975.1:553431-934219 GCA_013399195.1 Dicrurus megarhynchus
CCGCTCGCCCCTCACTCCGCGGCGCCGGGCGCGGCAGCCGCGCCCTCCGCCGGTGCGGGCGGCTCCCCGGGCAGAGAGAGAGCCCCGGCTCTGCGCTGGAACGGGGCGCTCGCCGTGCGGCTGCGGGAGCGGGGCGCGGGGAGACGGCGCCGCGTGTGCGCAACCTGCGGGCGGCTGTTTCCGTGCGCACCGAACGGAGAGCGGATCGGGGTATGGGCGCCGCGACACCGGGAAGCCGCTGCCTGTTCCTTAAAGTCGGGCTGACCTTTGCAACGGGTTTCCTATGTAGGTTAGGAGCTGGTCGCTCCCCAGTGCGTAAATTAATTAGGAAATTAGACTGTAGTAGCCTTCTAAGGGGAAGAGCGTTATTTGGGGTACTGCGTGCATCGCACATGACGTGTTAGATCGGGGGGAATTTGCGCTGTGAGCTCTTCGTTTTAAACATGTAGCGATATGGTTAAGAGCACTCGGATGTTTTTTAAAAAATCAATGGATTCAGATCTTAATGGGTTTGGAGTCGGATATAGCTGTTTTGTTTAGTGTCTTGCCACTCGCTGTTGGAGTGGGAAGTCAGCTAGCGAAATCTGAAATTCATGCTTGTATTCGTGAACTGAATCTTCAGTCAGATCTGTTGGTTTTTCCTGGAGAATATGAAGGCAAAGAGCTCGGTTCACTCAGCGGCTCGTGGGGAACCTGGCACTTCTCCTGTTAACTTAGAGGTCATCAATCTTCATTGGAATCAGGCAGACCATCACAGAAAACACACAGCCTGTTTGTCTTTATTATTGGGGGCTTTGTTGTGTCATGGGCTGGAGAAATTCCAATTTGGACTTTTGTCCAACAGATTTGTGATCGGATAGGGATAAGTTGATGACATTTCCAACCCAGAGCCATGAAATAGCATAATTACCGGGTGACTTTTGAGGAAACCGAGTCCGTGAAATAGGAAATAAAAGTACGTGAGGTAGTGGGGAGTAAGAACTGAGAGAAACACCGAGGGAGAAACAAGAGGAAAAGTGAAAAGCTGAGGACAGGGAAGGACAAAAGAAAATCTGGACTCTTATCACTTCATCAACAAGGTTACTGTGCTATGTGCATTAAAATGCAATTATCCCGTATTGTTCCTCTTGCTAGACCAAAGCTGACTTTTTTTTTTTTCCCTCTCTTTACATTTGAGGTTACGATGACAGAGAAAATGATCTCTTTCTCTGCGACACCAATACCTGTAAATTTGATGGGGAGTGTTTAAGGATTGGAGACAGTGTGACTTGTGTCTGTCAGTTCAAGGTAAGAAGATTGCTATTTCGTTCTCTAATTCACTAATGAGAATACAAAACAAGGGTCTCCCTTTATAACCTATCGCTTGGCAATTTATTTCTCTATGTGCAGAGAAGTTAGAGGGAAAACCTGGCAGTGTGTATAAAAGCTGGCAGGAGAACCAACTGGTGTCAAGAAGACATAAGTTTCTCTGGGAAAATGCAGATGCTATGGCTTTAAATGTCCCTTCGGGTCTGCAGTTCCAGGTTGTGCATTTCTGATTTTTCATCTCTGCCCTTTTAACAAGGATTTAGAGTCCTTTCTAAATTCATTTCTGATACAGATCATGGCTTATTGTATTCGGAGTTCTGATCTAGTTAAAGAAATGGATCTGTAATGTGCTTATGCAATATTTTCAGGAAGGGCTGCATAGTGACAATGCTTCTGCCTGTTTATCTGCCCAGCTGATCAGATTAAGGAGCAATCCCTCTGTTCCAAAATGATGAACTTCCTTTAGGTTTTATATAGTTTTAGGAGAGCTATTACTGAGTAGTAGGGGGTTTTCCTTCTATTTCTTCTCTCTTTCTCTTGCAGCTGCATCTAAACCTGAGCCATTCTCAAAGTCAGACGATTTCATTATGAAGGATTCCATTTAATGTTTTAGCTAACTCGCAAAACAGCTGGTCTTTAAATAATGACCTGAATAGAAACCACACAAATTAAAGGAGTTTAAAGCATGTACCAGCACAGGGTTGTACGTGTGTTTATGCCCCAATATTTTTCTGCATTTTAATGTGGATTTGTGAAGTTGTGAAACTTAGAATGCTGATTTGAGTGTTTACAGTAGAGCAGGCCAAATAGTGCACAGCTCAAGATTGTGCACATCTGTAATGATTATGTTAATATTGAGCTTTGATAGCCTATTCACTTTGAAGCATAGCAAGTATCATTTATATTTCTGGAGCCAAATGTGCCTTCAGAGAAAAACCCAAGTGATAAGTTCCTTCATTTTAAACAAAGAAGGAATTTTCTCTAATGAGAGCAAGACAGTAGTTCCGAAATGCTTGTGTTTCCCATGTTGGAAGGGAATTCATGTTGACCATGGGAGTCTTTTATTCCATTTGGAGTTTGCATGCAATCAAAAAATCAGTGTGAGAATGCTGTTCTGAGCATTTGCCTTGGCTCAGCATATGCAGTGATATAAGGGTTATGGTCTGGTCTGTTTTCTCTTTCTAAGAAAAATCTGTAAGGCAGTGAAAGGTCTGTGACTTGTCCCATTGCCTGGTGGTAAGCCAGGGCAGATGTTGTGCCATGAGCCTCGGGAACTTAGAGCAGCCACTGAGAGTGCTTGGGTCTTGTCTTTGGTCCCTGCGTGGTGTTGCCACGAGGCATAAAGCAATGAACTCGTAGCCTGGAGGGTGCTAATTCAGATGTTGCTGTCGGCAGGGAAGAAGGCATTGGGAGCAGTCTTCCCAGGGCAGGGTGCTGATGCCTGGTGATCTGGGGTAAATGAAGCTAAGTAAATCTCTCCAGGCTGTGTGGTCCCCTCTTTGAGACGTGAACACTATAAATATGCTGAGTTTAGCAGTTCTGTAGGGGGCGGTTTAAACAGATTTAAGGAAATCAGGTAATTGGTATATGAATATGTAAATAAGACCAAAAGAATGAGTTGGGCAATTGTGGGCCCAATCACTGGGAAATGGGTCAAAATCAACAGCAATCTTTGGTTTCAGTGGCCTTTGGATCTGGCCCTGTAAACACTCAGAGCTCTTTGTCTTGCTGTGAGCCCTCTGTGGAGCCGCAGGGCTGACTGTGACCTTGGAGGGCAAATTACCTGTGGCTGATGCTGTGGCAGCGCTGCCCAGGGCGGTGTGGTGCTGGGCTTCTGTAGTCAAACGCGAGCGCTTTGATACAGGCAGAGCTTGGGGGGATGTTAGCTTCTCTTGTAACATCAGTGGACAGTGTGACAAGCCAAAAAGATATGCCACTGGAGTAGAAAATTAATTTCTGGTGTGGTGTCTGAAGCTGGCTAAGTGAGGCAGAGCTGGCCAGGTAATTTATGTCATGAGTAAGGGGGCTCCCATCAGAGTTCAGGGCTCCCATTTCAGTGACAACTCTTTGTGGTGATGGTGAGCAAATCAATAGCAGACTCCCCATCACTATAACTGTGTTTTATGTTTTCTTCAGAAATTTGAGAGACTAGACAAGGATGGAGAGCTCATTTTGCCTCTGTACTGATGAAAAATTCTGGGCTGACCAGCCTCTGCCTTGAGGGGCTGAGGAACACGGAAGTGGGGAGCAGGGCTTCTGCAGTCTTTCTTTGGGTTTGTTCAATCTAGAATCACAGATGCTTCATGTCTGTCCAAGTGGAGTTAAAATGAATTTATTTTTATTTGAAGGGATGAATATGATCAGGCTGCTCCGGAACACCCAAGTTGGACTTCCAACCCTGGAGAGCCAGCAGGCACGTGCTGAGAAAGAGGTTCATATTGACTGGTTCTCTTGTCACAGTCTGCTGTGACACCTCACAGTGAGACATGTATTTCGTTAAGAAATACCATGTCCCGCTCTGATCAGGAGATGGAGACCCATCCCCTGTGCAGGACAAGCCCAGACTTCAGTGCTGGCAGGCAGGGAAGGCACTGGCACAGTGCTGGCTCCAGCCGGAGGGCTGAGCGTGAGGGAAACCACCAGCCCCTCCTTCCCTCAGGCTCAGTGGGTCCAACAGAAGGTGTAGAGCTATGTCAGCAGGCAGGTGGTTGGAGACATGGCTTGCTGGGGTCTGTACCTGTTTGCCCAAAGCCATAGGTCTGGCAGCTGGGCTCTGCCCTCTTACATTTCATGAGCATATCAAAAAAATATACCAGGTACTTCCATCAGTGTCTTTTTCTCTTGAGTCAACAAGACTGTGGACAAGTCACTGTTTTTTATGTGAGGATGGAGTCCTGTTTTCATGCATGTTAAATCTTCCATGTGCTTCAGTGTTTGTGGAGCTGCAACATCACCTGTCTGACTTCCAGCTTTGTTATATTTCTGGAATTTATTTTTGGGCTACTTGGTTCAAGATGTGGGTGGCATTTTGGGAGTAGTTGATCCATGAAAGTAGGAGGAGGTCAAGCTTTTAACGGTGTTACCAGGAGGAGGAGTTACACAGGTTACCATTATCTTTAGGAAACAAACCACCTGCATTCAGTGCTCAGCACTGACCCAAAGGCTCCCAAAGCTGGTTTGTCCCTGGCTGTGACAGTGGGCACTCACGGCTGCAGGTGCTGAGGAAGGCAGCCTTTGACTGACGCTTGGCTGAATTGGATGCATCTGTTTCCCTGCTCTACAGCTGTGTTTTAAAAACTGGCATGTATAAGAGAGAAGTGGACAGTGTGGCACTGTGCTGCTGCATTTAGTTTTGACATGGTTTTCCCTGAGGGCTTGGGGATGAAGAATCGTTCCTACATCTAGGGTTTGGTCTATTGACCCCTAAACCAATGACAAAAACATTGGAAACTGACATTCAACACCTGATATTCTCCAGTACTAGCAGCAAATATTTTGTGATAGTGATGAGCTGTGGGTACAGGGTTCAGCATGGGCAAGTACAAGAGTCCAGCTTGAGTGGGTTAGGAACCACCTGGTGACTGACATCACAACCCTCTCCTCAGTGGTCTTGTTTTCTTTCCTGGGTAACTTCCACTACAGTTTCCAGCTCAAAGCCAAGGCAGGATCCATCTGGAAGACAACCCTCCCTGTGCTCCTTGTGGCTCCTGCCTTTTCCACCTGAATGCTAGTTTTTCAAAGGTGCTGGTGGGAAGAGTGGTCTAATACTTCCTGGGATCCTGGTGTCTCTCAAATGCATTTTAAAATTGCCAAGCTCTGGAAGAAGTTCCAGCCTAGCTCATAGCACTCCTTTCCATGGATTGGGATTTCAGCATTTGAGTGGGGCTGTCTGGCCTTTCAGATCTGCAGCTGAGTCAGTGTGAAAGACCGTCCCTCGCTCTGGGCGAAACCAGCAGAGGAGTTGCCTTTGTGTTTCTCGGCAGAGAAGTTGCCACTGTGTTTCTTGGGCAAAGACTCCAACCTTGTTTCTACATGTAACAAAGCCTGTTGAGATACTCCAGGCCAAATTCCTCACAAATCCTTGGGTGACAAGCAGATGTCACACCTAAAGCAAGCATGGTTTGATGCTTCATGCTTTGAAAAATACGCACGACTGTGTTAATTGTCCTGGTTATGTATTCCAGATCAGCCTCCAGCAATTGCTGTTGAGCTTCTGGATGAAGTTGGCATTTTATGCTTGAAACATTGCTCAGATTTGGAACATAATGGTGAAAATAGCCTAGAAACATTTTTAATCAACAGTTTAAAGTCTCTGCGTGGAACCCTTTGTGAGGAGCAGAAGGAGAGGATTTCTACTGTTGTGGCTGCTGTTTTTCTTCCTTGTTCTGAGGGAAGAGGGTGCTGGGGGTGGGCAACAGCTTGGGAAGATTTAAGAGAATACAATGCAAAATGAAAATGTCATTTGTTTTGGCCCAATCAAAATGTCACTCTGACCAACTATGAATAATTTCTTGGCAGCTGCTCTGTGTGGAGGCCTGCAATTAATGCAATCTATGCAATTGTTTGTGTTAATCACTTCTGTAGTCATTCAGTTTAAAGCATTTTTGACGTTAATATCCCTGTTATTTCAGTTCTGTGTTTTACATTGTGCCCAACAAACACACCTCAGACTTTGTGGCATAATACAGCTAAATAGGATGTATGATTTCTTCTAAATTTTTACTTGGATTTAGGCAGAGGTGAGCATTTGTAAATAATAATTGTGATAATTCCGTTTGTTCTAATTAAACAATGAGGCATACCAGGAGTAGGGTAATCACGAGATAATCATATCCCTGGTCTAATTGCCATGTACAGGGCACATCCAAGTATTTCTAAGCCTCCAAGCATGATTATCTTGTGATAACTGCACCCAGTAGGTTGCCCAATTTCCAGTATAAAATGAAATGATTATTTTTTTTTAAATGAACGAGAAGGGGCAAAACTGTCTCCCAGTGGTGGAGGAAATCAAGCAGAGCTCAGCAGGAATTTGAGCCAAAGCAGGGGTGCGTGGTGTGAGAAACTTCTGCAGTGCTGCCGCTCCTGCCCGCTGGCCACCGTGGGGAGAGCTTGGACCTTTGTGGAGCATCCCAGCTGCAGCTTGCCGGGAGCAGAAGTCTCTGTGCAGAAAGAGGGATGGACTTTGATCGCTGGTGTCTCAGAAATAATTTCCCTGTGTCCAGTCAGTACTTGAATAGCTAGACACACGCTTGTGTGCGTGCAGACCTCCATAGCACCGAGGGGGTGTGTGTGCAGGAGGAGGGGAAGAGACAGCCTGTTCATTACAGTTTGTCTGGAGCCGTCCGATGGAAACACAGGAGCTGTTACTGCAGATGTGAGGAGCTGTTTGCCTTGCCCATATTCCTTCCCTGGGAATGCCCCCTGCTCCTGCTGGCAGTGAGAGACCTCTCTGGGACACTTACTGAACGCTTTGCCCATTCAGATTACCTTTCCCCTAATCTCTTCAAGTCTGATGTTTCTTTTAAAAATACCCCTCCCTCTCTCTTAGTAGCTGTAAAGGTGAGGAGAGGATGGTTGGTGTCTCCCTCTCTGTTGTTTTCCCAGGGTTTTAACGCCGGAAGGGATCAGGGTGTGTGTGTGGGGACACCCGAATGGGTGCTGTGCCCCCTGCTCGTGTGACTAACGCTGCTGCTCTCTGTCCCTTCCCGTCAGTGTAACAATGACTACGTGCCCGTGTGTGGCTCCAATGGTGACACCTACCAGAACGAGTGCTACTTGAAACAGGCTGCCTGCAAGCAGCAGAGTGAAATCCTGCTGGTGTCCGAGGGATCGTGTGCCACTGGTACGTATAACTCACTCCAGGCTGCCTGCCCACCTTGCCACGCCCCCCAGGAAAATGGCCTGTGGATGGCAAAAGCCATTTGAATTCTTGCTTTGAATTCATTACGGGTTAATTCTTTGCAGTTTGGGGCGTGAGAAGTCGCTGCCATCCTTCCCTTTTAAGTAACTTAGTATAGGCTCACAGTCCATGATACACTGTAGCCCTGTCACTGTTTGGAAGAGTTCAGCAAAGAAATAGATTTCTTTTTTAATTTGTATCTTGTGCTCCTGATCATCCTGTGCCCTGTGTACACGTCTGAGCTGTTATGACAAGTGAACTGGTAGCGGATTAAGTGAGCAGATGTCTGATAAATGGGCATCTGGATTACCACAAGCCTCTCCATAATCTGGAGAGAAGTGGAGCATTATTGCCTGCAATCCAGTTTCTTAGGTTTTTCCTTATCCTTGTAGGGCCAGATTCCCAGCTGGTATGGTTCAACAGACCACTGGCTGTAATGAGTCCTGCCAATTTACACCAGCTGAAGATTTAGTCCAAAGCACACATAATGAACAGGTCTGCGCCACAGGTGTTTTGTTCTGGGCTTGTGAAAACTGACTGGCTTGTAGGACAGCTTTGCTTAACTCTGAGCCTCGTGATCTGTTTATATCTCAGCTTTTATGGAACAGGTAGAAAGGTGAATGAGCAAAATCTGTCAGGAAAACTGAGTTGCTTATGTGCAGGAGTTCTTGATGTTTTTCTTCCGTGCTCAGTATCTGTTAGAGGTGGGCAGTGAAGTTAACTTGAAAAGAGCAGGAGTAAGCCTTTGTTCTTGAGAGAGTTCTTTAAACTTAAAGCAGAATTTTTTCTTCGCTGAGGATGGAGGAGTCACTAAAAAGTACATTAGACAAACTTTTTTCAGTTCTGTAATTTCATGTTTCATATATCTGAGAGAAAATAAACTCCTTTCCCTGGAAATGTTGTTCTTCTCTGAAGCTGTTACCTGACAATTTTCAAGAAGAAAAAAACATATGCTGCAATTTTTTTGTCCATAAATTGGTATTAAATGGAGCTCAGGCTGACAAAACCTACTGTGGTGTAGGATTTGTTCAACTTAGTAAATTCTCTCAGCACAGCAACTGGTCTTTTCTGGGTTCAAACTTTTTGATTAAAGGGATAATTTCAGTGCATTGCTACAACTTTACTGAAACTTGCTTGCCTGCTGGCGATGACTCTGTTGGCAGCGTTCTTTTGAAACACATTGTGGATTTCAGAAACAGAGAAGGGGAAAAAAAACTTTTCCTGAAGTCTTGATCAAGGTCTTTGGCCGATTTTTCCTTCTTCCAAGGAGGAGCTCACTGGAGAAGGGAGCAGCCATTTTCCTTAGGTTTTCCCTATGGGATGGGGCAGAGAGAGAGGGTGCTCAGGAACCCGCAGCAGAGACCTGGGCTTCTGGGAGAAGTGGCAGTGAGCAGCCCTTGTGGCCGTGCCTGGCAGGGGTCTGGGCACTGAAGGGTAGGGCAGGAGGAGAAACACGAGGTCCTTTTCCTGCAGAGGGGCAGATAACGTGGCTGCTCACTGTGGCAGGCAGGTGAGAGCAGGCATTCATTCCTTCTGCTGTGCTGGGGAGATCTGGAAAAGCAGCTCTTCCCAGAGCCATGAGGGCACTGCACTGCAGAGACCTTTCTTTCCTCTTTCCTCAGCAGCTCATTTGGGAAGGAGCATCAGGACAAAAGATGAGATCAGGAAAATTCAGGACATGATTGCTGGGAAAACACCGTTGTTTCTGTTCCCTTTTTCAGCCACCTTTTGCATCTGTCCTTTGCAGCCTTGCTGGATCAATCTACCGTTTGAAGCAATTCTTACAACCAATTATTTAGCAAAGATTTTCCTTTTCTTAGTTTCGAGCAGTGATGGCACGTGCAAGTTCAGATCCACCAGCCCTTGCTGTCAGTAAATGAGATCTAACAGTTCATAGGGCACTTTGATCCCAGAGCAGCTTTTCCAAACTCTCTCGATTAATCTTGATGCTGATAAATGCATAACTGTTCCACTAAGGGGGAGGCCTCCCTTATCTGCAGAAGAAACTCCTCTTTGGTGTTATTTTTGGTAACCCTACGTGTGTGCATTTCCATGCTTTGCCTTGCTTATAAAGTTTCTTACTGAAGCTCTGGGCTTGGCAATTTTGTGATGTTGCTCTTTCTAAATCTGTGAGTCTCATCATTCCAGCCAACAAAACGTCAAGGAGAGGAAAGTGAAAGCACTCAGTTTTGAAACTCAGCAACAACCTTGAGAAAAATGGCATTTTAGTCATTTATCTGAAGACTTTGAATAATAGTAATTTAATGGTTTATTTCAGTTAGTTATGATCTGATGAGATGTCACTGTTTTCTAAAGATAATGATGTGAATTGACAATTGGTCTCTTCTCAAACAAATGGGTTTTAAAATTTCTCCTTGGTGAGGATTTAGTAGTGACCAAGTGGAATAACTTTGCACAACTGTTGAGAACAAAGATTTATCAGTCTAAATACAACAAAACAAATTAGAGACTTCTAAGGGCATTGCAGCATTCTGTGGCTTACATTATTTTCATCTGATAGAGAGACTTTGGAAAAAAAAAATATGGAAACACAAGAAAGATGACTTGAGTGAATTACATTCAGATTAGATCTCTATAATTTACCCAGGGATGCCATCAAACATGAGGTACACTGTAGTACACTTCACTGAAGCCTTGCTTTGCATGCTCACAGGACACACTGGAGCACATGAATATAAATTTCTTTCTGTTCTTTTCTCAGATGCTGGCTCAGGATCTGGGGACGGAGGTAAGAGCCCTCTTTTCATATCTCTGTGCTTTTGTGTACACACATTGTCTTCCACAATTTCGGATTCTGAGTGAATAGGCTTTGTAATTTAGTTGTTGCACTACATATTGTCTTTCGTTCAGCTCTGTCTTTGAAAAAAGTGGTATTTTGCATTTCAGTCAAGCTGGAACCTAATCATGACATGCTGTTTTCTAGGGAAATTCAGAAAGCTGTGTTACTTCTAATAGGACTTGGAATTATTCATAGGTTGTGCTAGGAGCTCTATCTCCATCTACTGTTACAGTTGCACTCATTTGTTTTATGTTTAGGGTAATATTTCTTTTGTTTTTAAAACATGAGCCAAACCCTTGACTCCTCCTCACTGGAGGATTCAAGCCAAATATTTTGTGGTAGCAGAGAGCATTCTTTCAAAGATATGAAGAAATGTCACAGGGAAAGAACAATGTGTTTTTATAAGAGCAGCAACAGCAAAACTGAACGTGGAAATAGCCTGAGCCCTTTGTGGCATATGGGGAATACTGTAAAATGTAGGCAAACTAGCATTTAAGTTGGGGTTTATTTTGGTGGTTTTTTTTTTTTTATTTCTTGCTGCAGTCATTAATGGATTTGCTTGCCTGACAGCAATCCTTCTTGGAAGCACAAGTGTTGGGTCTGGGTAGTTCCCTGCCTAAGGATAGGGAGTGTGACTTTTGGGGCTCGTAGGTCAGGCTTCTCTGGGAGGGCCAGGGCTAGTCTGGGTGGCTGGGGAAGGTTGTCCTTGAGAGTTCCCCTCATTTCTGCCCCAGCCCCCTGAGTAAGCTCCACAGCAGGGCAAGGGCAGGGCCAGCATTGGGCTGGGAGGCTGCTGGGCTCTTCCGGCTGGGGCAGCCACCAGGAGCTGAGCCAGCTTTTGGTATGACACTGACAGCAGGGCTGGGCCCTGACCCAGTTTTGTGGCTGCTCCTCGTTGGATTCAGGTTTTTCAGATTCAGTCACGTTTCTTGGCAAAGTATCCCCTAGTCCTTGTTTAATTTTGGTAACCAGGGTATCAGCGAGCACAATGTGTATGGAAAGTATTATTTTTACCTGTGAAGCGGTCAACATCATGAGCATGAGGCACTTCAAGGGGCCTCATTTTCTGACATCAGACTCAGGCTGCTTTCTGGAAGTCAGGCCACTTCAAGATGCTTCAAGTCTGGCTCCCCGAAAACTGCAACATAAAATATTGCTAGTTTTTTCCAGCTATTCCTTTTTTACTCTCATGTCCTTTTAAGTTGTCTTTTTAAAGCATTCCACCAAACAAATACCTTATTCAGCTCTTATCAGAAATTTACGATTTGATTTATATGTATGATAGGGTTTTCACACCTATGGCCAATAAATTGGTTTTCGAATGAAGTTGTACAAAATCCATCATGCATGTATCAAGGAAGACAGATAAGGTTTTCAGTTTGTTGGGTAACTGAGGAGGAGGGAAAACAAACTTGGTCACTTTCTGAAAGTAAGGAATTCCATTCTCAGAAAGCATAGGTGTTTAAAAGCGTGATTTCCAAACAGTTTCATTTTAGAAGCTAAGATCAGCAGAAGATGAGCAGAGCAGGGCCTTGGGACTGATTGTACAGGTAGTAAGGAAGCAGATTTGTGAAGGAGACAGAACCAAGTTGGGACATGTGTTTAAAGGTCTACAAAGCTGCCTTGTATTGTTCAAGATTTAGTAGGCAGCTATGGCTGTTCTTGAAGTACAAAAGTATATTTATGTGCCCTAAGAAGCTAAAGAAGCTAAATCCAGACAAGTAAATACTGTCACTACATCACTCTTTACTAGACATGGTCTTGTTGTAAAAGCTGTAATAAATTTTGGATGTCATCACAGTAAGCCTTGTAAAATCCACTCCAGCAGTCATGAGTGGGGCATGTACCTATGAGAAGCCTGAGGTCTTAGGCAATCTTGTGTGGTTTCTGATTTTTCCTGAAAATTCTTTCTTTCTTATGCTTCTCCAAGCAGTCTCAGTTAACAGAGTAACCAGTGCAGCATCTTTTTTATCACAACTCCTGCCACAGGGACCCTCCCAGCCAGCCAGCTGTGAGATAAGGGACCCAAGTTTTCAACGGGCTTGTATCTCGTGGTTGGATTTCTTTGGTCTGATGAGGAACACATCCAGTAAGAAATTAACTCAAGTTGTGTTTTTCTGGTTCTTAAAACATGGCAAGCTTCCAGGTGTTTTCCCCCATGACTGACACCAGTTCAGCTCCCAATACTGCTGCTCCTTCAGTGGAGCTTGTCACAGGACACTATAATTGTTAAAGGGCTCAGAAGAGCTGGAAAGGGGTTGGTGCAAGGGACAGATGCAGATCAGCACACCATGTGGTCATACAAGCCTCCTGTTCTCAGGAAACTGGTCAGAGCATGAACAAAACAGCCAGAGGCTGTGTTTCCCATCTGGGTTCGCAGGGAAGTCTTCTCAATGTACTATATAGGATTTGGGGTTTTTTTCTCTCCTATCAGGGATGCTGTCATCAGAGAGGTCCCAGCTTTTCAGCACTTTACTGATCTTGAGGGCTTTCCAGAGGTGATTTAATCCTCCTTTATGCAGCAATAACATATAAAAGTCCCCTTATTTGTAAAGTGATGAAGAAATCTTAATCTCATTTGATTACTGAGCCTTCAGCATACACTTTTGGGGATATCCAGTAGATGGGTAGGACAGTAGGTGTTCGAATTTCTTATTGCAGAAGACATTTTTCTCTGTAAATGAAGATGAAAAATGCAGAATCAAGAGCCATTTCAGTGTTTTGATTGCAGAAGCTGGGAGTATGGTGTGGAATTATTTAAAAACCCACATCCCAGAAAGATACTAATCAGAAAGCCAGAAAGGATGAATGTGAAAGACTTTATACAGAGAGTAATTTAAAGAGATTCCATTCATTTTCATCTATGCCGTTCTCTAGACAACTGGGTTTTTTTAGAACCCAATGATTCATGTTTTGGTCTTGAGCAGCTTTATAATGAATTCTTGCTCGTTTCCTGGCTTCCTTCTAACAGCAACAAACTCAAGATGCAGTATTTCATTATAGCTCTTAATGGGCTAAGAACATCTCTCCTTGGTTTCATTGTCACACTGAGCACTTCTTCGCCCTCCCCGCGTTGTCTGCACTCCCAGCTCTGTTGATTGGCTTTCATTCACAGTCTGATGGATTCACTGGGGGTGACTGTCACGCTGGGTGTTGCTGTGACCCCCTCCAGGGCAGTGCATAAGCACCTAACTTGAATTAGTTTCAGAGCCTCCCTCAATTTCCACTCAAGCCCTGATGACTTCAGTGGGAATTCTATGGGGCCCTGGGTACACAGATCTTATCCTAGTTTGAATTTATGTTAATTCATTGTGATCTAGAATAAAGCAAAATTAAAATAAACCAACCAAACGAGTGATAATTCATCAATATCATAATCACCATTTATTTTACAGTAGCATCTAGAGGTGCTAATTCTAAGATTAGGACTCCAGTGTGGTACACCCTGACACTGTGAGGCACTTCTTCATGGTGAGGGAGAGAATAAAAACTGTGAAGCAGTCTGGATATCCAAGCTGGGCCAGGGCTGGAAGCTGCATCACACTTCAGTGTCTGAATTGTCTGAATGTGCTTCAGACACTGTGCTTCAGTGTCTGAAGCACATGCTGCTTCAGAGCCAAGCCAGTGCTGGGGCTTTTGAACCGCAGTGTTTGTCAGCAAACCCATATGACATCCAGAAAGATTCAGAGATTATACTGCTCTTAAACTTATTCCTGATCTGTTAGACAAGCCTGAAAGCCAACAACCTTACAAGCCGTCTTCTTTCCCCCCTCTTTCTGCCTCTCTTGCTTTGGGTGTGTATTTTAAGGATGAGCTTGGCTTGTTTGTTTGTTCGTTCTTTCAGTTTATCCCTTCAATCTTAGCTGGAAAAAAATGAAGTCCTGCAGCTCTTTGTAGGTGCCAACATGTAGATTTAATGATAGATTTGGTATTCTGGTCTGCCTTTCCTGTTGACTTAGAGATGTGTGAATAAACACATACATATTATAAATCTATATAGAGCAGCAGTCATCTTGAAACACTAACCCAGAGAAAATAGGGAGGAAAAAATTAACACTTTGAAGCCTATGTTATTTTTTTAAGGCAAATCATAATGCAGCATTTATATACTTTTTATTTTTTCCTTTAATCAACAGGTAAATGGCTACTCTGACCCAACTGCATTTGCACTTGTCTCCATGCTGGTTTTGTATGGCTTACTTGAATTCAGCAGCTCTGCTGCTTTTCCAGTGATTTCCCTTTCTGCTTTATTACAGTGTTGATTGATGGGCAGGGCTATGCAGAACACGGTGAATATTGCTGTAAACACTGTCCTAGCAATCACACTTGAGCCAAAATACGCCATAAAACCTGGAGTGTATATTGGTTTGAATGAAGCAGTGTATAAAATGCAGTGCTGATAAACACACACATACACACATGTTCCCAATATACGGGAGAATACTCCGGCTGTTCTGGTTTAGCCTCTGAAAGAAAAGGTGTTCATATTTTGAGCTGCAGATTCTTTTCCTGGGTTTAATAGGTGATTCAAGCTTCTCTCATGTGAATTTAGAATATCTGCTGGCCCCATGTGCGATTGTCAACCGCAATAAGGAAATAGGAAGGCTTCTCCTACCCTAATTTGATTTGGGAGATATAATTTAAAGCAGCATTAGAAGGTCCAGAATCAACTATAAGCAACGTGCACTGACTGGGTAAATACCTCTGGAGGGAATGTTTAAATCTTAAATGATTGACCCGACTGTGGATGGTCAAATATGTCTCCTTTGTTAAACGGGTTTTTACCTTGTTAACCTCAGCATGGCACTGAGCCCAAACCAATAAGCTCTTTGAAAGGCCAGGTTTATTAGCTCAGGCTCTTCACTGTCCTAACATGATTACATGACTTCCAGTTCAGGGCTGGTGCTCATCTGACCTATATAAGAGTTAGGTCAGGGAAAGGCAGTTCATGTCTCCTTGTGGCCTTTAAAAATTGGGAAAGGATGAAGTTCCCATATGTTTTTGTTGACTAGAAGAGAAGCACTTGGGCCTTCACAAGTGCCAGACTTCCAGACCCCTGCCAGGGGCATTTTGTGCTGGGTAGGATGCAGTGGCAGTTTTGGAAAATCCTAGGAAGGTATGGAGATGACAGGAATACCAGTTTTTGGATTCCTCTCATTTGAGCTAAGTACTGAGCTCATTGACCCTGCTAGGCTGAGATGTTTGAGCAAGTCCCTGTAGCTCCTAGAAGCTCTCCAGGGTTATAGATAAAGTGCCAGCCCTGGAAGATGCTGGGTTTGGATTTAGTTGCCTGGGTTGTTCCTGTGTTTTGCGTGCCACTCCTGAAGCTAGAATGCAAACACCCAGTGAAAAGGGGTGCATGCCATACCTGTGCTTGCTGTGTTATTGATGGGCAGAAGTCCTTGCTGTGTTCCTGGTCCCATCAAGCAGGCTGTCGGCGCTGAGGAATGTCACGGGGAACAGCTGACGGGTAGTGAATGATTTGTGGCCCGTTTTCAGCCATTCATGCAAAACTGGAGAAAATGAATAGAAGATGCCATGAAGAACCCCAGACTTCTGTAGGCGAGAAGTATGAATGACGTTCATTCATAGCCTCTTTGCTGCATTATGCAATCCTTTAGGTTTTTGGTACTTTGTGTAAGTAGTTCAGAGCTACACGGGGATTCTATGAATGGAAGATGCTCACCTACATCAAAAAATACTGGATGCCCTGGTTTTGCTTTAGAAGTGAAAATTACTTCTCTGCATAGAAACAGAGAAAAAAAATCCAAAATATGCTGTCTAATCATGTGCAATCTGTAAATCCATGAATAACTAAGTCATCAAATCATCAAACAAATCCTATGATACTCCAGCAAACAGATTAAAAAGGGAGCGCTCAATCACGAATACTCATTTATTGGTCTGTTGTTGTAAACACACCAAGAGAGAGATGTAGTGGTCTAGATTTGTCTGCTACATCTCTGTAAACCTGGATTAATTTTCCTTGTGACAACTGTGGAGTCACTAGAGATTAGCCGTGATGACAGTGAGAGGCAAATCTAGCCCACTGTTCTGCTTTTTTATGCAGGAAGTTCTTCCACAGAGGAAAAAAAATTGGTTTTAACTTTCAAATGGCTCTTCCAAGCTTGCTACAAGCACCTTATTTCATGGGGCAAGAGCATGTGTTCAAATACATACCTCATTTCTATCACATGCTTAAATGCCATCGTCTTTTAAATTTTTCTTCTGAATGTGGATGTTTTGCACAAGTGGGGTCTGAGGCAGCCTGGGAATGACCAGAACTACTTCAGATCCTCGTGCATCTCATTATTATACATGCTGTGGTTTAGTGATCGAAGAAGCTGATTCGGTGTGCACTCTCTTTGAACCGGTTTTGGTGTGACACAGGTTTTTGTTAGATGCTCTCATGAGATCTTAAAAAAGAACAAATGGCATGAGAACTGCCAAGTCTCTCTAAAGGTTCATGTATTTGCTTTCTGTAACTTCCGCATTTCAGACCTCAGCTGCATCTGGCAAATTTAATACATTCTGCACGGGATGTTTAAATTCCCTTTTGTCTGAGAGGTTTTCTTTCCTTTCAGAGACTGGGAAATGAAACCAGAAATTTTGCCTGCTATTTTTGAAGTCAGTGGGAGCTGATCTTCAGGAAGGGCACAACTGATTCCTGGAGACTTAGCAAACTGGAGACAGCCACCTACTTTATGTAAATGCACACACAGGACAAGTTTAATGAGTGTGGTGCAAGCCGAGGAATCCAGAGCAATTCATAATCAAATCCAGACGAGTTAGAGTTTTATGGGAGAGTGCTACCAGTTCTTAAGATGTTTCCACGAGTCTTTTAGCCCAGGTTTTTGAATAGCTTTGTAGAAAATGCTTAGTTTCTTAATTTAAAGCAAACACATTGCTTGTTGCTCAGGAGAATTCTTGAATAGAAGCCCAAAGCGTTCAACAGTAGGGAGATCTCTAAACTGAGGTACGAAAATATCACAACTCAGGGAAGAAGAGTCAAAACCATTCCATGTTATTTCAGGTGAATTCTTTAATGCCTTGGACTTCTTGATCCCATTTGTTCTAGCTGCATGAGAATTAGATAATGATGGTGCCTATTTAAGCCCATTATAAAAGCAGATATTGAAGCAGGTCTCTTTTTACCCCTGTAGCCCCATACATCCTGCAGGTAGCAGTGTAAAGAAAGCTAGTTAAAGAATTTTGATGTTGGTTTTCTGTAAACCCGAGAACATGGGAAAGCTCTAAAGATCTGAGAGAATGTACATGTGTAGGTATTAAAAAGAGTAAGGGGGGAAAAATCAGATATTTATAGGCCTGCCAATCTGACATTGATTGAGGTAGAACGGGACATGCAGTCCTGGACCTGCTCAATAAAGAAATAAATGAGAATTAGTGCTGAGCAATACAGGCTGATGTAATAGATTCTGTCAACTAATTGAAATGTTATTTATGAAGTTACAAGTTTGGTTGATATAGTGTACATGGATGTCGGTGAAGCATTTGGCATGCTGCTACATGACACTATGATTAAGGAACAAGAATCATGCAAAATTGACGTGGTATGCAATTAGCAGAGTAAAAGCTGCCTTTCAGGATGTAATTATAAGTGGATTTATCATTGTTAGATGGACAGCAAAGCGATCAGCCTTATGTTCTTTATTTATTTGTTTGTTTTAGCAGTGGCCTAGGTGGGCACATACTTTTCTAACTGATCAGATTCTCAAAAGTTCTCTCTGGGGAAATAAGAAATGAGTGGTTCACTGTTGCAACCCACTCTGATTTACACCACTTGTGCTCTGGTGCAAGAGCAAGTCCTTTAATGTGGCCAAACATAAAGCCTCAGCCACAGAGCAGCAAAGACAAGAAAGCAGAAAGTGAGTGGGGAAAGGCCACTGGAAACAGTGATGCTCCAAAGAAAGCTGAGTTTTGGTAGTGAGTGGGCTTGTGTGAGAGAGCTCTGCAAGCACAGCACGGCAAAGGGCCACTGGTGTGCTTACAAATCTTGAGCAGGAGTAAGGATGTCAGAGTACCTCCACCTTTACCAGAGGAGGTGGCTGCAGCTCCAAAGGCCCTGAGAAGCAGGCAGTGTGCAGCCAAGGGCGTGGCTGCCCAGCAAATGCAGCCCTGAAAGCTTTGATGCCTTAGGCTTTGTCAGGGGAAAGGAAAGGGTTGCTTGAGTCACCAGCAGTAAGTACCAGCGTGGGGAACTCAAACGAGCAGCAGGGCTCTTTATGCTGACAGACAAAGGTCTAATGAGATGCTGGGCTGGCAATTAAAGTTAGACAAACTCTGAGTGAAGTTTATATGTGTGTTTGTAAATGAAGGCAATAGCACAATGAAGTAAGTGATGGAAAGTTATGTAGAATTCTGCAGTGCTTGAGGTTTTGACCCTTGGGTGTCTGGATTGCTCTCCTCAAATGAGGATGAATTTGAAAGTCCAGGGCCTCTGTCACGTAGAAGATCACAAGAAATGCTTGGCAGACCCTTAGTTCTAGGTACCATAAATTAGTTTACACATGAAATAGGCAGAGTTTAGCCTATTTTGTTCAGCAAGATTGCTGTGCTAAGCAGTCCAGAAAGGGATTGATTATGTGGGTATGTTTGCTCATTTCAGAATCCACACAAGTGTGTTTCTCTGCCCTCTCCCATCTCACTGTGTACATTTGCATCTGCAGGTAGTGGAAGCAATGTGGGCTTTAGTAGCAAGTGGAAAACTTCATGCATAATGCTCTGCTAATTGCTGTGCATTAAAAAATAGGCCACACTGCACTGCATTTCATCCTAACACTTCTCTATGTTGCCAGAGAAGTTACCAGGCACTGGGTAACTTCAGTAGCTCCTGATCTCATCTGAGTTGTGACAGACCCCTTTGGGCTTCTCTCTGTCCTGCACTGCTTCCCTGATTCCCAGTGGACTTACTGGTCTGCTCCAGCTGGTGCTTGGAGGGAGTCCTGAAGGGGAGGAGGATCACCAGATGTCTCTGCAGGATCTGTCCAGGATTCTTTTCCTCTTCCTTTCTCCAGGGCAGGATCACACCCAAAGAGCTCTGAAGCTCCAACCAGTATTGATGATGATAAAATATAATTTGATTTTTATCTGTTACTACAGAGAGCTTCCCTGTGTTTGATGTGGTGTGTGTGTGATTGGGAGGTGAGAGAGAATGTAATGGAGCAGGCTGGAATTGCTTTAGCTCATATACCTTGTCCACTAGACTCAGACAGAGAGGCATCTTCATACTTGTTATAATAGGGCCTTGATAAATAAATAGCTTATTCTTTTGTACAGTGCCTGAAATTTTCATCAAAAGAGGAGGAAGCCTCTTATATGAATCACAAGGCCAGTGCAGGACAGGTCTGTGCTGTAATTCATTTAGACAAATGTTGAAGTGAATTGATGGACTCAGGTTTGTTTAGATTAGTGGCCTTTTGAAAAATGAGTTGTCCCGTGTATACAATTTTTCAATCTGTTTACATCTAATTAGCTGTTCAGATTGGCTAAAATTAAGCGGTGTCACTTGTAATGCATTCAGAGGTGAGGATATGATAAAAGAGGCTCTTTTATAATCGCTTCAGCAAGTGGCTCGTAGCACTGGCATAGTGTGAACTGAGGGCGTGTGGAAGATCAATCTGTAAGGTGGAAGCAAATATAATCAAGCTGCAATCTCACAAATGTAGTGAATTGTCTGTGGCACCCCTCTGGTACTGATTCAGAGAGAGAGCAAGTTTTCCTGTCATCCTCTCCCAGGACTCCTTTTTGGCAGATGTGCCTGGCTGGCCGGGGTGTGGTGTTGGGGCGGCTCCCCTTGTGCACTGGGATCTTTACCTGCTCCACTATTGATTCCTGCATGCTGCATATTCCTCCCTGGAGACAAGTCATTTGAACAGCTTGAAATCTAAAAACTGATTGCTGCAATGTCAGGTTTCTAATTCTGCAGTGCAGCTGACAGCTCTGGAAAGTCCCTATCAAAGGCAGAAAATACAACATTCTTCAGCAGACTTTGTTCTGCCACCATACGGCCCCAGTTCTATTTTACTGCTCCAGAGCCTACAGGCTTTCACATGTTTCTGACCAAATATTCTGCTATTAATATGGAAGCTTCTTGGCAATTAAGCTGTCCTTATTGCTGCATCAGTGCTTTTAGACCGTGACCAGCACGCAGCACCCTCTGCATGGCAGCAGCAATTCACTTCTCATGCTTAGTCATGGGTACACATCCAAGGAGATTTTGGCACAGGTTTTCTCAAATATTTTTGAAAGATGATGTTAGTCTTTTCTTTCTTCCTTGGCTCTCTGAAAGCTTTTGCTAGTAATGTGCAGAGCAATCCCATGCCCTTGTATAGCAATCCTTGAGAAATGGAGCATTTGAGTGTTTGCAAAGCTGTGAGCTCTGCCGTGGTGAGTATTGGCTGCTCTCACCTGCATCCTGCCTCCAGCCTCCTGTGGCATGGCAGAGCAGTGCTGTCCCCTCTCAGCTGGACACTCAGCCCCATAGTACAGGACACCATGGGCTATGGACAAGTCTCCCCTGCCCCATTTGTGCGAGGAGTGTCCTGGTGTCCTGTCTCTCTTCCCAGGACCTGCTGTGCTGGGATCAGTGGGGATGATGCACCTGTGTATCTGTGCTGGAAATGAAAGCTCAGTAAAGTGGCTCAGAACTTCAGGGGCAGGGTCCTATGCCATTCCCTCAGGTGGCACAGAAACAGCAGCAGGGGACCTTTAGAAGCTGGCAGTAGGAGTGCCCTGTGAAGCCTTTGCAGGCAGCACTGGAGAGGCTCAGCAGCTGGCTTGGTGACAGCACGGCTCATGGATAAGATGGCCTGGCTGAGCTTTCCGTGTGCCAGGAATCTACCTAGACAGCAGCAGGGAAAAGCTGACACCTGCCCAGGCACCTCTGCCATCACAAGCCCCTCCTGACCCAGCTCCCTTGGCTACTGCCCATAGCTGCTTTTGGAGCCCTTGTATTTCCCGAAAGGAGAGCGGAGCTGAGGGCACTTGGTGAGTTACACAGTCAAACCATGAGATCTCAGGGATCGGGCCCGTGCTGAGCCTGGCTCCATCCTTGCTGCTGGAGTTCTTTCTGATTTCCTCCTGGGGTTTTTCTCCTCCTGCCCCTGTGGTGGTGACTTTTCCCTTGCTGTGGTGGTGTTTGGGCCAGGCTGGGTTCCCTCGTGTCAGCAGGGGAAGGTTGCATTTTCCTGTGCTGTGGGATCCTGGAAAAATGTGCTTCATAAATCTGAGGCCCTCAATCTCAACGTTTCATCAATCTCCTAAAGGTAAGGGTGGCAAATGACTAAGCAGTGTGTATAGGCAGCACAGTAATTTTGGGTTTTTTGTTGAAAAGAGAGCATCTTACACAGAGGAGAACTCTTAAAACCAGTAGAGTAAATCTGTATCTGAACCCATTAGTGTTACTTGTGGGCTCAGGATACAAAGGTGCAGCATGCACTAGCACCTCTGCTATAAGGAACTCTTTTCTGGGTGCTCTTAGCTGCATAACAGCTGCTCTTAGTCTGAAATTTTCCTTCTATTGTCAGGAGGATTTTCTTGGATTCCGTCTTTATTTGAAAACACTACCATGAGCCACTTTTGAATTGACAATAATACGTACGAAGTAAAAAGTTTTGGGTTTAAGGCATTCATTCTTACTTGAAAAGAGCAGTTTTAACAGGCATGAGCTGGTACTGGGCAGTCTTCCACAGGACTTCGTTTTCTTTATGCCTGTCCGTCTACCCTCTACCTGAGGTTTAGGTACCTCCTTTCCATCTCGACTGCTGTGCTACAATATTTGTTGGTTAAGAGAGAACCTCTTGATTTCCATGGGCAGTTATGTTAAGGCAAACCTGTTTTACAGAGATCAGCTGCACTGAGAATAATCTGTGATTTGTTACAGTCCTAAGCCACTGCCATGGCGGACAAACAAGTACCCTTAATTTGGAAGTAATGCTGAGAAAATCTGTCAGTGATTTATGCATTGGAAAGAATATCTGAAGTAACTTTTGAGAGCATTAGGGTTATCTGCAAACAATTACAAATGCAGAACACAAGAAGGCTTAAAGTTGATAAACAAATGGGAAGAAACCTCTACACCCAGTACCCTGGGAATTCACCAGGCCTACTTCACCATGTTTTCCTGTCTTCATGTCTAGGTTTTCCTGCTAGATTGCTTTTCAACTTCATAGGAAGGAGAGATTTTGCTTTGTCTTAACTAGGGAATTAAACAGCTGCTAGGGGCAGAAAAAATGGTGGCACAAGCAATCAATGTTTCATCGTATTATACAAGAGGTATCTTCTTGAAGAGATTACTAGTGCAATCTGTATAATTAGGAATATGCACCCCCATTTGTTTTAGACAATACATGGTGGCTAGGCGTATAATCTGCATTTTCTCCCTTCCTATAAAAGTGCTGTGCCTTCAGGATCAGGGCCTCAGTCATCTCTGCTGTTTCTGTGTTTAATGGCACTGTAGAACTAACTGCTGAAATGCTATTCATTTGGAGGGATGAAGAAAGAGCGTAAGATCCCCAGCAGACTCCGATCTGACTGCAGTAAACTGCACAGGGAGCTGTCAGACTGCACAAGTTGCTAAGGTCAGGTTAAATTAGTGCCCAATTACTTGTACAGTGGTAGTAGGTGCTAGCATGTACGATACAAGTGTCACTGTATAAATCCCTGCAAATTCCAGTCTTAAAGTAATGGCACAGAGAATTCATTTAGTCGTGTCACTTGTCAGATGGCAGTGTCTCAGAGTGGGGCAGGCAGTGAAATTCGTTTTGTTTTTTAGGACTTAGTATAACTTTTAGTTTTATTCATGAGGGGTTGGACTGGTTCTCCTTGATGTCTCAGCTGAGCTTATAAGCAGTTCTAGCAACCCTCATCTCCCTTACCTCCCACGAGGGGGAAGAATGGTGGTGAAGGTGCCATCATCTCATGGAGACAAAAGTAAGGACACTGTCATTGCCATGTTTGTACATAACGAGGAGAGGGAGGGGACACTGCAGAGCACCCTGGCCTGGTGACCCTTTGGGACACATGCTGAATACATCCAAGAGAGGTGGTGAGGGAACACAGTGAAGCACAGAAGAAATAACCAGCAGTGAGGAAGGGAAAGCTCTTCTGTTATCTCATCCTCCTTGCTGTGGTTGCACTGTTACTGTCTGGAAAGACTTAGTGCCAGAGGGTTTCATAAAAGACACTAACCCTGCAGGTTGTGTTACAGAACTTTTCTTCCTTTAAGGCAGGTGGTCACACAAGGCTGCTGGAACGTGGCTCTCGGCAATAGCAGCCAGTTATGGCATGAACACCACCCAGACAAATGTCTCGTTCACCAGAGGCTGCCACCAGATGATTTATCTAAACCTTCCTCTGCTGCTGGCCAGATTAATTTTTTGTATATTTTACATTACACCGCCATTAAACAAATACTTTTAGAATAATAATCCTCTCCTAGCTTGAGTTTCTTCAAAGTGCCCAATGAAGATTCCCCTCTGTTTGGTGGAAGGGCAAAATGTGTGCTCTTTAAGAGCTCCTGTTGTAACCACCAACTCACTGTATGGTTTACAGGCATTGTAGAGGATGAGCTAGAGAGTACTCCAGAGGTGCTCTTCCCTTGTCATCCTGCAGCTGACAATGTCAGCTGAGGGAGAAGAATGTAGGTAAGAAATGCAAATAAGCCAAAGAGAGTGAAAATGTTGCTTTTTCCTTTGGCTTGTCTTTCAAAAACAGAAGGTATAATTTCTGATCCTTTAAACCTACCCATGAATGAAAGCATGTCAGGGCGTGCTCCAAAACATTTTTCTGCTAGTGTCTTCTGTGTAGAAACCATTCTGACTTTGAAAAGCTGTGCCTCTGCTTTTACACTCAGAATTGCAATTTTGTAAAAAAAATTCAAGCTTTTAAGCCAACCACAGTATGCTTGTGAGAAAAAGAAGAGAAAGGTCAGTGGAGCCCGTCCTTGAGGAGAAGCAATCCCAACTGACATTCAGAAAACTGGGGTGGTAAACTGAGCCATGCTCGCGTGGGGCAAGCACGATCAAGCTTTTCACTCCTTTCAGCTGCTGCTGGACAATAATTTTCAACTAGATCTAGTCTTCAGCTAGATTTAATTGAGGAGCTGGTTTTGCTAATGAATTTGTAGTTTACTGGCCCTAGAATTTTTTGCTGTAATGCACTCAGTATTTTATGTTAAAAATGTATATCACAACAGAGGCAGTTTTGTAAAACAAGCTTTAATGCAGCATCTGCTTATTTGTGCCTTGGGGATGTGAGACAACAGCAAACTGCTTACTGCTTGAGAAATCAGTACACCACCACAGGCGTTGCTCTGGTGTTAGAAGTCAGGGCAGTGCCTTAATCTGGATGCAGGTCAAATTGCTGTGTTGATAATTAGAAGACAATAAGCTTGCATGAAATTGAACCAAGATGTATTGAAATCAGGTAGTAATTTTCCTTAATGCTGACTGGAAGTAAGCCATGTCAGAAGGTAACCAGGATGCATTATTGTTTGCCGTTATAAAAAGGTCCATTTAAACAGCTCTCGCTCACCGAAGGCTATTTAACCTTTTGTAGGTATGAGCATTACAAGGGAGCCTAATGCATATTTTGTGTGCATTATCCTGCATAAATGCATGCCCACAATTTTTATGTTTCTATAAATGATGTGCATATTCATCATGGATCAGACTGGGGTCAGTGTATTTCCAAATCATGTCACTGGAGATAGCCAGGAGCAGCTGTTTCCAAAGAAGGTGAAAGAAGCTTCATCCTTGAGCTACTCTAGTGGGAAATGGCTCACTGAAAACCGCCAACAAATGCTTGGCTTGTGCAACAAGATGGGAGTGTAAATGTGAACGTGAATGGTCTCATAAAAAATGTGTTTGTACGCAAGAACCAGCTGTGAATAAACTAAATGCTGGGGTCTGGTGATACGGTAATGAGCTCAATAGTGATCCCCTTTGCTGGAGTGGAACCGATTTCACTGGATGTTCTGTTTTCCTTGGATTCTGAAAGCTGAACACAAGACCCTTCAGGACGCTGAGGACCTTTCCCTGTGCTGGCCCTTATCTTGTTTGCTTCTGTCTGCTCCTCCCCGCTTCACCTCCTTTGTAAAAGACATGTTGTTTTAGGGGAGCGCTGCTACTCTTGAGAGCATTTTCTTTCCCAGCGTTTCAGCTTGTCCATTTCCTCCCCGTGCTTTTTGTANGGCATAAAGTCATTGGTTCACTGACCAGCCACCCCTCAAAGGGATTGGCCGGATCCCAATAACACTTACTCCAGATATTTTCTCTTTCTGTATCAATAACAATTCTATAGTTTACAAAACTCTCCCAGCTGTTCTGCCACAGTCCGTGAGAAAGCCCTGCTTTCTCACAGACACTGGCAGAAAGCTGAGATATCTCCCTGCTGCATGCTTTCCGTATCCACAGCCCTTATCTTATTTGCTTCTGTCTGCTCCTCCCCACTTCACCTCCTTTGTAAAAGACGTGTTGTTTTAGGGGAGTGCTGCTACTCTTGAGAGCATTTTCTTTCCCAGCGTTTCAGCTTGTCCATTTCCTCCCCGTGCTTTTTGTACGCTGCTTTCTGTGCTAATAGGACATTAACTAGTTATATCTTTATTGAGTACTGTTACTAATTGTTTGGTGGTTGACTGTGGTGCATTCCCATAGCATGACATAACTGGTTTGTTGTATTTTTTCATAGCGCTTCTTTCAAAACAGATGAGCTTGTGCTTATGTTGATCAGTAACTAAAAGGAAGGCAGCATTTGAAAGCTCATAGATACAGTGCGGCTGTGAGCTTTGGCTTGCTCTCATCAGCAGCCTTATGGTGGGTTTAATTTGGAAATCATTATTTGGACAAAACTGGGGCAGAGCTGCATCTCAGCTGGTCCCGAATAACCTCGCAAACATCAGCCTCTCAGTGCCTGTGCAGCTCAGAGAGCAGATGCGCTGTTTATTTACAGACAGATGTAACTGGAAGCTCAGATCTGCGCCTAATTTTGCACTGCTGCAGTGAACAGTTCCAAAAAAAACCACGTGGGCACCTTGCCATCACTCAGGCAGCGGGACAGGAGACATGTGCTGTGGAGCTTCGCCAAGGTAACATCCAGGAAACTTCTCACTGACTCCTCTCCTGCTCCTGGCTCCAGAGCACCACTTCAGGTGGTGGTAGCAGCGCAGAGCAGAGTATTAAGACGAAGTGTCGTTTCTGTTTATGGTGTTAATTCAACTATCAAAACCATCAGCAGAAGCCCTTGCGGAAACTGGAGGCGTTACTGTGCTGTTCATTTCGGCAGATGACTAGGGAAGAGTTTTGATACCCTCTCTGCACTCCATGCCAGAGCAGGCTGGGTGCAGGCAAGTAGAGATGACCAGTGACATTGGCTGGAGATTTATAATTTCCGAGGCTGCAGCTGGAGGAGTGAATCCGGTGGTGGTGTAGCTCTGCCTGAAGCCTGATAGCTAAATTAAACCATCCACCCAGCCACGGCAGTGTGTAGGCATTTAATGCTTCCTCTAATCATGTAATAGTGCAGAAGGAAGCACAGGTGATCTGAAACTTTGCTTCCTGAAGTCTGGTGCCTCAGGAAGTTCCTTTGTTTCTGAATTGTCTGCCTCAAAGTATTTATTCAAGCACTTGAGGATCATTCAGTCAGGTGCTAACGAAAGAAATAATTCCTGAGAATATGTGAAATGTTTTTTCATCTATAATGTCTTGACAAAAAGCTGATGTAACCTCAGCAGATACAATGGCTTGTGCCATTCCTGAAGGGGGTCAGGATTCAAAGAGGGTCTGAGTTTAGTGCCTTCTGCTTAAAGGCATTTAAATGGGTGATCCTTTTCCTGCTTTGTTCTTTTGGAAGCTCGCTTTCTCTAAATCTGAGAGATTGTGGCTATTCCTTAGACCAGAACAGGAGAGAAGAGCTGTATGAGTGTCAGTGTTTGCATATGCATCACGTAATACATGGGTATATAGTAAGCAAGACCGAGTTACTTATATTTTTAAAAAATGAGAATGATTGGTTCATTTATTTTTAAAGCTATGGAAAGCAGGATTGTCCTTTTTTTCTTTCTTTTATTTTGAAAGGCCTGCAGCAGGCAGACTATGGAAACCTGCATTATTAAAATTGACAATCGCAATAATGCTCTAAAATCCACAGGAAGAGGCTCTGATGATTGAAAAGCCAAGGAAATAATCAGTAGTCAAGGGCAGACAGGGTTCCTAAAGGGATTCCAGCTTGTAGAGAAGAAATAATACACCAGGAAGTAACAAATAGAATTAATTGGTTCTTCAAGTAGAACAGTTACAGAAGGAAGGAGGATTATACATATGTATTATTATTTAAATAACGTGAATGAATAGAGGACTCCAGACCTGCGGGTAGCACACAAACGCTACTAAGAGACCCTGGGCTGCTGAAATAAATCTGCATTACAGCTGAGCAAGGAAAGAGGATAATAAGGTGCAGCAGGTCCACTTGAACTTATTTTGGCAGATGATGAATTTGTTAAAATGTTAGACCTTCAGGTTTTAAAACCACATTTTTGAACATTGAAAAGTTCCATTTGCTTTTCATTTGTTTGTTTTTTCACGGGTCCTTGGTTGCTCCAAAATAAGCAGCTTCAGAGTTAGAATTCTGCAAGCCTGACATTTAAATGGCAGTTTCAGTTGTATGTAATTTTCTTCTTCAGTCCTTTTGGGAGTATTTTAGTGTCCTATTATGCAGTGACTGTACTACAAACTGGAGTTGTCTGTGTACAGTGGATTGCATGTCCTCTTCCATTTCATCTCTGGCTCTAGGTGGGAGTTCTGTGTGGGAAGCTTATAAGATTTGAGAGATGTTGTTGTTTGTAGTTTGGCTGTGTGCTCTAAGTATGAAGGTACTGGATAAACATAAAATACTGTTCTAATTGTGAAGTGGAAAATCTTAGCAAGTCTAAAGTCAGAAACTGGTCACAGCAGCTACAATGTTTCCATTAGAGGAAATCCCTATAGCATCTTTCAAATAGACTTCGTGTGTTTCTCCTGAAAGGCATAAACCAACTTTTTGCTTTTTCCAGCTCTTATATCCTAAACATTTATCAAGGGATAAAAATGTTGAGGATTTCAACGAGCCTTTCTGCATGAGTGCAGATGTGACTCTTGGTGACTCAACCGTTTCCCAGAACTTAAGTCACCCTCTGTGTAATTATTCCAAAGAATTATCCTTCCAAAATTAGAAGGAAAAAACCATGTAATTACAACTGCAGTATTAACATACTTAATGTCTGCCTAATGTCTGAGCATCAAGTCAGAGAGCGTATTTTCAACAAGTATATAAACTGTAAGCAAAACGAATTGGGCCCTGCAATATCTTCAACAAAGATGCTAAATATATGAGCTCTGCATCATTTATGCCACGATTGGCCACGGAACTCGAAGAGAAACTGAGGAAAGGTGCACTTCATTCTAAATGCTCTTCCTCTACCCTCTTTCTCCTTTCCATATTGATCCAGAGGTTTTGCCAAGCGCAGCACTCTCAGCTCAGCTCGCCGCGGGCTGCCGAGGTCCTGCCCTGCCTTTTGCTGGCCTGGCGGTTTTCTCGGCCCCTTTCAGGACAACGCCCAGCAGGGAACAGCTCCTGTGCCCGGAGCTTCGTCCTCTGCCGACTGTTGCAGTGCAGGGGCTCAGCAGAGGGCCGGGCACAGGCCAGGAGTGCCTCAGAGGAGCTGGGGAGGATAAACCTGTGTGTGATGCTGCGTGGTTGGAGTGGTCCGCAAGGATCGTGGTTGTCAGTCCCACTTCTCCCTTCCTTACGGAAGGATTCACTTTTTAAAAGGAGCCAGGGCCTGTTGTGGAAAATGGGGAGGAGAAGACAGATCAGGAAAGAGGTGTGTGTATTAGCAACAGCAGTGGAAGGAGAGATGCTGTTGAAAGCCCTGGGGTTCCATTTTGTTTAAGGGGTTAGTCAAATAGAAACACTAGAGCCCTAAGTAAAGTCAGGTTGTATGAAACGAGCATCATTTATGAGTTTTGGTGTTTGTTTTTTTTTATAACACCTGGTTGAACTCCCTCTTTTTTTTTTCCAGAGGACTTTGTTTCGTGCTTTAGCAGCTGATTTGACTTCACCTATTTAAGAAATGAGTTTTGAGGTTGCTCAGCCTGATTAAACCTTGCTGGACTTCCGTTCACAAGGAGCCTTGAGAGCTGGAGTGTGGGAAAGGAAGGCAGCACACTCATATAAGTGGTAGAAAATGTAACTTGCAGCACAGTGCTACATTTATGTGACGTGACATGCTCATGTGAATCAAATGTGCTATTTTTACGGCATGTATTAAATGTGAAATTGTGACTGGTGTTAGAGCAGTGCCAGAACTCCTGCCAATGTGCCATGTAATTTTATTTTAAGAATGAAAGGGCTTGAATGAGAACCCTGTATTTCCAGCAAATTTATTCCATTTGTCTAGGGTCAGCTATGCCCATAGGTCGTTGCCCCCTTTATGTTTGATTTCTTCTTTACACGACATTTGATTTCATCTCAGAATATGAGCAGAGAAAGCCTAGGTGGCTTCTGCAGCTGTAAAATCATGTACAGTGCACGAGAATATCCCTTTTGTGTGAGGTGTGCTCCACATCTTCCGCCAATGTTGACTGAAGTCTCTGGAGCTGTGTTAGCATGGGTCAGCAGAGGAAGAGCATAACCCAAGAGGTGAAGAGTTGAAGCACCCTTGGCTGGGAAATAACCCTACCCAAAAGTGGAACACCAAAACCGTGGTGCTGTCTACAGCACAGACAGCCCAGGGGTTTGTTATTAGTACAGAGATAGGTAAGTAGTTTGGGGATCCCTGGCTTGAGACATTTTGTTTTACCACAAAAACGTGAGGTTTCAGAGGAATTGGCTCCTTAAAGTCATGTCACGCTGTGCCAAGGAAAATGCCTGTCTGCTTTTAAAACATAGGCATGGCTTTGATCCCTCTGTGTCGGAAGGAGGTGATTAATGCCAGGGACAGACTGGCACTGGAGGAAAGGAGAGTTGTGGGCACCAGACTCCTGAGGAACACCCCCTCCAGCTGCAGCAGGGGCCAGTGAGGCGGTGGAGGAGCAGCAATGAGTCACTGTTTTGGCTAATTGGGGTCTGTCAAGTTCAAGTACAACACTGGGATCACTGGGGAAAGAAGGAGGCAATACAGAGATGAGCTCGGCAAAAATAGGAGTAGAGGGGGTTCTGACATTTACCTCTGAAGCCTTTCTTATTTCTCATTATGTTCACCTAAGTTCACATCTCTAAAAATAAAATTTAAAAAAAAAATCCCACAAATATAACATGATTTCAGGAAATTATTTCATAGTAATTATAGCTAATCCAATTAAAGGTGATTTGTAATGACTGCAAATTAATTACAGAAATACTGGATTTAATGAGTGGATTACTATTTGTTTTGATAAAAGAGAAAATGCAAATATCAAGCTAGACTATTTAGTTCGCTTAGATCACACTGAGCTCAATACTGCTAGATTTACAGCACCATTTGTTTCCACAACGAGGGAGAGCATAGTCCCAGCTGAACACATGGAGACAAATATCAAGCCCTTATCCTTTCAAGGAGTGTATCTGTACGACACGGTCAGACTTTCATGATTTTCCTATAATGGAAATCAGATGTGATGTCTGGGGTCAGAACTTGGTGTGATGCATTGTTAAGTACAGAAGTATCTCTTTTTCTTTTTTCAGTCGGTTTTTATCTAATTTTCAGTGTAAGCTTGCTGGCTTGTACATGGGTTGCTGCTTGACAAGATGCTTCCACGTACACACAAGACATACACCACTTACCTGTTCTCCCACCCAGCAAGGAGCTGAATCATTGCTGTCTTGGCTGATGCTGTAGTGGCCTGGTCCTGCAGCCAGGAGGATATGTGGAGAAATAAAGAAGTGTGCGTTTGTAGTCAGCCCAGGCAGCTGGCAGCCTGGCAAACCCAGGGTGCGCTCAGGAGAACAGGCCTTGGTGGTACAATAAATACATGGGTGTGGGAAGGGACGTGGGAATATTGCATCCTGCAGCTCTGAAGGGAGGCAAGGGCAAGTTCAGAGTTGAGATGTCCAGGGCTTTGATGGATGGTGCTTTGTGTAGAGGGTGTTGGCTGGGAGACACAAAGCACATACCACAGCTCTGCTTCTGCGCCTTCCTGCTCACCAGTTGTGCGGTGTTATCCTGCTTCCCATGGGTCTGAAACATGGGGGAGTTTAAAAGCTGGCGCCGAGGCCTGCCTGTGTGTGTTGAAGGTGGAAGAAACACATGTTGATAAGGCTCAAGTCTTGGGAAGTCACCAGGTTTATAAAGCCAAGAGGAGCTGCCATATCAGATAACACAAGCGTCTCGAGGCTCTGATGGGAGACTTCCCAAGTTACCAAGCATTGCACGAGTAGAAATGCAGAGGCTTGTTCCAGAGAGGTGCACAGACCTCGGCCAGGTGGTTCCTTACTGGGCTTGCCACCTTCATTGCTTTATGGAACCCTTCCCCTGCCTTTTTCTCATCTCATCTAACCTGTCACTTCATTCTGACTGTCCATCAGCTTCTTATCTAAGTGCCGCCACCATGCCATCCACTTGCTCCTCTGGACTCGCTGCATCATCGAAGCCTTTGCAGCTCTAAGTCGCTCTTAAGGCCTTGATAATGCAGTAGTATTAGCAGTTTTTCTCTAAGAATCTAACTCTGGTTTTGTCATCAAAGGTGATTGACTAAGTAAATGGAAATGAGCTTCTTTCCCAGCAGCTCTTGCAGCAAATTAGCAATGGAACAAACTCTGGTTCCTGAGGAAGTCAGAAACTACTGAGCAACCTGTAATCAAGGTTCTCCTAATGTTGTGTTTTAAGTAGACCCATTATCATAGCAATGTCTTCCTGAAAGCATTTAGACTTCATTACCCTATTAGAGAAATTAACATATTTTAGCTGATAAGCTGCTGGCGAATTCAAAAACTAGCAATAATGCTGGGTGTTGAAGCTACTCTAAAACATGCTTTCATTAAAGGGGGCTTGTGCCACATAGGAAATGTATAAATAGAAAAACCATAATTAAAATGCTGCATTCTCTCGTTCTAAACTTAGTGTGTCTTGAAATTTAAGTCTACAACACTATCTTTAGAATTTTCCAGCAGAATTTTTCAGTTTTATTAGTATGGAGGGGAAGAAACTGGATGTGGTTGGGGATTTTGTTGGTTGGTTTGTTGTTTTGTTGTTTTGTTTTTTTTTTTTTTAAAAGAGCTGTATTTCTAATATGACTGTAATAACTGTCTTTCTAATTAAAATTGTAATAAGTCTTTTTAGACCGGTCACTGATTCTAAGAGGTAACTGATCATTTCTGTGGTATTCAGAGGAGAGATTACACAGGAACACATCAGGAAGAAACGACAAGGAGGATCAGCAGGGTCAGTGCAGAGCCCAGTGTGAGCATTGTGTGTAATTGCAAAGTCAACAGAGAAGAGCTGGTTTATGCCAGAATTTGATCTTGAACAAGAATGAAAAATAACAGAGTCCATAAATATGAATGGAAGGAGAGCTTCCTTTTTTGCTTTTTGCAAAAATAGCCAAAATTCAGATTTCTGAATGCTTTCATGGTCAGAAGAATGTATAAAGCCAGTTCCTGTGGTTTGGGTTCACAGCAACTCTCTCCTCCAGAGGTCCTTAATCCAGCATGATTTCTAGCACAGCCTTTCCATCAGTGGGAGCTCCGGCTGGGTATCTCATCTCAATGAAGCCGCTTATTCTCATGAGGCTTGTAGGGAATTAGTATTCTTTTAAAATCTGATCCAAAAGTTGTGGGAGTCATGCAGGGATGGATGGAAAGAGAAAAGCAAAAAGTTATTGTGCTTCTCTAGCAGTGCTAGAAGTGGCATGTGATCTCTGGAGGGCAGATTTAACTATAGGAGAGCTAAAACATTTTTGTATTTGTGGTGCAGGGCTGCCCCACTCTGTTCCAAATCAGATTCAATGCCTGGCTGTGATGGAGTTGTGAAAGCTCAAGCTGCAGCCCATACATAGAGCACTGCATGGGCCCTGGGGTAACAGGGAAAGCATCCAAGGAGAGGGGATCAATACAGCTACTTGATTAGCAAAAGGGTGATGCAGAGTGTTAGGCTGGATCAGTGGACGACTTCTGATTGTAATTACTGTCACCTCTTCCAGGTCGTTTCATGGTCTTCCAGATCAGGGAGAGATTTTACAAGTTTTGCCTTTTCAAATAGTCTGTGTTTAAAACTAAAAATAAAAAACCAAAAATTAAAAAGCCCTCCCTCATTCCTGATTCATTCACAGAAATCTTAGACCCATTATTTTTGCACATTTCCATAAGTTAGATGTTTTTCACCTTTTTAAGAGGGACTGCAAACGCATCCAAATGGGACACTGAGAAATCTCACATGAGCAGGTGAAGGTTTGAGCGCTCGTACTTCTTAATGGGCCTCAGATAATTGGCTGCCTTATTAATCAATAAGTGACCTTCTGTATGCTTCTAGAAAATAATATCTTGATTGATTGTAGGCGTGTTGTGTGTTTTTGTGTGTTTGTTTCTGCTGATGGGGAACACCCCAGCAGCGTGGTCAGAGGCAATCTAGGTGTCATTCCCTGGGCACAGCTTTGTGATATATTGGCCGAGCTCCACACAAAAGTAGCAAGTTCCCATTCATCAGACTGAGCTTCAAAAGCGTGGCAGGGAGAGAGGGTTGTCTCTATACTAATGATCTAATACACACTGTTTGTATCAAAACTGTCATAGCAAGGACACTGGTGGGAGTAAGAATGCAGTCAACTCAAAGCTGTGCTTCTGGCGTTATCTGGCACATTTGCAAAATACATCCTCAAAAATGTAATTATGCAGAATTCACAGAGGTCTCGTGAAAAATGTGTCAAGCTGGATGTTTATTCCGATGGCAAACCAACTCTGACATTGCTCTCTGTGATGGAATGTGATCATGTGTGGGTGTGTAATGATGTGTATTCATGCACACATAGGTGTCTGCATATTATGTGCAGGCAGAACTTGTATGGCATTGCTTGGGTGCATATTTGTGTATTTGCTCTCACACATGCAGCAAAGGGGTGATTAGATGCCAAAAAAAGGTACATTTTCACCATAATGTTGTGAGGCCAACATGTCATCCTCTGATGCGGTGCCTTACATAAAAGTTGCCACGTGGCTTAGGCTTAAATCTGTCTTCCTCCTGTGCTCTAAAAGTAAGTCCTGTATTTCAAGTGGGGTTTTGAGGTCATGGGAGCCGCCTCACAAATGCGTGGCTGCTGGGTTTCCTGTGGTGGGCAGGTCAGTGGGCAGCAGGGGCTCATCTCCTGCCCACTCTGGCTGTGCTGTGCTGGGCAGGGAGCAGCCTGGGGACGTCCCAGATAGAGCCGAGACACAGGTACAGGTAGTACAGGGACCAGGGAGTGCTTCCAAATGCTGCCTTTGGCCTCCCTCTGCCTGAGTTTTAGCGCAGCATTTGACTTTCATGGCCTCTGCTAAATTTATAGAGGTGGTTATGCCAGGAAACTCTGCTCTGAAAACGCTTACAGGCTCCGCAGAGAAGACAAGCAAGCGGGCAAGGAAAAAGTAGTAGCTCTCCTTCCATTTTACTGCTAAAGAACTGAGATGCAAGAGATTAATGGATGTGCCCAAGGTCATATTGGAAAGCTGCAGCAGAGCCAGGCGCTGAATCCAGATACTCTGCATCCTAGCTCAGTGCCGTAGCCATATTTTTTTTCTGATAGTATTTAAAAGAAATACTGTTCCTGGAGAGTGGAACAAATCAGAAAAATAAGCTGCTGGTGTGCGAATGAGAAAAGGTCATTTGTCCTGTTTCATCACTTTGTTGTCCAAAGATCTAATTACTTCGGGAATTACCTCAATGGCTTTCAATCAGTGCCTGTCTGTCTTAGGTCATTCCACACACCTCACCTTGTCAGTTTAAGGTGCTTTGTAAAGATTTTTTTTTTCCCTCTTAATTAAAAAATAATGCTTCTGGCCAGCTCTTCTGCACGTGTTTTTCAAACCTATGCATGAGGCTGAGTACCAGTAGAACCAAGCACTTGTACTCCTGACATCTGCTGATTGCCGTGTAAGAAGCGAAGTGCTTTTACCTGTAATATATCAGAGCTCTCCACAGATTGGAGATGACTTATAAATTACACTGTGGAGCTTCTTCACCTGCAATTGAAAAGTAATCGCCAGGGTGCTGGGAGGTGTGGGCCATTCAAGAACACAGAATTTCTACACTGTGCAGTCCCTCATGGCACATTTTAAAATCAGGGATGACTCTAAATCAGCTTGTTTTAAAATGTGTTTCAGTTCTGTTATTGTCTTTCAGTTTCAGGATCTTTAATGGGCACTTATATTTTCAAGGTTTTTTTTTCTCTCCAGTGAGAGAGTTGGGCAAGACATCTCAAGCCTTCCCCCACCCACTCTACGGAATCATTTCTGTGTTTTCTTGGTTCCAGGCCTGAACAAAACGAGCAGGTATCATACATATCACAGCAGAACCATGACAATAAGTGGTTCTCTGCAGATAGCAGGTTATGCCAGCACTGACCTGGAAGAAATAGAAAATCAAAAAGAATGTGCTCATTCTCAGTGAACAGCACTTTCAGCCTGAAAGATACTTGGGATCAGTCCCCAAGAGGTCCTGTCCCACTCAACTTTGTAACTCCTCCAATTCTTTTTTACGCTGACCCAGATTCTGGATGACTGATTTTGGGGAGGACTGTAGGTATATCCCTGAGTTCTCAGGAAAAGCTTTTCCTGGCCTGGCTTCTGGCTCTTGCTGTTCCTTGCATGGAGAGGATGGTTGCCTATCCTAACGCCAGAGAAGCTGGGCTTTCATGGGAATACTTGAGTGTTAGATTGAGGAGCCTTTCTCTCTTCTTTCCACTATAGCTCACAAATTTCACAACCGCATTTTGCCAGCTGCTAATTTCAAGGGAGAGGTCCAGAGGTCCTTCAGCAGCAGGCACAGCTCCTGGCATGTGTCCAGCCGAGGCTGGCTCACCTTCATGGCGTGGAGGATTAATATACTGGGGCCCAGGAGCTCTGGTCAGGGACACAGTCTGCATTTTGCAAGACAGGCAAGTACTGCGAAGAACAAGTCTTTGCCCCAAGAAGTTTGCAACCTAAGTAGGGCAAATCACAGTTAATGGCTTGAAAATAATTTTTACAAAGCTATAATTAGGTTAGATTGTACCTTACCCTCTTTTCTTTCCCCCTTCTATGAATGGAGTCAGTGACCTAAAAGCTTTGTGCCTGACTCCGTCCCTTTGCTTCTATAATTAACACTGTTTACTTAGTATTTTCCTCACTGCTGAGAGGGACAAAAGCTTTTTTTGTTCCCCTTAGATGAAATTTGTATGATACTGTATTTATTTAGAATTAATGACAATAACCATGTCCATTCTGGGCCCTTATGTAATCAATCAATCTCTGTCAAATTCTGCATGCATTAATAAGCTCACTTGGGTGGCAGAGAAAACACAAGAGTGAAGTAGCCTCATTTCACAGCTTCCCCAAAAATATACCCTCATTTTCTCTTCTCCTCTTCCTTCCCTCTCTGCCTTCTCTCGCTCCTTGTCTGTGCAGTCTGCTGAACCTGATCACTGTAGTACAACCTGATCTTTACCTGAGAGCATAGTTGCAAATTCAACCCAGAATAAGCTTAAAGTGGCTTCTGAAAGGGAAGTAGAGAACAAGACACTTTTTCAGCTACATCTTACAGCATTTATTCATCTGGGGGCACAGAGGAATAAACTCTTCAATGGAAAAGGTTTGGCTGTTTTCTCAGACCTTTTTGGTGTTAGGATACTGGCTTTCATCAAAGATCTTGGAAGCAATGGACAAGCCAGTTCAGTGGTGACTAAGTAGAAGAGCAGCAGGTGAAGTGCAGCATTTTTGCAACAGCTTCTGTGGCTGTGAGAGGCCACAGATCTTTACTGCCCTTATTGTAGAGACAAGCACCATTGGCTAGGTTTTACGAGACAGCACCCAGTTCACCTGAGCAAAAGAAATCAAAGAAAGGTCAGCCAGGGAAATGGAGCTCCACTCTTTGCAGAGCTCTGCAGAGTGCCATACGCCAGTTGTCACCCCAATGGGAGTGACCGTGAAATGCTCACGCTGTTGGGGACAAAAGGTGTAAATCAGGGATTTTGGTAGTGCTCTGCTGAGGTTCTCTTATTTGCTGGCAATGGTGGATCAGATTTACATCAAGTCCTAAACTAGCAAGCCCTAAATTGAATAAAGCTGTGTTACTCTGCAATTCCTTTTTCATGTCAGCAGCTAATTCAAGTTACTGTTGACCAAAGGTCCTTTCGCAGTCACCTGGCAACTTCTACTGAATCACATTAATCATCCTCATAAAGATGTGCAGAGGTGAAAGAGCTTTTACCAGTTTCAGACTGAAAGTGTCTTTTGTAAGAATAAATGAAATAATTTCGTGGCATTTAAAATACCACTGTGCCATGTTTCAGTCTGCACATTCTTGGGTGAGTTTAAAATTGCCCTTGTGTTAAGCACAGCAAAAGGGTCTCTCCAATGTGCCTGTAACACTCTGCTGCAGGTCACACAAAGGATTGCTTCTTTTTCCCAACGGCACAGGAGTAGCAATATCAGTTTTGAAACTTTTGGACTGATCTGTTAGCTTAGTCCTTTACTCAGCATGACCTTTATCATCCCATATCTTATTAGAGACAGAGATTAGTGATTTGTCTTTTGAAAGATCAAACTCATCATTTCTAGATGCTGTTTCATATCTGTATATTTATATCATACTCTTCCTTGGCACTTCAGTGCATGGTATGAAGCATTGGGTTTTTGCTCTGACAATTCTGAGAGGGGAAGAACAAAACACTAGTGAAATGTCAGCATTATTATGGCTTAAAGAAGAATATTACAGTGTTTGCAGTCAGTGTATGTCTTCTGCTGCTGAAGCTAAGTTCCTCTCTGAGAAGAGTACAGTTATTTTCATTTTACAGATAAGGAATTGAGATATAAATAAGCATAATAGTTTTACTGAGATCGTAGAAGGAGCTTTGAGAGAGCCAGTTCATCTCTCAGAAATCTGATCAAATCAGCTAATGGAGGAAGATTTATGCAAGAACAGAGAGAACAGAAATCACTGGGTGTGTGTAAGAAAACATCCGCAACCACCCCAGACTTGTGCTTTCAGAATTGTCATTCTTTGTACCTGGAATTAGGTTTCAAACTATTTACTACAGTGAGGTAGAAAGCATTGGTGTTCATTAATACACTTCCTTGGTCAAAACTGAATGCTGAGCACAGTAATTCTCATAGTATACGGGGTAATATTTCAGTCAAGTGGTAAACCTAAAGACTGATAGGGAAAACCTAGGTTTTTTTTCCTTTTCGAGATTACGTTTTTTTAGCAAGAACCAAACTTTGTAGTATTTATTGAACAAAATGCATGAAAGTTTATTAAGCTAAATAAATAGAGGAAAATCAAAATATTTAATCATACAACTACAAAGGGAGGAATGAAACAGCTTGGCAAATTGCATTTGCAGCACAGTAAAATGTGTACTGTGTCTGCATAAGTAGTAAATCAGCATTTTTATAACGCTGCTATGTGAAGCCTCAAACTGGAGATATGTAAATATTACAAAGTACAGATATGTTTGAATATAAGAATGTAAATACACCAAACCGTAGACCAAAATTAGGCAATCACCTCCTAATAATTATTTGTAAACATCCTGTTAATCTTAGAACTCTGTATTTGATGTTTCAATACTCTGCTCAGGGATGATACATTGCACGTAAGACCTCATTCAAATAGTCATTAGTTTGGAAGTTTCCGTTGTTAGCAGGATACTGGGAAGATAAATGATGAATTGTGGTTTCCTGATTCCATCTTTTCTTTGCTCCCCATAGGCCTCGTGCTGTCTCCTCTTGATTTAATCCAGAATCAGAGCTGGCTTTCAGTCTGACTGGTCTAGTCCGAGTACAGGCTTCCTTCTGGGTCTGCATCAAACCCGTTGGGAGCTGCCACGTGTCTTGTCCCCGGGGCCTGAGAAAACCTCCATCTCCACGCTGCTGGTTTTCTCTTCTGTGGCTCACAGACTGGCTGTCTCTAGAGGCCTGCTCTGGAGATCCTTAAAAGCATTGGGAATGCTGATGTTGGCTGAATGGTTCCAGGTGTGGCTATATTTTGTCAAGAGAGCTGTAAATAAATGCTTTGGGAAGATGGCTTCTTTCCCAGCTGTGGGGTGGCACTTGCCACCAAGTTTTGTGGTTTCATCATGGGCTCTGTGGTCTTTTGAATTTATACACAAGCTTAGGATCCTCTACATGTGATTTGTTGAAGATCTGAGGTTTCTTTGATTGCTTTTAAGGAGTTTCTCTTGCCCCTCTGTGGTAAAAAGCAAGCTGGCAATGCAGTCTAGAAACCAAAGGGGGGAAAAGTGTGCTTCAGATTTATTATTTTTGATGAAAAGCATTTTTTAAGCTGGATTCATGGTTCCTGGGTCCTCTCTCATCAGTTTGAATGCTTGTCCTTGTTTGGCGAACCCTTGCTCTGCAGCCATGCTGCTTTGCTTTCTCACTCCTCTTCACAGTGCTGGGTATGAAGGTGTTTTATCCTGTTCAGCCAGTTTACAGTCATCCAAGGTAACTACAAAGAGTGAAAGCACAAAAGAGGCCTAAAGAAAGCCTGTAATTAAAATGGAGAACAGTATGGAAAGGCAGGTCCAGGATTCAGTCCAAATATCCAGCTCAACAGAAACCTTTTAATTGCAGATCAGACCCCGAACACAGAAGTGCTGTTCCCGTTCTTTGAGTCTGAACCTCGATAAAGCACTTTGACACGAACGGGTCCCTGGGAATAAACAGCAGGTTGCCAGTACAAGGCAGGTGCTCCAGCACTGCCCGAGCAGTGGATGAGATGCTTATTGCTCAGGGCCTCTGCCAGCACTTTGACAAGAGAGTACAAGGGAGATGAAGAGCCAAAGGAGGGTGGAACCTGAAGAGGAACTTGCTCCAATTAGCAGAAGGCATCTCATCAGCCCGAGCTGAGCACAGAGCACACTTGGGGTTAGCTCCAGTCTCGCCTTTCCCCTTGAACAGTTACATAAGTATTTGGAAAAATAACTTTGCTTGGCAGAACACAGTGTATGGAAAATGAGCTTGTCTCTCATGATGATGTAGATGCCACAGAGATTATGAAGTTAAGGCTCCTGTTTTAAAGGGTTGCAGGCTTTTAACAGAGATCACAAGGAACATCGTGCTTTGGGATTTAACATTTATTCATTCAGTTCATCAAGTGCTGATATGCACATAGTACTTTGTTGCAGGCATCACAGTGCTGATAGTAGCCCGAGGTTATGAACAAGGGATCTCTAGACAGTACAGAAAAGGTTGGCCTTGCGTAGTTCTAACCCAGTTGTCATATAATTTCTCCTTAGATCTGACTTGCACGTTTTGTACTTTGAACAAATACAAGCAGTGCTTTAGCTCACCTCCCCCTGCTTTCTGTTGATAAAGGGCTTTACCAATTGATTCTCGAAGGAGCAGTGAAATGGGTGATTTTTCTTTCCAGTGAGTTTCAGCCATACCGGGGCTGTGATAAAATCACTGGAGCCTGTCTGCTCTGAACACCAAAGTAATCAAAATGAACATACTACTAAATTTTCGCAGAAGCCTTTGAGTTGAAATTATTAAACACCTTCCATTTCCTTTGAAAACATTAACACTGCCTGGATCTCATCTTGCAGAGATCATGCAGTAATCAGAGCAGGGTGTCACTGAGTGCATGTCAGAATTTCACTGGCCCCATCCAGGAGGAGGGAAGGGGACATGATAAATACAGTGTAATGTTATTAAAACCAGTGTCCATTGGTTTCAGTAAGGAATGATATTTCCATGTGCATTTCCTTCTCTCTTGTGCTTTATTTTTCCCCCATTTTGAAAGATGTTTTTGCAGGCTTTAAAAACTTACAAAAATGCTGTAATTTTTTCCAGAGAGGTGAGAAGTTTAACCTATAAATTCCAACAGAATTGTTGGATGTCATGGTAATTCCTGGGTTTGGATCTTCTTATCGGGAAAGAAGTTGTCCAAATGCACAGTCCAGATCTCCTCTGACGAGAGTCAGCTGAGTAGCTACGTACAGAAGTGGCAGAGACCAAATGGCTCATTGATCCCAGTTCTTCAGTTCTTTCCACTTCCTGACACACGTCCTCTCTCTGCAAACCACAGTATCCTGTGACAGCCCTTGCACTTCTTCTCAGCCTCTGTCTTAGGTCAAACAGGCCACAGCCTTGTGTACCTTTTCTATTTCCCCCTATCCACAGAAATTAGATTGAGAAATTAGAATTCCTTGAGCATGGCTCCCTAGAGCTTAGCACAGCACTCCATTATTAGGAATGACAGTTCTTTGTTTCTCCTGGTGGTGAAAACATGTCATCTCAGAAATTGTAAGATTTTGTCGCCTTTCTCACGGTGGCATCAGATCCCACAGTCTGTCCGTCACTGCCTCATTACCCCTGTGGTGTTGCCATATCTGCTGTGTTTCTCCTAGCTAGAGGAGTTCTGGTCATTGCTGCTGCCATCTAAGCTTGGCTCTAAAGTCTGGATGCTCAGATGTCACTGGAAGTTGATGCTGGAAGTGACTTTCCTGTTGACTTCCTGGAGAGGTTTTTATGCTCAGGCGGTGTGTAACAAGTTTATTAGTGCCCATCTACCACTTCAGCTCGTGGCAAGCTGTCCTTCTGCATCACTCCTCTCCAAGGAGGCAAGGAATGCAGGTCAGGCATAGGGTCACACGTGGCAGGAGGTCTAAATTTTGTCACAGGTCCTTCCTGATGGATAACAGGTACAGCGTCTGTGCTTTGAGGTGCTCTGTGACTGTCGCTCACGGGAGCTTTTTCAGCGTTTTGCTGACTTGGAGTAGAAGGATGGAGATGATGTTGGTTTTTCTAGTCAAGAAACTGATGATAGTTGATGAGCTGGTTGGCATGAGGCTTGTTCTCCATTAATGCTCCCTGTAACTGCACAGCACAGCACCAGGACCCGCTGTACACAGCGTGTTTTCATTTGCACTAAGCTGTTTGGGGTTTTTTTCCTCAGAACTCAGCTCTCTCTATACTCACAGTGACTGTTACCCTAGAAATCTTCATGAAAGGTTATTGCAGTTGTAAGACAATTTGATGAAACAGCACTCTTAATGCAATTATTTATAACAATGATCACAGAAATGAAGAAAATACATGTTAAAAGAACTTATTAGAAAAGCAGTAAAAGCAATATTGCCCACACTGTTGATTAACAGCATTCAGTTGCTTTGCATTGCTCGTTACAGTGAAATCAATGGCCTTGTTCACCAGTGCCTTTTTATTTCCATTTGTGTAACTACAATCTATGTTAATGAATATGGTGTTTGAGCACATCCAAACTGTTTGTCTTGGGGACTACAACAGTTTATTTATATCCTCATTGGAATCAGATCAACATCCAGGCCAAGCTTTATTTCTCTCTCTTTATTAAGAGCATGGAATAACTTTCATACAGTTGTATATGTGTTGCTAGAGCAGAACTCATGTAGTGCAGGGAAGCTCATAGCACTGGATTATTTGCCGTGTCACTAATGTTTTCAGTAGCTGCAAGCTAACCCTTTAGAAATCAGTCAATGCTTTTACTAAATGGTAACTTCTAATTTTTGAGTGCTTTTACAAAATCCACACAGTTGATGAAAGCAGATTAAAGGAGCATGAAATTAGTGGGGCTTGCATCTCTTTATGGTTTGTGAGCTGAACTATTGGTCTCCAGACCTGATTCAGAATCTCAATAAATGAAGTCCAAAGTTTCTTATATTTAGGTTTCCTAAATAGAAGAGCTTTTAAATTACCTTCTTCACACCAGATGAACACCAAATCTCTTGTACATTTGTGTATGAAATTACTTCTCTTTAAGCTGTAACAAAAAAGAGCAAATTGTTGAATGAACTAACACTTTGGCATGAGTTTAAGGGCCGATGGTGATTACTAGGGCCTAGGGAGAAGCGTTCCCCGGGGCCACATTATTGCCTTGATGTCTAATGATGGGCTGGCGCTGACTGCATTTGGAAATCAAATAATGCATCAGCCTGTTAAACTCCCATTAAAATGGTGGTGTCTAATTCGTCTGTGGATCAGAGCTTGCATTATTATGTAGACCCCAGTCCAGAGTTAAAAAAGAAATGCTCTTCAGGAGCACCTGGAAAAGATCTGGTCTTGTCTACTGGTCCGGATGACTATATTATATGACTATTTTATTATTTACTATGATAATATCCATAATGTGTTAAAATCCTTCTGGCTGAAGAAGAAGACCTAGAGAGTCCAAATTCTTCAAGCAGAAAGGTGAGTAAGTAGAGACTGTTATTACAAAGAGACTACAGGATGCAAGGAAAGCTGTAAAAATTGTTTGTGGTCACACCTCAATGTAGTAACATCTCTCTTCCTTTTATGCTGATTTTGTTTGCCTTTTCGAGTATGATTCATGTCAGAAAATGATGGTCAGGAAAGTGTCATGAAGGTTTTTTGACTTAATAGGTCTTCTATGAAAGCAAGAAAGCAATGGATGTATGGGTTTGAAATTCTACGAGAGCCAGAGAGATGGGCTGGACACCAGGAAGGTGCCAGGGATTCAAGCACATGGCGGGGGAAGCAAAGGAAAAGTGTTGTGCTGCTGGAGGAGATGTAATGTTAAAGCAATACTGCACTCCTGGAAAGAGGAAGGCTGGTCAAAACACTGTTCTGAGAATGGTTTTACTGGCAGAGAGTCTTGCGTGTATTTGCAAGGTGTGAGAGTTAGGCTGTAAGACAGCACAGAAAGGAATCAAATCCCAAGTAAGGCAGACAACTTCCAGAAGCAAGAAATGGCAGGTGGAGGAAGATCCCCACTGTGTCATGCAAGACAGCAAGAGCTCAGTGGTGGGCTTGGGCAGGTGGTTTCTTTCCTCTGGGGAAGTGAGACATCCCTGGGATTTATTAAATTCTCTGTAATCTTAGTTTTTCCTAAAGTTGGTGTCCAAAGGACTGTTTAGCCAACTGACAGCTCCTTTTTGCATGCTCTTCATGTATTGGGAAGCTCAGTTGGCATTTTGTCGTGTTAATCTCGCTTTATACACATGAATGTGAGGTACACACACCTCAGCCTCTTCGAGTGACTGCTCAGGACGTGAGGGGATGGGCCACATCAATTCCAGCCACCTGTCTGAAAAAAGGTGCAGTGACAAAAATGTTTTGTTTGCTATGAGGTTTAAAACTCGTGCTGCCAAAATGACTTCAGTGTTTAGATCATCTGCTTTCATGCCAAAATTAACAAAAAAACCGAAATGTTTCTGATACAATCAGAAGCAGAACAATCTGTTGTTCTTAGAAAGCTCTGCTAAGCAAGGTTTCCACAAACGTGAGAGTCTATTGCTTAGGAAAAAAAAAGGGGGGAAAGGAAAAATATTTTCCAGAAGTAAAGTTACACTTACGCTTTGACTTTTGCTATGGTTTTCATTTTAAAAAAATTATTCCAGTGGCTTGGTCACAAAAAAAATGGTTTTACACTTGATGTTCTTAATGAACATGGGTTCTCAGCCATCCCCGGATCATTTTAGTTTTTAAATACAAAGACTTTTATTCTTCTGCCTTGCTGTACTTCACAGTTGTGTAATTATTTTCTTTTTAAGATAGTAAATACTGCTTCATCTTCGCAGTCTGTAGGGATACAGAAGTGCAAGCCCTGCTGGCATTGCCCCACTAGGATAATATGTAGCACGGGACTGGATCCCAGGTATCTCTAATATAAGAAAAATGCCCAGTGAATTGCAGCTTATGCCCGTTCACCTGCTCTTAGCAGAGAATGAATGTGTTGTGGCAGGGTCTGCTGCCCCTGAGGAGAGCCCCTGTAACAGTCAGGTGTTTGCAGTGAGCCTGCACCACTGTGGAATGTACAGTTAGAGTCACTGAAATAAAATTAAAAATATAAGCTTGAGTTCTTGCGCAAAAAAAAATCTGAAGTTTTTCATTGAAAGCAGAAACTTTTGCACCAAATGCCGCATTTGGGTTAAGAAGGACATTTTTTATTGAGAAATATTAAATTTTCAGTGAAATTTAGTTTCTTATGGTTTCGTTTTTCATCCCTCTATTCACCGAGCACATTAGCTGTGTCTGTGCTGCCTTTGGTTGCTATGTTCAGGTCTGGGTTTGAGCACAGAGAGCCAAATGTCTGAAGACAGCTGTCAGTGCTGCTTTTAATGGGCAGAGCCTGAGTGTGATCCGTTCCCTCTCCCAGGCCTTGCTCAGAGCTGGAGGGTGAACCAGCAAAGCAGACAAGCAATCTGCACAGCGGAGAGTTTCACCCGGAGCCTTTTGTGTGCTCCTCTTTTATGTGCTGGGTTATTACTGAGTTATTGCTCTCATACCAAGGTACATAAACGTTGTGGGGTTTGGGTTTTTTCCTTCTCCAAATGCACAGCTGTAAAACCCTCCTTGCTGAGAGAAAAGGCAGTGCTAACAACTACGCTTTCTTCGATGTCTCTTTGTTTCTGTTTGGTGTCTCTAGCTGAAAAATATTTCAGTCATCAAAGGTTTGATCCAAGCTAAGAGAATATGCACATCCCTCTGTTTTCAGCAGGAGCTTACATTCATAAACCGGTTTTGATTAATATTAACGCCAGGTTTTAGATTCTCAGTTCAGATGACAGAAGAGACCTTTGAATATAGCTTGGCTGCATTGCCTGCATACTTAAGCATCTTTGCATATTTCAAGACTGAGCAAAATCAGCCCTGTGCCTACAGTGGTACTTTTGAGGTGAAGGACTCGGAGAAGGGCCAAGCAGTGACCTCTGAAGGCATCTCACAAAAGAGACAAGGCACCGTGATATTATGCAATATCACAGGGAAGGAAATCAGAATGAATCCTTTTAATCAAATAAAGATCAGAGTATTAGGACCAGAAGATAGCTTTTTCATCTACAGGAAATGAAATCCCAGATGAAAAATTCTCACCAGATACTCACAAATTCATGCTCACTTTCAGCTAGCATAAGAGCAAAGATCAGATTTGCCATTTCACCTGTAAACAATTAAAGAAGTGAGAACTCGAAGAACTGTCTACCAGCAACCTTAAAATGTGTCAGAACCTGAGCTTTCTGGCAAACTTGATGTGAATCTCAGTTTCATTAAGTTCTCACTCGGCCTGCAAGTTAATTGTTGGCACCAAGAAAAAGTAACTGTTGGCAAATGATGGTACAATGTGCTAAGTGTTAAAAATAACAGTGGAGCTATTGTGTGGTTTGCTTAGAAAGTAATGAATTAACACAAGATAGATCCTCTAGGATAGGTGCTCAGTTCACTGATGGCAGTAGAAATCTTCATGGCAGAGTTGCTCTCAGAGAAATTGCCCCGACTTCTCTGAGGTGCATTTGTTTTGCCTTTGTTTGATTTAGAGTACCATTATTTTTGAGACCAGGAAATCACAGACTATTATGATTTCTTTATCTAATATCCTGCACAACGAAAGCGTAGCCCAAAACTTTCTAGAAGGTCAATCATAATATCTCATTTACCTAATCAGATCAACACTCAACAGAGGGGCGTGAGCCAACGAGCTGTGCAAAGGCTGTTCTGCAGCTGGTAAGCTGTTGTAATCTGCTACATGAGGGTCAGAGCACAGAGAAATCAACCTAAAAACCTCTGTTGATTTTGGTAGATCATATCCTAGGGCTTACTGACACATGCAGTTTTTATATATGGCAGAAGAGAATGTTATCTATGTTCACCAACAAGTGATACCTGATGGTTTGGTCTGCATGAGCAATATTCAAGATGCGAATGGAAGATTATAAAGGCCTTTGGGATTTCTAGTCTTTCCATCCCATTTGTTATCACAATTAATTTCTGCATTTTATTTTTAATGATTTGTCTAGCCAGTAATTGAAAACACAGGTCACCTCTTGACTGAGTGAATGGTATAAAAGCTCATTTAAAAGAAATGGATTGACCAAGATAAAGCCAAAGGCATGTGTGGCAAACTAAAAAGTGTACATAATTTATTTGCCACCTTTTTCAGCTGAAGATTTGTACACCAACATTAATATCTGAAAATAGGAAAATTGGTGCAAACAACATAAAGTTTCTGTTGTGTTAATGCCCATATTTAAGTTGGCTCGCCATGCATGATTTTCTAATAGTCCTCTTTGATTTATGTGTGTAGCTCCTTTTGTGATAGGTGCTAAGTTCATGGTGTTCATAGCTTTGAAGTCAATCTTGAAGGCGTAACAAACTTTCTAGACTCACTTTCAGAGATGTGATAGTACGTGTGATCTTTCTTGTGATTCTAGAGAACTGGACCTAGTGGCTCACTGCGTCCCTTCCAAACCCATTTTTCTAAGAGAAGCAAATTTTTGAGATGGTAGGAATGGTAATTTGGGGTTTTCTCACTGGATCTGGTATCGGGCCGTTGCTATTAAATGATTGTAAAGGCCACTGTAAGGGGAGAGGTGCTGACTTTCAGACACGACATCATTAACTTGTGGTCATTAGAAAAATCCCATGATACTTCTAGAAAAAGTAGAGTAGTTAACCTTGGTGGCTTGGCCAGACTCCAGCTTTTGTAATTGCATCCTGCCTAACTAAAATTGCATTGCACTCATTCAATTGGAAGGCATATTCTTCACCTTTTACCCCAAGCTGCTGAGTAGTTCTGTTCAATATTTTCTATATTTCAACCCAGAAATATCTTAATTCAGCGTTATTTGTTTTGAATGATAGTTCTTAAAGTGCTTTGAAATCCTTCTGGCTGAAAGTTGCTGTCAGCTGTAAATGTAAATTTTCTTTGTTGCCAGCTGTAAAATCATACAGGATTTGACATCAAAAGATCTGTGCCTTGCACCACTATGATTTGACTTGAAGAGCTCCTGAAAGCCCGGGCAGAGCGTGCATTAAGCACAGCCCTTTGCTGCAAGGATGCCCGGCAGGGAGCACGAATCTTCCAAAGCCAAGCAAGTAACATAATCTACCTGTGGATCAATAGTGTGCCCTTCAGGGACACTGATACTCTGAGGCACTTGGGGAATTTGCTGCATGGTGTGCCAATATTGTGCTGGTGGTGATGGCCTTAGCTTTAAGAGAGCGTGGCCGTGCTCACAACACTGCAAGAGGTTAAAATCCTGGCACACTACAGGCGTGTCTGAAATGTGACTTTTGTAGGCAGCCAAGGGAATCTTTTGCTTGTTTGCACTGAAACCTGTCAGGGGAGTTTGGAGTGGACTGTGGTCTAAATATAGTGGTGATTGTTTTCGAAGCAAATCTTACTTTTTTTTTGACAAAAGTCTTCCATCCATGCATCAAAGCAATTGCACTTCAAGGGACTTTATCTCTGTAGATAAGGGTATGTGATACAGGAATTAGGAAGGGAATAAAGCTGGAATTAGTGCTAAATCCACGGTAATATTCTGCTGTGAGATACTTCGACCCGCAGTTCTTTTCAAGTTGCACTGTGTGCACTGCCTGCCCGCTGTATGTGCTTGTAATGAAACATTAAAGGAAGTTTCAGGCACCTGAAGGTGAAAATCACCTGTTTATTGTTCTTTTGGTAGTATCTACTGTGAGACTCAAAACCTGCCCATGTCCCCAGAAAGCAAGCAGAGAATTCAAAGGTGAACATGAAAGAGGGAAGAAAAAAATCTACCTAGGGAGAAAGGTAATAAAGACAAAGCTTTGTGCTTTGCCCAAGTGTAAATTCAGGATTATTTTCCCTTCAGATAATTCTCCATACTTCTTCTTGACTTTTTCCTTGTGGGTTGCCAGCAGACTGCACCAGCACAGGCAATTCTGCTCTTGGGATGGCCTTTGCTGGCATCTGTGGCTTGATCCAATGCTGACCAAAGGCAGCACAATGTTCCCTGTGGACTTAGGCGAGCTTGAGAGTAGAAAGCTCAAGTGCTCCAACAGTGTCTTTATTCTGCCAGTCTCTTCAGAGGGGAGATGCTTAAAGCCACCTTTCATCCAAAAAGTCTGAAAGTTTTCAGGCTTTCATGTGCTCAGACTGGGGAAGCTTTTTTCCCTTCTCTACCAAGAGCCTGTGGCCCCTTTTCATAGGCTGATAACCTGCCCAGTGCTTGATCTGTCCGAGCAGTGCATCTTTCTCCAGGGCTTACGTGGAGCCCAGCAGAGCTGCTGCCTGCCAAAGGGGGCAGGCATTTTCCAACCAGGGCTGTCTCCTGTCCTGTGGAGCACTGCCACTCAACAGGCAGTGTTATATTATCTGAGACACAGCTTACAAATGTCATTAGAGGGCCATGGGTGTGACAATTATGGCCCAAGGAGCAAGGATAACGATGGCTTTGTGCTGAGTGTGGGGCTAATCAGGGACCCTTGGCACCAAATGTATTTTTTAGTTCCTTGTCCTGGCAGGAGTGACAGGCAGAGGTGACAGCCTGCCTACAGCCTCTGTTGCAGGGGTTTTTGGGAACAGGGAGACCTTCTCCCATCCATCATGCTGCTTTCTGGTGAGGGTGGAGCAGGTGGGGAGAGGGGAAAACATCGGCAGTTTATAAAACAAACAGCTGACCTCTTCAGTCTCCTGGCAGCACAACCGCAAATCTGATTTCAGATCATGTTTCAATATATTCAGTAGCAGCCGGGTTTTATTCACACAGAGCCAACCCCCTTCCTTAATGTGATGACTTTCCTTGCCTATCCAAGGAAATACTGTACCCACCCTTCTTCGTTTCTACAAGTGGTTCAAATTGAGCCCACAAGAATTATTTACTCAACTACGTGCCTTGCTTCACGAAACGCTGAAGGCTGTGAAAGGAATCATAGGCAGAGGTGTTGTTTTTTTTTTAAATACCATGATTAACCCCTGCTCTTGGCTCTCTTAATATCTACTTGTATTCAGAGCATGCAGAACTGCTACCCAGACATTGTTGCTACAGTAGGCCTAGATGTACTTATTATAAATTTATTAAATCACTGGTGGTATTCTGGACTCCCTTAGAAATGCAAAATTCATAGAAATACGAACTTTATAGTTGAACTTAACGAGTTGGCAGTTTTAACAGGTGAAGATATATGGTCTTATTTAGGTGGGCAAGGCACAGATGTTGATGTAGTGAGCATTGCTCCTCCAAAGCCTGGCGATGGAGGCCCTGGTATTCTTTGTCATTTTACTCTGTGCTTTCCACGTGTTCTGGCAGTACAGGCCGACTTCCTAGTTATCTACACACCCAGCTATTCTTCTCAGGTATTCTCCAACTGTGAAGACAAGTTTACATTAGGCCTTATGGAACATCCTGCTCTACTGGAAACAGCTCTTCCACCTCTGACAAAGACGTGTGGTGTTGCCATAGTAATTTCTTCTTACCTGTCTGTGAAATGTCTACCCTGTTTCATCGCCACAAGCCCTGTCTTCTTCAAAGCCTTCAAAGCCTTCTGCTCCATACTGGGATGCTTGCAGAGGAACAGTGACTGGCAGTGAAAACATTAGCCTGGGCTTCTGCCAAGTTGAGTTCAGACTCTTATTCCCAAAGACTATGCTGAGAGTGGCCATGTTCTGGTCCTATACAAGGACAGCATTTGGTGCATAATCCCAGCACCTACCCTCAGCATGTGCAAAGTGAGAAAATCCAGGTTTGTGGCCCCAGAATGAGGCCAAGTCTGCCAGGCCGTGGCTGGGCAGTGGGAACGTACAGCTCTGCAGTGCCCGTGCAGTGGGCAGCCTCAGCACAGCCTCCCTGCTTAGGTCTCTTCATGTGAAATGTGGAAAATGGTTTTCTCTCTAGGAAATGTTCCATGCATTTGACACATTGGAAAAAAAGCTAGGGACTCAAAAGGGCAGCTGAGATCCAATGAGACACTGTAAATGTCCATCAAAACCATCCTGTCCCCTTCCATTGCCTTCATCATCCAGCAACCACTATTCTCCTGTGCAAAGCCACCCCTTTTCTCTAGCTCAGGACTCACATGGCTGCTCCTGCAGGTTAACATGTGCTGGGAAGTAGGTGTTTCCAGGATTATATTGATGAGTTCTTCTGGGGCTTTCAACAGCTTTGAGAGCAGGTGACAGGTAAATGAGAATGTGGTAGCTATATTCTGGTTACTGTAATCATCCCACCAGAAGAAATGTCCTCGTGCTCAAAGGACACCACATCAGAGGATGAGCTCTTTGGTGTGGGTCTGTGGCACTTATCTCTGGTATAATAATGGTGGATTTGCTATCATGTGATCAACAGATGACATCTTTATTTATCTTCTGAATTTTTCTAGCAGATTCTTCATCTAGTAGCAGAGAGGTTAGCTTTGAAGCTTACAGATGGCTGCATAGTCCTAGGAGCAATAATTTCAACACCTAGCATCCCAAACCCAATTAAGGCATGAAGATGGGTGCTAGAGTATCTAGAGAGAAGAAAAATGTATTAGCAATAGTCTGAAAGCATTATCTGTACCCCTCAGCCTTTTCTGTGTAGCAGGGTACAAAGTTGCTATGAATTCAAGTGTACTTAAAAGGTTTGAAAAACTAGATCTGCAACAATATTGTGATCTGAGTAGACAGCAGAGGTTGTGGTTCCTTCCTTCCCATCTAACTCCAAAGTAAGAGGCAGTAGTGATGTTCAAAATTTGTGGAAGCAATTAAGGAAAAAGCCCTGGTGTCATGAGGCCTGTCCAGGATTTCAGGACTGGTTTATGGGCCAGCTGGAGAGCGTGGACAGACAGGGTGGCTGGCTGCTGCTCAGCCAGAGCAGCATGGAAAAGGGAAACATCAAGGAGGTTTGGCCTTTTGCAAAGTACGCACCAGGGAACACTGAAACATTATGTAGGTGCTGGGGAATCCACTGAAATATTATGTAGGTGCTGGGGAATGCACTGAAACATTATATACGTGCTGGGGAATGTCTGCTGGCACCAGACCAGTTGCAAGAAGATAAATAAAAAAGGGAACAATGTTACCAAAGACTCTCTGGGAATAAATCACTGAACTCTGATTAAGTCTCAGGGATCTCAAGCCAAAAGAGTGTGAAGAAGGAATGCAGATAGGCTACCGGAAATTGAATGTCTCCAAGAATGACCTGTATCATTTTTTCCATTTGTTAATGATACCTTTGATGTGATTTAGAGCTCAGCTAGTGGGACTATTTAGATCCATCCATTTGGATACTAGTAGCAAGAGAGAAGAGTAGCTCACAGAGACAAGGTGTTTATGGCCCTGGCAAGGATTTTTGAAGCTGACTATAATGTTTTACAACTGCTTAATGTCCTCATTGGCTTTAAAAGGGTTCTGAACCAAATACTGGAGAAGCAAGCATAACGCAGGTGCACTGTTTTACCTTGGCAGTGGTGAACGACCACAAATTATCTGGGATAGCATTTACTCAGATACTTAGGTTTGCCACTGTTTTAGAAGGACGAGAAATAACAGGATTCAAAGCCAAAGTTAAAGTTATAGTACTACTTGGTAAGTAGGAGCATATTTCAGCATCAGTATTTAAATAGGGGTTTGGTTTGGAGCAATAAGAGCCTGTTCTGACCCGTCAGGGAGGCAGTGACAATCAGTACTTACAGATAGAACAGGGAAAAGAACAGGTACCTGTCCCACAGGCATGTGTGACCATGGGCTGAGATGAAGCTTCTGATGCTGTGTAAATTCTGTTAATCTATTTATATTGTAAATAAAAAGTAACCATTGAAAGGCCAGTAGTGGTTTAACCCCAGCCAGCCAAAATACAGCCCTCTGTGAGTCACTGTGAAGAAAATTAACTGTACCTCAGCCAAAATCAGCGCAAGATCTTATGCTTCCAGAGGGAAAATAGATGGTCTGTAAATGCTAATATCCAGAGTCCAGTCTAAGTACAGACTTCTGTTTGTAAATGTATTTTGTAAAGGGCAGGAATAAAAAATGTAGGAGCTGATAGAAAAACATAATGCTGTATATACCACTGAGATTAGCTGAGATGGTCAGAGCATGGTGCTAATAACACCGAGGTTGTGTGTTTGATCCCTGCATGGGCCATTCACTTAAGAGTTGGGCTCGATGATCCTTGTGGGTCACTTCCAACTCAGAACATTCTGTGATTCAGTGATTGTATTGGTTTTTTTCTTTGTTTCGAATAATTGTAGTGTAGAATAGCTTAATGGATGTTTTTCCTTTGGCCGGATGCAAGTCCAAGAGCAAAATGGAATCCACTTAAGTAGGATATGCATATATGTCTTACAGGTCACATACTGCGGGGGGTATTTTAGTAAACCTGACCACAAGTCCCTAGACACTACTTCTGATAGCAGAGAGTGTCTAATGCACACTGTTCTTGAGGGTAATTACCAGGAAATGCAGAGGGATCAATCATACTTGAGGCACTGAGCAATTATATTTATTCCCTGAAAAGTCTTTAATGTTCATGGGATGCAAAGTGTGTGAATTTCATTTTAGCACGGAAATATTGTTAGGAAAACAGCAGCATTAATGAAGCAGAGAGGCACAGTGTAAGACCATGAAGCTGCTCAGACATTAGGGAGATGATCCCCATAAAATAATCCCATTTTAGATACATGAACTAAGAAAGAAGTGGGAATTTGCAAGTTGGCTTGGGGTCTTTGAGAAGAACCATCCCTTACGTGCAGACCAAAACCATACAGGAGCAGATGTTGTGCTTGTCAGTGAGGACTCTGAGATGGGAAACAGTGAGGAAAGTGGACCCAGATCCAGACAAGAAGGTGGGATGCGATGAAGAAGGCTGTGCCTGATTTAAGAGTGATAAATACCAGGTTCTTTGAGATAAGAGAGAACCATGCTTTGTGCTCTGCTGCAGGGTTTTGGATATGCTGGTGGGCACTTGGAGCTCTTTGCAGGCTTAGCTCCTGGAAGTGGTCCATTGTGTTGGCAGAGCTTTGCAGCCAGCTCAGCCACCAACTGTCAGGTCACTAGAGGTTTTTGTTCCTCTAAAGCATCTTTCTTGGAGCCAGCACAATGCATGGCTGTGTTTTTACCACTTGCTTCATTAGCTCTTTGATTAAACTACCTGTGATAGTAAGACTGGGAAAGAAGATCTGCGTTTTCCTTAATAAAGTGGTAACTGGGAGCGAGGCGGAGCATCTGGTGGATGGTTGTGTGGTGCAGCTGGGATTCTCTCAGATGGACTCCTGCTACCCACCCTGACTTCTTCCAGCGCTCCCCGGACCTGTGCAGCTGTCCACGGTGTGCTGCTGATGCTCCCACCAAACGCTGGAGGGCAGAGGATGAGTTCTGCTCTACCAAAAAGCAAGGCCATTAGTGAACTTCCTACACAACCATGGTTGTCTTAGGAAAGAAAGGGCCGCCAGCTCTGGTTTGGACAGCTGGGATTTTCTGGCCTGTCCAGATTCCGGGCAGTGATGCAAAAGCCTGTGCTGTCCTCCGTGGGAGTTCAGATTCAAAGGAAACCTCGGAGCACGAATCAAAGCTGGTAATTGTTTCTGGTTTGTTTGACCAATGTGATCAGAAAGGCGGTGCTGCCCGGAGCCGGGAGGGAGGCCGGAGCTGGTGGCGGGCGGTGGGGGTTTGCCGCCGCCTTCCCGCGGTGCTGCAGGAACCGTGCTGCCACCTCCCATGGAATGGGCAGGAGGAGCCGGCACCTGGAGCTGCCTGTCTGAAATCCCAGAGTAAGAGATGTGGTGCAGACACCGAGTTTTGTTAAGCTGAAAGAAGGCTTTATCAGATGGTGGGTGTTTTATGAATCACCTCTGTCTTGAGGGCTGCAGTTCATCGGGGCAGCTGGCATTTTGAGTAGTGATATTTAACCAATGTTCTTTGAAGCGTCTTCCCAAGATTTGTGATGGGACATCCCTGAAGTTCCTCCTCACACTCAGCCAGGCCAGACTGGCGGGTGGGGGGGAGCTTGTGTAGCCCCTCCTGATACAAAAGGATGAGAAAATTCACAACATCCGTGGCAAGAGCTCACTGCAGTATGTCTGCAAAACATGCAGGTGCTAGGACATTAGGCAAGCACAGAGTCCCTGTGAGTATTGTTATGGGAAGAGTCATGCCTGGGGGAGGTATGTAAACCAGATCACACACACCATGTAAAGTCCGAGCCTGCATTTGCTCTGCACCCCATCAGTCCATTAACGTGATTCCACTTGCACCCAAAATGGGAAAGCAGCTTAAAAAAGGCATTTGGAAAATAAAGCAGGCAAATAATCAGGCTACAGAGAAGATGTGTCTGTTTTTTTTAAGGTGTATTCACAAGTTAATTTAGGTAGGAAATTATTCTGACAGGTAGAGAGTAAAGTTTACCCCCGTAGGCTATTTGCGCTTTATTTAGGGCTTAAATGAAGTGCAAAAGCTCAGGAAAGACAGAAAATTCTTCAACGTGGAAGACAAGCCTGTGGAGGTGAAATGTGGCTGATCCTACACCACCTTCCCCCCAGAGTTCTCAGTTCCTGCCTGGGAGCGGTGCAAAGGGCTGGCAGCCCCCACTTATCCCAGCCTGTGGCATGCCCAGGAACCGGGTCAGAAAGCCGATTTCTCCACTACCTCTCTCCACATATACATGGACTCCTTTCAGCTTGCCTGTGTATGCTTCAGGGTGCCAGGCTCCCAGGGAGGATAAAACACCCCTTGGAGACACGCACGGTTGTTTTAAAAACTGTGCACTGCCCTCTGTGGGGTTATAAGCAGCCTGAACTGGGACAGCACCAGACCGCTGGTAGCTGCCAGAGGGCTTTTAAATGTGTGGTTTTCCCCTCAAATGAGCAGTTTTCTGTTTTTCCTATGGCTGAAACATGGATACAGGCTATGCACCTTGCACTTACATTTTAATGTAGAGATGTTATTGCAGAGTCTGAGGTAATTACCTGGTTGTTCCTTTTACTGCCTGTAATTACAACAAAATTCTTCGGGGATAGTTTATAGCAACTCGGTGTGAAAATAAGGTACTTGAAAGCAATGGCTGGGTTAGGTGATGTTTACGCTTCTTTCTCTCTGAACAGGCTTTGAAAAGAAACGCACCCACATCTACCATATGCTAATTAGCTTTTCCTAAGACATTTTCATGGTGAACACACAGGGCTTGGTCCCAACATTTTGGGAGGCAGCTCTGCTCCCCTCAAGTCTGATGGGCACCCACCTGAGAGGAGCTGAAAGCTGACCTCCCATCCATGAACTAGGAGGCACATCCTCCTTCCTCATCGTGCTGTATGTCTGGGGCCACATCAGTTCCTGCATTTTAGGCTGGCACATGCCAGGTAGAATTTATCCCTAGGGGTTTTCCTGAAGCCAAATTTACACAGTGCTTTGAGCAAGAACAACACTGCATCGTCTCTTGCAAATACTTAATATGTGATAACTGAAGATTTTTCCCTACCACGCTGGGCCACATCCTTTTTTTCTGCCTTTCTGTCCATACACATTGGATTGCACTGCTTAGCTATGTTTACATTGCTTGGCTATGCGTGGAGAATCTGGCTGCCCTCTCTCTAATTTATTTTTTGGTCCAGATCTCCTCATCCCATATTTTGGGGGGGAAGACACAAGGGATTTTCTGTCTGCTGAAATAGCATCGATACCATGTGTATGTGTTCTGTGTGTATTCATACACACAGCTTCACTGCAGGGTGAGTTCAGGTGCCTTATGTGGTGCTTAGCTGCCATTTCAGTGGCTAGGCTTTCTTCCTTCTTAGCTCTGTGCTCTATCTACTCAACCAGACATAAAGAGTTTAGTGGGATTGTTAGCAGAGGTAATGGAGAGAGTCCTGTTGATTAGAACAGGACCTGAATCAGACCCTTCAGTTTTCCTGGCTGTCACATGGGACACATTTATTATTCCTGCCTTTCTTTTTTTTTCTTTCATCAGAATTCACTGCGGACATTTTTTCCATCATTATCTAAGAGTTTGTAGAAGGAAAAGTTGCATCTTAAAAAGTGCCTGCCTTGCTGCAATTTATTCAGCTCACTGTTTCCTGATTCTAGCTGTGCCCTCTTGCTCTAGCAGGGTTGTAGAGGTTGAGTTTCCCCAGCACTAAGTAGAGAGAAAATCTCAAGGTGATCAGGAACCGTGCATGTAATATTCTTAGTTGTTCTGTGCATCATTAAAACGTTCACGCATTTCATGTACTTCGGGCTGAAAATTGCCCATTCAGCTTTAACAGGTAATTACAGGAGTGACCAGGCATTCACATGGCCCCCGTGTGCTTATTTGAGATGACAGATGGATGTGCCTGCACCTGATCCATTATTTTGTATTTCCTTTCTGCAAAGCTGTGTTATCGCTGTGCAAATAAACTGGGATGCTGCCCGGGGCCTGGCTGCTCTCAGAGGAAGAAGGAGGGGAACAAAGCGCACCCCATGTGCCCCTCGGCAGCTATGTGGAGTGGGCACTGGAGGCTGAGGAGCCACCAGAGGCTGGCTTTGCTGTGGAAGGGCTGCTCACTGCTTGGAATCAGGAGCAGAGGGCACAGGCTTTGTGCCGTGCCTCTGGCGGGTGCGGTACGGAAAGCGCAGCCCCGGGGGACGCAGAACAAAGGTGGCTGCGAGCCCTCTGCTCTGCGTGGCTCTCGTCTCTCGCACGGGCTGCGGAGGCTCCTGACACACATTCCCTCAGGCACAGGCTGCTCTGCCTGAAAGTAGGGCTGCCTGAGGTTCCCAGTTTTCCTGGCCGCAGATCTGGAGCTAGCATTAGGAGCTTCACTCTTTCCATCACCTCCTGCTCTCCTCGTCAGGGCGCAGTCACCACTGGTAGCGTCATTTTGGCGTGAGGGTGACGAGCTAAGTGCTAACACTGGAAATTCATTGCTGACTGCTCTGGGAAATGCATTACCTGTATTTCTGTATTAACGTAGATTTTGCGGCCCATTTAACAATTTTTTTAAAGTGTCTTCCTTCTAAAGAGGTCTATGCCTTTTCTCTAAAAGGTATTTTATTATAATGGAACAAAATCTTGGTCAACTGGAACAGATATATTCAAATCATTGTGTCTAAGGAAATAACCATCTCTCCGGAGAGAGGAAGAAGATGTGGTTGGCTCTTCTACCTCTTCAGGATCAGATGAACTGAAATCTTGTCCACAAGGTCTTAGGTGTGACCAAATCCTCTGAATTCGCAGAAGTCAAAAACTTTTAGAGATTATGCAAAAATATATACTGGCCCCATACGTGGGCAGACATCACACACCCAGATGACATGAAGATGTTTTAATTATGTTACCAAAAAATGCCCCGTGATTTCAGTGGGAATTTGTACAAGTAAAGATTTGAGTCGTGCCCAGTGTGGACCCCAGCCATCCGCTGGCTTGCAGAAAAGGTGTAGTCATAGGCACATAGCTCTGGAAGTATCTTCAACTGATCATCTCATCCATCCTCCTCAAGTCTGATGGGAACAGCTATAGTTAGACTGCCCCTCACTCAGACCTTGCATGGACCAGTCTCGGAAGCCACCTCTGAGCACACCGGCTTAATTTCAGTGCAGCCTGTTCCAGCCCACAGTAATTATTAGAAGCTGGGGGGACAAAATCTCCAAACATCTAACTTAAATCTCCTTTGCTGTAAATTATGTCAATTATTTCTTGTCTCGGGAATAATGGATGTGGAGAACAATTGATTATCCTTCTTTTTATAGCAGCCTTTTTTACATTCCTTTTCATATCAGACGAGTAGTCTCCTTTCAGTCTTCTCCAAAGTAAAAAATTTCCATTCCCCTAAGCTCACCAAAGAACTGTGTTTTCTAAATCTTGTCATCCTTGCAGCTCTTCCTTGGACTCTGCAAAGGTGGCTGTCCCTCCTTAAATGCTCTGCTGGAGCATTTCTCTACATGAAACCAGAGTAGCATCAAGCAGAGTGGGATAAGAATGTCTTATAAATGTGTGAAAATGTGGGGGAATAAATAGGCATCGGACTAACCAAAATATTGATTTATTTTTTTTAAGCTCATAATAAAACTGGAATTGAAGTTTCTAAATTTCTTCTGCATTACATGTTTTCTCTGCCAGTTGTCCTGTTTTGACCTTTCCTGTCCCCAGGAGGTTTGTACTGGCAACTTCTATTGGATTATAACAATCTGGTCCTGGTTAATCAATGCACAAAGATCTCAGTCTCTACTGTGCTACGTGTCTGTGTTTTCTCCTCTAAATCATTCATGCTTTCTCTGTTTTGGTGTTCAGCCACTTCACTAGTAAAACTTCTGAGAAAAGTGCTTACCCTCTTCGTCAAAGGGTAATATCTTGCATGTTTCTGCATCTTGTGGGTCTGAGTTTCCTCTAAGTAATTGCTCTTACTCTGCTTTGGATTTCAATTTTAAAAAGCCTTAACCCGATATATTAATCAACATTGGCTGCAACAGACCATTCATGGGGTTTTATGTCCTGAGGGTAAATAGCTTGTTCCCTTCATTGTTCATTAAAAACAAATACAGTTTGCACCCTTTGTCCCTCCCCTTAAAAAAAAAAAAAACCAACCCAAACTTTACTATATTGCCCACCAGCGAATATTTCATTATTTATTGTTAAACTGCTGTTTCATACTTGGCATAAAAGATGTAAAATAGGATGGGAGGAATAGTTATTAGTGGTGAAGGGGAGAAGCAGACCCAAGATACCAGCAGTTGTGGCGATGCCATTTGTCGCTTGGTGTCATTAGCCATGATAGCAAACCCTCTCAGCTGGCAGGGTGAACCCTCACACCACGGAGCGCTTGGAATCGCTCCTCTGTGGTGCTGCACCACACAGAGACACCATTTCCTAACTCATTCCTATTGTTTTGAAATGAGATCCACAGTCTGCAGACACGACCTCTCGAAAGGAGCTCCGTGCTTGATCATCCTCGTCGTATTTAACTGGGGTTTATAGTGTCCACTTGAGTCTACTGACACAGTGGGTGAGAAAATAGAGAATTAATCTTCTATCACATTCCCTTCTGTAGAGAAATTTCCTAATTAAACATAGCAGAAAATTACTTTAAAAGTAGCGGGGGTGTGGGGGGGGGGAATCCTTCCTCTATGTGAGCATGGGCAATATTAATTGAAAAACTGTAATTTATTCATGCAAAGCTGCTAACTGCACCTCATGTCCACAGTGATTTTGCTAACATGGAACCAGCTTTGCCCCTAACAAGGACTTGCGTTAGGAAAATAGAAGAATGTACTATAATTACTGTTTTGCTTCTGGTCGGTTTGCTTCGGCTTTTCTGTTCATATTTATCTGTGTTTCCAAATTTGAGAAAAATCCCCTGATAATTGCCTCTTCTCTAAGATCTTCTCACTGTGACAGTTGTCACACACACTGAGAATTTTCCATTTTAATATTCTGGTCTATTAGCTGCTAAGAGCACAGATAAGAACGAGAAATGAAAGTCCCTTTTTTAAGCATTTTTGTTTTAAAATGACAACTTTCAATGTATTACTGTGTTTAGAAAGAAAAATCTGAGTGGATGGCATGATGGGTAATGATATGTAAATGACCATTCATGCATGAAAATCAGGGCCACAGTTGAATGTATTAAGCAATGACTGATATAATCATTATTTTGGATTTTGCATCTGAAGAAGGAGGATTGCAGATATCAAGTGAATTGCATATTTAAAGAAAACATTAATGTGCATGTAGAATAAAGAATATTTATGACATTTTTGCATTAAGCATTGTAGTGTTATGCTGTTTGGACTTAAATAAGGTCAATACGCTGGGTTGATGCTTTTTGTGCTATGTCTGGCTCTCGCTTGGGCAGATCCTCCCTTTCCCTGTTCGTACAGAATGCCATCGGAGTGCCAAGTTTGTAAAGTCAACCCTTTTCAGCTCCCTCTAACACAGTTATCTACAGAAAGCTGCCTCTTGCTCACATGGGGGAGGGAAGAGCTCAGTGAAAGCCAGTTGTTGACATTTTTAAAAAAGACCTAAAAATTCACCATGGCTGTGATGCCTTTGTCACTCTTGGGTTTACAGGCGCTTGCCACATCAGTGGGATGGTGGGGGAAAGTTCAGTGCTGCAGGTCTGCCGGAGCTCTGGGGTTATTGCCCGGGAGGGGACAGTATAACTCACTCCTTTGCTTCCCAGCCAGGGCTCTGCAGCTGCTCCGCTTTCAAAGTGCTGCTTTCATGAGGAGACTGAAACGAGGAGAGGGTGGCTTGAGAGGGGGATGTTTTCCTGTCTCATCTCATTTTGTGCTAGGAACTTTAAAGGAAAAAGAAAATTCCACTTTGGAAAATGAGAAAAATAAGCTCCTGTTTTATAATATCTACATTAACAGATTCCTTCTATCAAAGGCAGGAAATAGCTGTGGTACTAAATAAAATTAATGCATCTCGAGTTTGGAGAACGTTATGCTGAATGTCCATGATACATTCTCTGTCCCCTTCGGCAGTAGCATATGATCAATTTTGCTACTCTGTCCTTACCTAATTATTGCTGTCGCTAATGAAGGGAAGTAGAGAAAAACATGTCTTAGTAGGTTAATAAGCCATCCAGAAAATTATATTAGCATGATCAATCCTTAATGATTATGGTTTCTCATAATATTAGATCACCTGAAAGGTGTTTTCTGTAGGAAATGTAAGGGGCAGTATGTATCATTTCGCAGCCATTCTTCCAGGTGTGCTCAGCTGGTGTTTGGAGAGAAATTCAGTCTGACTTTGGCTCAGGAGTTTTGACTGCTCTCACAAATACTGATTTACTTGGTGGAACTGCTTTATTTTATCATGCAAGGATCTGGACGGGCAGCAAGTATGGGGGATTTTCTGCCTTCCCTCCTTCCACAAATATTTGTGGGCAGGTGGTGTGCATGTTTTGTGTTCCTTTTCACAAGTTTTGGTGAATAAGCTGTCAGTCTCAGGTCAGTCTGACCACCTTCCAGCTGGCATTTCCCCCCTTCCTCTCTCCATGATGATACACCTTCATTTTCAATCTAGTATCTGGTTCAGCATCTGTCATGATTTTTTCATTTCTTTGGGGTTTTTGTCATTGTTGCTTCTCTAAGTACCCATGTAGCCACTACTGCAGCATACTCAGGACATGTTTGTTTTGAGGAAAGCATTGCTCTTAGAGCATGTCCAAGGAATTAAAGCAAATAGCAGAGGGTAACGATCCTCAAACATCAGACTCATCAGGCTCCTTTTTTTTATTTTATTTATTTAAAGATTTTCCCCAAATTAAACTGAATCACAATCCTCCCTTTTAATTTGTTAATTACACTTCTGCAATGGTAATGCAATCAGTGAATATAGCTAAAGTGTTTGTGTGTGGGAATCAGTATTAATGAGAAAGAGCAGATATGCAAAGTGTGGTATGTATCAGCTGTTTGCCTTGTGCCTGGCTGCTGGGGTAAGGCTGCTCTCAACTGGACCCAGCTCAGCGACGCACGGAGGCCCAGCTGCAGGAGGAGAAAGGCAAGAGTCCCGCCAGGTCATTCTTTCCCTATAGTCCCTTCGACACTTTGGGTACTCAGGGAAGGTAGGGGCAGGATGCGCTGCCATTTGGGGCAGGGGAGTGCCCCCATTTTGGGCAGCAGAGCTCCAGCTCAGCAGCTGTGGCCCCCTGGCCAAAGCAGCAAGGCAGGGCTTTTGCAGCCTGCCTGCCCCCAGTGACTTCACAGGTGACAAAACTCCGAGCGAGCTCATAAAGGTTAATCACAACTAAGTGAGAATGAAATCTGGCATTTTCCTGCTGGGCTTCCAATTCTCTGTATATGCAGTGTATTGAAGCTAAGTGAGATTAAATGTTTAAACCTTTTGTGCCATATGGCTCCCCCTATATCATAAACACGTCTGTAAAATTATACTCAGAAGGGCAACATTGTTCTGGTGTAAATGGAGTCCAATCCACGCTCTCCTGCTGCTTCAAACTCAAGGCTGGGTTTGAAGTGTCACTCTCAGCCTGTTTGTCCTGTTAGTGGAGGTCTGGGAGGCTTTTTCTCCCAGTCATGTAAATTCTGGGTGACAGCACAAAGTCAGATCCCCTGTTTACTCGCAGACCTGGTGCATGGAGGCTCCTTCTCCCAAATCCTCCTGGCCATCCTTGCAGGAGTGGCTGTGCTACTCCTTCATGAACTGCCCAGCCTTTCTGCTTGGGTTCTCAGCAGTGCTGCCAGTGTTTCTCGTGGCTTTTGTGCTGTGGACACAACTATACCACTGCGTAAACCATAAACCAAGGAGTGCTTTAAGCCAGTAATGGTGCCACTCACGCACTGCCTCAACCTGCCCACTAATAATGGGAATAAAAGGGAAAAACATGGCTTGATTGGGTTTTTTTCCCATTTGTCCCAAAAGATTGTCTTACTACCAACTATTTTCACGCAATTAACTGACGCCATATGTTTTCATGTTTGTTGAAGAGTAGGGTTTTATAAAAGATAGGATATATGCTGCATAAATATTGTATCTCCTCCAGCAAGACTTGGAGACTTTGCAGCTGCTCTCGTCTTAGCTTCTGGCAAGTTCTATAGGTGCCAGCACTCCTGTGCACCCCAAGCTGCAGCAGAGACCCAAGGACAACCTACCTACAGCCTTGGGAAGGCAGAAATACCTTTACATATGTCAGCAGGGATGTCTTTACAATTAGCTCTGAGATGCATTTTCCTCTCTGTTTTTTAAAGGGAATTCTCACAGGGGAAGGAGCAAACTCAGAGATGAGCCCTGGTTGTACAAGTTCAGAGGATCAGATCAGTGGTGGCAATTGCAGATCAGGGAGTGCTGCTGCAGAGATATGAAATTTGGGGCAGGAGCTGTAAAAGGGGATTGGGGATCCACTGAACTGGTGGAGGAAGAGGCAGCTAAGGAGCCATCTCTCACGGCTCTCAGTCATGAGGTTACAGCCTGGCCAAACATGGGTTTTGACTGTCAATTTTGGCCCCCTTCTGAGACCCCACTACTAAAAATTAGTTTGGCACACACCTGGTTGATGCTTCTGAGCCCCAGGGCAGCTCCAGCTCTGTTATGTGTGTGTAACCTGCATTAACACCACAGAAATCAAGAAAAAGGAGTATTACGTGGAAGTAAAGTGGAGAGGGAGAAGAAAGCTGTGTTCCTCTTGGGTAATCCAGTGAAAGGTAGACCCAAGTCATTTTTGCAGGGGATCCACTTTACACACTGCTGATTATGTAAATGGGACATAAACTAAATTGGACTTTCACTTGCTCTGGTACTCCTTTCCATTGCCAGAGTGATTTACAGAAGCTTTAGTGTAAATTAAAACCAGGACCAGTGTCTGCTGTCCACATTTTAGGATTTAAAAGCAGTCATTTCCCAAGATAATTGTGGTGCAGTCGAGACTAGGTGCAACTTCCTGAAATTGGTTAATACCCAAATTTGGGCTTCTTCAGTGGCTTAAATGGAGTGGCATATTATCTCCTCCATAGTCTGCCTAAAAGATAGATTTGATGTCTGCAAGCAAAGACATGAAATTGCTATAGGCTTCCATTCTTATAGCCTGCCACCTATTTGATTTATGTGATAAGTGATCTCAGATGACCCTCCAAGGCACTGAACCATTAGAGAGTTATGTTGCACAGCGATAAGAAATCTTCAGAGATACCTAAATCTTCTTTTACCACTGGGAGTTTCATCTGTTCTGGAATAAAGAACATTTTTATGTATGATGTTGCTATCTTGCTAGCCATACTAATATTCAAAAGGATACACAGGCTTAAATCAATAGCCAAGTGACAAAGATCACTACTTCAGATAAAACTGAAGTAGTCACCACGTGGATGCCAGACAGCTCTTTTAGGTTTTATCTTTGTTCCTTTCATTCTGTTTCTTGAAAGATGAGTAGCTGTAAGGGTTCACATTTAAGACTTCTGTTAATCTTTCCACCAGGTAGGAAGCTGGCAAAAGTACCCTGTCAGTGTGGAAAGCCCTGGAAAGTCACATCACCCGTTCGGGACTTGTTTATTGTAGGCTTTGTGAAACCATGGGTTTGGATCTTTTTTTCCACTGAATTTCTGTAAATCCAGTGATGCAGGTTCCTCTCTGCCTAGAATGAATGAGAGTGCTCAGAACCTCAGGTGGGATGTGAATCCTTGGCAGAGTTCAGGGAAAGCACAGATGGGTAATTTCTGTGGTTTATGTCCAACTGTAACATCTCTTACAGAGGAAGGCAGCGCTGCCTTGCGTTCCTCTGACTGAACCTACATCTAACGCAGGATTTCTTGACGAAATTTGCCATGTTACAGCATGTATAGAGTCCATACATTCCATCTATTGAATTCCATCCTGGCCTGCGCCGCTTCTTTGTGGCACATGGGACCAGCCAGCCAGAAGCAGCTCGCACTTGACTCTGCTTCGGGGTAACCTGTGATGGCCATTCTCTGACAAATAAGAAAAGCATTAAGACATTGGGCACTTTCCTGGACTGCAGCTTCTTACCTGCCTTGACACAGTGCTGAGGCTTAATGATCTGTGTGGCCAGGCAAGTCAACCTGAGAGAGGAATCAGACATCATGTTTTTTTATTTCTCCATGATCCTGAAAAACCTTTCAGTCCTTGCAATTAGGGCTACAGTAATTTCCTTCCAGGCTCTTTAACAATGGCCTTGATTGGTGACCTGTGGCATTGCATGCTCCCAGCTGTGGCCATGTCCACTTGGTTGTTTTGTTCGTGCTTTTGTGCATATTGAAATACATAAAAGCAGGGACCTATGCCACAAAAGCTTTGGCAGCATTGCAGGCGTGTTTTTACAGAAAGATGTATCTATTTCTTGAAAATTCTCCTCCAAGGAAGTGAGATTTCTCTTTAAATTAATGCAAGGCAGAGATGAATAGTCCCCATGTGCTATTTGGCTTTTTACTCAAAGCTGTTTATGAGGGGAAGCTCTTGGAAAAATTAAATGAGCCTACTCTTCCTCACGCTGGCAAATACTGTCAGTGCTGGTCATCGTACACCTTCATAAATCTGCAGTGCTGGCAGCCCACAGACACCAGGCAAACGTCAAATTTTATAGGGGGACCACACAATGGTGCAATAACCACAGCTGCTTCATGTCAGCATTCAGAAGGCTTACAATAGGGTTTTATTCAATGAGCCATTCCTCTTGTAACACCATTAGAGATGTTCACTAGGAGAAACTGGCCTCAACTAATCGTATTTAATTTTTTATCAAATGCACTGTGGGAGCTGCAGGAATATGCATGAGACAGCAACGAGCAAGTGGTGTTTATTTAGGATAAATACACCTTGAGTAAGCATTGAATCCATTCTCTCCTGGCCACGGTGGTACAAATGCTGACAAGTCCCCGCAGAGGTCTGTGGAGGGTCATGGCCTGGCTTCAGACACGGATGCTGCGGGCAGACAGATGCAGAGGAGCAGCGCTGCTCCTGTAAAAGCATTCCCATCCCATCCACTTTTAGCCACAATAAGGGAGGTTTGGAGGGTGGGAATACTGCCCATCTCGCCAGGGGAGACCCTCGAGCCCCCGCGTCGGGCAACAGCTGGAGAAGGGTTTTCCGAGGTTTCCAAGATGTGGATCTGTGCACATGAGCCCACACCTCCCCTCTCAACAGCACCTCCCCATCTGCAGGGCTGCCAGAGCTGCTCCGGGTGGGACCTCGGTTTGGGAAAGTGCCGCTGGAAAACCGGGGGTGGTGGGAAAAGGAAAGAAGTGACAAGAGAAAGAGAAGGAAGGCATGACAGGAAGCAAGACAAGAGGTAAAAAGTAAAGACAGAGCAGCAGTGCTTAGTAATAGTGTGAAACAACTTTTGTACTAGCTATTCCCTAAAGTCAGGGCACTCCTAGACAGTTTTCTTGCTCTGATGAGACTCTGTATCCAGGGCAGAAGCACAGCCTTCAGCCACAAGGTGTGGGGTGAGCTCACCACGGGGCTGTGCACAAGGGTGAGCTGCTCTGAAGTTCTGCTTTCCTGTCCAGCATCAACTCAGCATTGGACTGAAAAATCGTGAATCAGCCCTATGAAAGTAGGTTTTAAAAATTATAAACATGATATTTCCTGGTATTTTTTATACTCACAAGATTTTTCTCCACTGCTCTAAAGCTTAGACATACCTTTCAAAGCAAAGATATACATGGAAGCCGAGATCCTGAAACATTGAGATAATCCACTGGTTGTGATTTTTAAGAAAAAAAAATATAATCTGAGAGTCACAATATAAATACGAGAGCTGAAAAATACTGCAAATTGAGTCTGACTGGCATCAAAGCAGTGCCTGGCTCTATCTACATGGTCTTTAGCAATAAGATAAGAGCACATTTTATCAGCAACCTGAGCTGGCTGGGTACATCTAGTTCATCCTCAAAAACCCTGCTAGGTATTTGCATCATGCCGAAGTCATCCCAATAACCTTTTCCAGCACTTGGCTGAGAATGTCAGCACAAAGGTATCCAAAGATGGGACCTGAGGCAGTATAAACACTGAGAAGAGGGGTCTGATTTTTCAGGCAGCCAGCCCAGGTATGGCACAGCCCCGGTGCTGCTTAAATCACCTGGCCATATAGCAGAGAGGGGGCTTCAAGGAATCACCTGTGGTGCTGTGGAGAAACCATCAAAGGCACATTGGTGCGAAGGAGAATATTTCAGGTCTCCTTAAGAAGTTCTGTGTTGGCTCCTGAGCTGGGTGGAGACACTGTTTTCCCCTGCAATAAGGAATTTCCCCGGAGTGTTTATGGGTGTGAGAGAGGGCAAATTTGTATTTATTGAGATGGAGCCAGCTGGCAGGAGTAAAGCAGAACAAGGCACGTCAGAGTTTGAATTTATTACCAATACTGTAGGCCATTTTCCTTTCATTTTGACTGTAATGCTGTGCTGAGCCTCTGCCAGGCTTCGAGGGCAGAGTCATTGGCGAGTTGGCCCCCTGCTTCGCGCCCTTCATTTTTCTCACTTTGCAGGTTTTGACTGAGCTAATGCTTTCAGGAAAAAGGGCTTATTGATTAGAGTGAAGTTGCTTGCAGCATCTGGGCTGTTTTTGGTGCAGTTTGTGAGGTGTTGTTCGCCGCCTGATAAAGGTGCAGGTAGTGCTTGTTCTCACACATTTAGTAAATTCTGCTGGCTTCTCTGCCCTGCTTGCTTAGAGCTTTCTCACTTCATCCACTCACCTTCTCACCTGCCCAGAGCACTCCTGTTAGGACTGGAGCATGTGGCAAGATCACCTCAGCTGTTCTGAAGAGCATCCTCCTCCACGACATTTTAATTTGCACATTGTCTTTCATTCCACAGTACAAAAATGGCCATCAACTCTCATCTCCATGTGATTTTTGTTATTACCTAGATTTTTATAGCTGAAAACTAGCATGTATCCTGTTAGGATGAGCTAGAGCAAGCCTTTTTTGAAGTTTTTCTTTCAACAATAGCAAAGGTATCCCACTATGAGGAGTCGAGTCGGAATCAGGGGTTGTGATGAGCACGTGTCTGATCACATCGATCAAAGGAAGACTACATCAGAGTAGTCATAATTCATAATTCATTATAGTCATATTTTGTATATTCAAGTGTGTGGTGATGTTTTATATTGTTTCGTTGTTCTGTTCTCTAGTATAGTTGAAATATATTGAATAAGGGTTATTATAATAGTCCTACAAAGCTATGTGAAAACTTGGCTGAGGCTTTCTCGAGTTTGCCCTGTTACCTTCAGAGGCGTGTTAGCAAAGAGAGATTCAGAGATCTGAGTCTAGCCAGTGTTGCCACCTGATTGTCTCTCACTCTCGTGGCTCACCAGCTGCTCTCCCCTCTCCCATTTCCTCCTCACAGTCTGGTCTGTGGGGCAAGGTGTGTGCGTGTCCCCTGTGGCCCTTTGTGTATCAGATCAAGATGCTGTGCGTATTCCTAACCATCCCACTGGAGCTGCTTTCCTGGAAATTGCAAGGAATTTATTTCCATCCTGGCTTTGCCACTCTTCAAGCACCTTCGGAAGACACTGATAAAGGGTTATTCAGAAGCTCTAGCACAGAGATTTTTGATGTACATATTTTGAAACCTCTAAACCACCAATTCAACTCCTAATAGAACATGAGTCTGGGAAGCTGCATAGTTAAAGTCCTAGCGTGATTTTTTGTGGTTGTAGCACCTACAGCAGACTTGAATCAAAGAGATTAAGTGTAAAGAGAAACTAGAGATGTTTACAGTGGGAGTGGGCAGTTTTTGGCTTTTAGTTTCTCCTGATGTTACAGGAAATAAGCACAGGGTCAGACCAATCTCCTGATGATACCTTCAATCTGGTTTTTCAGCTAGGGAAACAGGGTAAAATGCCTCAGAAATGGTTTCTTTCTTGTGGGACCTGCAAACAATACAGATACTCTTGAAATCACAGCTATCTGATCTGAGCGCTGTGAGAATGCCAGAGAAGGACCAAATGATTAAAACAGTAGCTGTTGTGGTTACCACAGTCCATTGACTCTGTAAATTGTGTGTAGTGCCTTCACAGCTGAGAATTTATATTGCTTAGGAGATTGACGTAGTCTCTGAAGTGACTTTCAGATAATGTTAGTGACCTTCTAACCCTTGTTAGCACATTTCTTTGGGCTCTCAGAGTTGATAAACTTGCTAATACAAACAGGAATTTTGCAGCTTAACATTTCTCAGTTGTGTGAGTAGTAAGTGGTGGGCTTCAGTGATTAGGGAGCCCTACTATGTCCCTGCAGGGCCTTGGTGTTAAAACCTCAATAGTTGCTAATATGAGAACTACCTAACATGCATGAGGAGAAGAACCATTCTCGTTTTTAGAAGAGGAATCCAGAAACTAGATTATTTTTGCTAAAAATTTTTTTCAGTTGGGTTAGGTAAGAAGTGCAAATCAGCAAGTGCAGTGAGGGGAAAAAAGGAAAAATAGTCACCTTAGAAAATAAGCATCCACTAGTCCTCAAGCTAGAAAGCAGCAGGAAATATTGGGAAAATAACTCATTGTAAGATGTCTCATTTATCAAAGCACTTATCTGCACAGCATGGAGAAAACAAGCCCTGTGTGTGTGTCAGTTCCGGGTGTGGGTGCATATGCCAGTGGGTATGTTTGTGTAGGGAGAGAAAACACACCTCTAAGAAATGTAAAGAATAATATTATCTGTGTTACTGACAACGGAAAGAGCATAAACAGGAGATAAACAGCTGTCTTTTTTAGTAAGGACTGCTGCACATTTGCACATTTAATGACAACGTGCACATTGACTATGGAAAGCTGGTCACAGAGCTTCTTCAGAAAAACATGGAGTGACTTATTTCAAGTAGAAATTCAGAACTGCAATGTGCTGTAGTGTGGATGATCTCTAAATCAGTTACTTCTCTTCAACATGCTCAGTCTTTCAAATGCCTTTTTTAATGGCTTAAGTAGCTGTTTCACTTACTCTGTGATGTAGAACTGTGTGAGGTCCCCAGTCAAATGACACGTGCTGGACAGTTATGAATAGAAACATTACAGGGAGGAAGAAAGCAGGGCATATGTTTTAAATTAAAAGGAAATGCATGGGAAGTGATTTGCAGAATGACAAAATAAAGAAATTAAAGGTCCATTCCATAAAGTATACATTCTCACCCTCCTGAACTGGAGCAATTGTCATATTTCTGATAGGTGAGGAATGCTTGGCTGTTGTAAAAAGTCTTCTGCCCATAGGTCCCATCGTCACTCGTTACTTGTCCTGCCTAATATCTCAACCACTGGAAATCCCCTGCCACGGTTGGCTGTCAAAGTTATCTCCTCAATAAAAGAGATTTCTGTATTTAAAATGTAAATGAAACATTGCAGGCCTGGATGCAGCTGCAGGGAGGCGGGGAGGATCATGAGTGGCACTGTGATGTGGGGCCAGAATCACACAGGCAGCACTTGGAGATGCTACTGGTGTGAGGATGTGGTGCTTGGACACCTTTTCCACCCTCATGCACTGGCTTTTATAAATGTGAGCCTCCAGAGTTTCTCAGTCATTTTAGGAGACAGAAAAACCACAGCTCAGACCCTCCCTGTAAAGCCTGACAATGCAGTAGAACAAAAATCCAGAGTGTTTTTCCTGGTTTCCCCTTCGGTTTTTTGTACATGAATTTTACGGATATAAAGGTGAGCAAGTTTGTACAAATAGAGCAAAACTCTCTTTTTTTTTTCCTTTTGGGATAATCAGATAATCAGAATGCTTTTCATAGGTGATTCTTTTTCAGTTTAATATAGTCTAAATTCAAGCATGACTGATAGGAAATTAATGCAGCATAGTCCATACCTAAAAATACCAACACTTCCTTTGACTATATTAAGGCTCAGGAAAAAAGCATTTTAGATAAGTCATCTACCTTTGGTATTTCTGTGATTTCTGTCACTGTAGTATCTAAGCATATCACAATATTTTCATATACTTGTTTCCACATCCTCTCTTGGTAGGAAATTGTATTATTCCTGTTATCACATAGTGGGAAGCATGGTAGAGGTTATGTAACTTGTCCAGGATAGGGAAGCAAGTTTGTTGAAAAACAGGCATTGGAGTCACACTTGCTCTTCGAGGGGCAAAAGCCCTTTCTCCTTGAACAGCTTTGTGGAAGCCTGGGATTCTTGTCCTTTTTTGAGTAAATAATAGAAGCAGCTTATTCAGTCAGAACACTCTGACACAAAAGCCTCTGGTAGCAGCCTGGATGTACATCAGGCAGATGGTTCGTCCAGTGGATGTCACTGGGGCTACCAACACACTCCAACGTGTCCACCTGGGTTTGGTGGGTTGCACCCAGGTGTGCAGAAGCCTGCACCGTGGTGCTGACTCCAAATGCAAGAGAGATGACACTTCAGAGGCTGTTTGTGCAGATAACAACATCAGTCAGAGCTGATTGATGCTTAAAGTCTGCGTTGGTTTAATAACTGCAACTGGCAGAAGGATATCGCTAGGTACAGTGTCTTGCTGGAGAGTGATGTCTTTCAAAAGATATCAAAGGGTGTTTATGCACTTCAGTAGAAACATAGATAATGTTTCCTTTGGGTCTTTTCACAAACCCTCTTCTTGGTGCCTACCTTAGCACTCTCTTCCTGTCTTTCAATACTCAGCTGTCAGTATTTTTTCACAGCCCTCTTACACCCATATTTTTATTTTCCCTTTAGTCCCTTCTTGTTTTTGACTTAAGGGCCAGGTACAAACCTTACACAATTGCAGACATCAGCATTGACTTTCCCAGGTTTCAAATTTAACCTGTGCTGGAGATTGTCCTCTCCTCTGGACAACACTAAATCTTTCCTGCCAGAGATAACTAGTCCTTGGGGCTCATAGCTGTGCTTCTGCAGAGAAAAATGTTTTGCCTTTGGAGTGGACTAGATTGCACCACATGGCAGGTAATTTCAAAATATTTTTGAGGAAAGCATCCCCTTGGGGCCATCTCAAGGCCTTCACGGGTAAAGAACACGAGGCAGCATGTGATGCTATCAATGCCCCTCCATTATTTTCCCAGGGAACAAAGCAGTGAGGCTCAGTGGGGACACGACCTTCCTGGGCTGCAGCTTGAAGGGGTCATTGTTTAAGGGGAGTGGGAAAAGGAAAGGTTTTTCTCTGGTTTTCCTTTTAACCCTGTAATTGAGGGGATTTATCACAGGCCAGCATGGAAATCTCTGTGTTGGCCCGCTCAGGAGCACTGTTGGCCGGCCGTCGGCTTTGTGAGCAGCGCATTAAGCTGATGCAGTGAATAGATTTTTCTAGAGAGAGAGAAGTGCTTTGCTACAGTGCTGTCTTTACTAATGTACATTCTTCTGCTTTCCATCAAACAGTCAATGAAGGCTCAGGTGAAACCAATCAAAAAGAGACATCGACCTGTGACATTTGCCAGTTTGGGGCAGAGTGTGACGAAGATGCAGAGGATGTTTGGTACAGTAATTTGCTCTACTCTTCTATTTTAATGAATGTTGTATTATTTAAAGGTACTGTGGTTTAGAAAGCATTACAAATGTTAGACACTCAATTTTCTGCACCCAGAGCTTCATCTCAAAGTGACTGCGGTGGTTATTACTCTGAAAAAAATGTATAAAACACTCTGGTTTATAATTTTGGAACATGCACAATTTAGACCAAGTTTAGAAACAGAGTTATCCATTTTGTTGCCATTATAACTTATGTTATTCCATCTGGGGTTTTACAGCTTCATACTTCAGTAAAAATAGAATTGGGAAAAATAATTGACCTAAAGCTTTCCCAGTTAAAAAGTATCATTAGTATTATCATCATGTTAATTCATGTGTGGCATTAGAAACGCCGGGGAATCTGTCTCGCTTTTTCCTGGTTTGCTGAAGTTGAAAACCTTGCCCTCAGTTGCTTGAAAAAATGAGAGTGTAAATTTAGACATTTTCTCAATGGAAATGTTTTTGATTTTTATTTTTTAAAAGGGGTTACAAAATTATTCATATTTTTTTGCTATTTTAAACCTTAATTACATAAGCTGAAGGGAAATAATTCTATCGACTCAGACTTTTATTTTTCATTTTGTCTAGGAAATATGCAAACTTATATTAAGTCAACTCTCAGCTAATCATTTCATTGTGATTTTGGAACAGCCAATAGATCAAAAAGGTCACTATTCACAGAGCTATATTTCTAACACCGCCCTAATGCCACGCCTCATGTTTCTCTCTAAGTCATTAGAACAGATTTAGAGAGACAACAAAATAACCATGCAAATGTTAGAGCTGTTGTCTGGGTGGTGCTTCTGGAGCTATGGGCTGGTGGTAGCTAAAGAATGGATACACAGACCGGGCAGTGAGATGTCAATAAACAATGAGGCCAGAGCTCTAATGAGGAGAATAAGAATGGAGCAGAGAGGAGTCAATAAAAGAATGGTGAACATGATGAATGAGAGCTGGGCCCAGTGTTGGGCAGCTGACCCTGCCCAGACAAGGCATCCATGCACCCTTGGCCAGGCAGGGAATTAGGAACAGTTCTGCTGTTCAGTGAAGAAGCTCAGGAATATGGTCATGGTTATCCGTTTGTGTTCATTTTGGTTTTGTCTTGCCAGCCTCTTAGTAATCAGTAATCTCCAGTTCTAGTTCTTAAAAAAACCCCAAGCAAACAAACCACTGAGTCCTTGCTCTGGCTCCAGTCATCAAAGGAAATTGTGGTGTTGAAAAACAGGAGCAAGGTGCATCATGGTTATAGGTTTCAGTAATGTAATGAAATTTGTGAGTAAGGAATTGCCTAATGTTGACTTTGCTTAAGAAAATTACCCCAGGTGTTACGATTTTCATTGTCTCCTTGACTGGTTGTCCTTGAGAGCTTTGGCGCAGTGTAGAAACAAAACCATGGTGAAATTAATATATCAAAATTCACAGTCTAGTGCTCATGTTTTCATAATTAAGTGTGCTTCCAAATTGGAAGGCAGGAGAAGAGAGGGGCAAGGAATAAAATTAGCTACAAGATAACATTATTAATCATAAGCACTGAGTAGCAGTGTTTATTTTTTTCCAGAAATAGCTTGGTAAAACTGCCTGATCCAACTTACCCCAGTGTTCCCACTGCAGTTTTGCACAATCTAATTCCTCCCCTTTGAAACAACTTGGCTTTTACAGAGCACCATCATGATGGCAGGAGCTGAGGTGCTCTGTCTTTACTCTTCCTGCAGGGGAAGGTGCTTCTCAGGGCAGGAAGCAGGGAAGGGCTGGCACTGGGAAGATGCTCCCAGACAAACTGTTAGGAGGCAGGAAAGCTGATTTCCACCCCAAAGTACAGAGACCATGTAAAGCCTGTTAAAGGTCTGCTTTGAAGTAAGCAACTTCATGTGCCATAACAGAGCCCTGTTTTCCTGTCCCTGCCCCCTGATTAGCCTTGGATAAGCATCTTTCTAAACAGGGAGCCTTCTGCATGTCAGCTTTTCATTATTCTTATTTCTAGAATAAAAGTGGACTATGTATGGAGGTTCTAGATCCCTCTTTCAAATATATGTTAATTGAATTTTCATGTTTGGCACCAGAGATGCATATTGCCCCACTCCCCTTGCCAAGAAATGCCAATTTATTATTTAATCACTATTTTTATGAGGATCAGGTATCAGATGTAAGCAGGGCTCCTTTAGCTATCTCACCTGACTGATGAGGTTTGTAAAATCCAAACAGGGTCAGCAGTTCCTGGTGGTCCTGGGACTGTTCTTACAGGATGATAATCCCAGCACCAGCAGCGAATCCCTATCAGTCAGGAGCAGTTTGAGGGGGCAGGGTGAGTGCCTGACGTGCTCCAGGTGAGAGGGATGCAGGCTGGTAGCAGTGCCAGACTTCAGAGAGCTGGAGATGTGAGGCTGGCTAGCCGCCTACTATTTCTAGGGTGCCAGAGTAGATCAGAAAAGAGAGCACAGGTGTGGTAGCAGATGTGGTTGGGCTGCTGATGATTTACAGTGACAATTGACATTATTCTGTGTTGTCACAGTCTATAATTTGCGGACTGTTATCTCTGGTTTAACTCTTTTTGTCTTTTTTTTTTTTTTTTTTTGGTTATTCATTGCCAGTTGTCACTCATTTAAATTGTGCTATTGTACTGTGTCACCATTATTTTTAAGTCTTTTTATTTGCGTAAAACCAATCTGTTAATGGCTAGGCTCCTGGGATTCTAATGGGGGGGTGGCACCCAGAGGATTACTTGAAGGGGTAAGATTTGTGTGAACATTTTCTGGAAACTACAGAGAAGAGGCAGGAAAGAAACCTCTGTAATAACAGGTTTTCCATGGCATGCAGAAGCACACATGTGTTATTATCCTATTCTGCAGTCAAGTAGCATGAGAGTGAATGCAATTTGGCATTCCATTAGTGAATCTCTTTCTCTAAGTTAAAAACAAAGACTGTTCACTTGAAAGTCTTTAACATCTTGCTGCTTTAATATGTGAAAGCTTCTTGTCACTAAGAGGATCATGTATTGCTGGCATTATTCCCACCTTTAATGCATTTCGCACCAGTGGGCTTCATGAATATTTAAAGCAGGGCAGTGGCTACGCTCTTTAGCACGGGGTTGCAATCTATTGGTAAATCAGACATTTGGTGTTGCTTGCTTTGGGTTTTATTTCTGAGCTGGCTAAGGAATAATTGATTTTGTAAGACAGGGCTACTCAACATGACACCCCGAGAGATACACTTAAAAGGAATTGAAGAATGAGGCGTAACGTTTTGAGCAGTGGTGTATTGCTCAGATCTTCCAAAAAGCCTCTATGAAACACTCACTCTACGTAAATAGTGCTCACCAAATGGAGTGCCTGCTCTCTGATGGAGTGGCTTAGTGTCAGTGCAGAACCACGTCAGAAACCTGGGTTCCAGCATTAATCTCCTCCTTATGGGCCACCGAGGAAATAAGAGCACTCCCTACACCAGATAAGCCATGGTTTGGATAAATATTGGGCAGCTATTTCAGAGGTCCACCAATAAGTCCAAAGTGGGAGGAGATGTATAATAAGAAAGATCCTTTGGCTGAGTTTCCTGTTGGAAAATGCTGACAATGGAGAGGACAGGAGTATTTTCTTAAAACAAGATTAAATCCTGCAAACCTCTGACTTACAGAGTTAATCAAAATCAAGATGATGAATTGGGGTTAAATATGCATACTTTCCCTTTGAATTCCAATATCAGCAGGTCAGCCAGCAGCAGTGTGGAAGTGCAGCACTGCCCACACTAAGATGCAGGTTGCTAGCTGGAAGGCAGACTCACAGAGGTGTGTGGTGTGCTCCGGGAGTGCTTCCCCTGCAGCCTGGCAGCATCCAAAGAGGTGGGAATGCCACCTCCAGAGTCCTCCTCTGCCTGCCCCTTCCTCCCTGTGGGAGGCTGCAGATGGAGGAGAGAGGCAGCAGGTCCCTGGCAGGAGGTGCCTAACCCTGGAACGGGTCACTCAAGGGTTTGCACCAGTGACAAAAAGGGGCCTAAAAGCCCCTGCTGCTTCCTGCAACTTGGTCCCACTCACCCCAAGGACTCCTTCTTGCCTGTGTGTGAGGTATCACGCTCTGCAATAGACACCATAGTCGTGGTAGGCAACTTTCCTCCCTCCTCATGAGCCTGGCCCACACTGGAGGGGCCTTTTCCATTCCTTGCAAGTGGACAAGGATCCCACTGGGCAGGTTCAGCTCAGGAGATGCTGAAGCCATTCTGCAGGGACACTGATGACCCCGGGCTGGGAGCTTGGAGGGAGGCATGCAGGCCTGGAGGGAGGAGCTTGGCTTGTTCAGTGTGTGGGTCGGTGGGGAAGGAAGGACGGAAGGAAGGAAGGAAGGAGCAAGCGCTGGCCCCAGGCTGGTTGGGCTGGGTGGCATTCCTGGGTGAGGTGGTGACACTGCAGCATAATTACAGCAGGTCCCCTGTGTCCTGTGCTTCTGTCCACACGGCCAGGACAATAAACTTACCCACAGCAGACAGGCACAGACACAAAAGATATTAGGAGGATGAACAGTTTCAGTCCCTCGTTTCATATTTTACTGCTAATCACTGGTACATTTAGTGTGGGTAAATGCTCCTATAAGGCAAGCGAACAGTCAGCAGCATGAGGAGGGTGAAACCGCATTCTCATGCAAATAAGTGGCTCTGTGCATGGGAGGTATCTGTGCAAATCATGCAGCTGCCATCTGCAGCGACCCCTGCAATCAATACTGCCCTAGCAATCAATATTTATCTTTATTACAGTATAGAAAGAAAACATGTAAAAGAAACTAATGATTTTGCCAGCTTCTCAATCCACGCAGCAATTAGGTCAGTCAGCTTTGGGTCCCTTCCCCCTTCCATCAGTTGCTCTCAAGCAGAGCATTTGCAAACAAGATGCTGTACTGCTATAAAGTACTAAAAGGTAGTTTGAAGTCTCACATACATTACACGGGTATTGGCTGCTTCGTGTTCAGCAGTGTGTATAATAACTATGTGTGACCTACTTGTTCCAGATGCAGAAACAACGAGCTGCTTTAACATCTGCAATGTCCCAAGCATTATACAGTAGATATATTGCTGTTTTCTGCTGCTTTTCTTTCTCTTCTAGAGAAAAAGTAGATCTTTGTTCATACCTGGGCATAACACTTAAACATAGACGTTGGACTTGTGCTTCAAATAAACAGAGGACTGGAATGAAATCCTTGAAAATACACAATTCTGCAAAAACTTAAATTTCTGCTTAACTTGAGATCATACCTAAGGCATGAAGTGAAGAGGCTGCTGCATAACTCTTCACATGGAGCTTAGTAATCATGTCTAGTAAGAGTCCAGGCAAGGGTTTGCAGAGGGAAGTAAAGTCACTGCAGCACAATCTCTGCATTGCACAGCAGCAGATGACCAAGCAGGTTGCACCCTCTCACACCCATAACACTTAGCCTCAACCTGATAGCAGAGCTACCTCCAGTGCCTGCCCAGAAATGAGCCCACTGCTGTCTCTGTTAACTGGTAATGTTTCATTTGGTGCATGTCCTATGGTTAAAAGATTTTGAAATAAAAGGAAAGCCGCTGACTTCCGGGGAAACTGTTGAGATGCCGTGTTGAGATAAGTGTAGAGGCACTGTGCAGGGCTAGGAGTCAGCAATACTGGAAAAAAATGTAGCCTAAGCAACTGGAAATTAGTCAATGAAGGGTTTGCAATGAAAGACCAAACATGAGGAATGTTAGAAAAAGTAAGATGGCGCCTACCTGTCTGTATGTTATGTTTTAATTATGAAGCCTGCTCTGAGGAAAGGCCAGGTTGGAGGCTTTTATAGGAGGCTGGTCAGCCAGATCCTGCTGCCTGGAGTATGAGAGCTGAATAGAGAACTCAGCCCTGTTTCTTCATTTGGGACTTGGGAAAAAAATGCCACATGAACAGACACCAAAGGGGGAAAACTAGCAAAATACAAAATCATAGCTTGAGTTGCTGTCCACAGCACAAACAAGAACAGTGTTGCAGCAGCTCCAGCTTAGGTGAAAGATTTGGCTTATTAGAAACCAGTGTCTAGACATCATGTTAGGGTCAGGAAATAAGGTCCCCAGGTGAGGATTGCACAAATGCCATGGTTCCTGTCAGGTTTCTCTCTGTCAAGCTGCTGAGATACTGTACGACTCTTTCAGAGGGCAATTCCAACCTGAACTGGCCTAGTGACTTTGTACTCAACCATAAACAGGGAAAGATCCCCACAGACTCCAAAAAGACCCTAAATCAATCCAAAAGTAAGTGGGTTTCCTCTTTCTTAGAAGGAGTCTGCAGAAGGAGCTGGGAAAGGTGTGGAAAAACCAGCTTTATCTTCAGCAGCTCCAGGGAAAGCTTATGGTCCAGTTCTCCAGAGGAGGATGAGGGAATGAGCACTTTGTGTTTCTAAACTGATTGCACTACTAGTGGCCAGGCTAGAAAGTTAATGCTTGGAAAAATGATGGCTTGTTTGGCCATCTGGTGAAGTTGTTTTACTCTCTATATATATTATTTGGGTTTAGTTAAAACCAGCCATTTTTCCAAGTCAGGTGAGTTTCACAGAATCACTTTACCATCTCTGCATCCTTCATCCTGTGCCAAAATAACCTATTTAATTTTGAAGTGAGACTGATTCCCGACTCCTTTAGGATGATAGTTGGGAGAATTTGACCTTTCTATCCATTGAGTCAACACAATCCTTCAGAGGCTTATGTTCATTTGAGTAAGTCCTGCCTTTCCAGATTCTCAGGATTTATTTTCTTAATAACATTCTTAAAAAAAAAAAAAAAAGAAACTTGTTTTAACATAAGCCAAGATTGTCTGGAGTTACTTATACTTCATAGTGTTTTATTACCAATACACTTTGGAACACTCTGGTAAATAATTCAGCCTACACAAAGAAATTGGCTATATTTTCTCTATACATCGAGGAAGTCTGTCGTGTAGACTATATATCATGGCTCTAAATGTTCTCAGATAAATGCAAACCCACATTGTATTCCATCTGTACTACTCACCCAAGTAGGTTTTTAAGGACCCCATATGACACATCCATCTCTTATCCAAAAGCTAGAATACCTAACATTTGGTTTTGTAATAAAAAAGGCATTTTTTATCTTTTGCAATTACAGCAAAACCTGCTGTGTGTCCAGGGAATAATACTCTACACAGCTTACAGATTTTTTTTTTCCTTATGCTCCTCTTTTCAGATGCTCACCCAAACTTGGTTTTCAGTTCAGAAGGTGAACTTCCAACTTAGGGAAGTCAATGAAAGTTATCCCACTGGCTTCAGTGAAACAAAAGTTCTCTCCCAGTTTGATAACTATGGAGTAACTTCTCAGTAGCCTGTGGAGCCTTTTGGTGGTAGAAGGGAGAACAAACTCAGTTGGAGTGTGAATGCTCTGTCAGTCACACAGTGCAAAGGAATAACTTGGAAATTGTGATGATAAAAGCAGAATTTGCCTTTCTGACTGCTTCAGTTGCTTCAGAGGAAATATTGATTTGTCCAAAGCCAAAAATAGCTTCTGAGATTTTGGGGGGTTTTCATGTCTTACTGTGCCATGCTCTTGTAGGAGCAAGACACAAATTCTTCTGAAATTCAAGGGGAGGAAGGCTTGTAGGAGACACAGTCATCATTTGTCTTTGCAATCAGTAGTCTGTCAACACTAGAGTTGGGGAAAAAAGCTGAAATAATTTCAGGAGTGTGGCTCAACATAGCTGTTAGGTTGCCATGGCCAAGATGCATCTATATGGTGTGTGGACAGGAGGCATGGAGGGATGAGTGGTCATGGCAGAGAAGGCTGGAGGGACAGAGGGCTGTGGAAGCAGGGGGGAAGTGTAAAGCTGACTTGCAGCTAGTCCAGCTGGCTGTTTGCTGGAGAGTGGGGAAGAGCTGCAGTGGCTGCCCACATTCAGGGACTCGGGGAGGGTTCTGGGGACACTACCCAAGGGTGGAAGGGAGGTTGTCCTCTCCTGCCTTCCCTCTGCCTGGCTGGGAGGCTGGAAAGGCTCATCCAGCATGAAGAGGGGAATTAAACATTTATGTGACTGGGGCAGCTGGAGGATGTGGTGCAGTGGCAGCATCGGGGTGGTGTGGCCGTGGGGCTGCGTTAACACCGACCCGTGCCTGTCACAAGGGTACACGCGTGGGCTCAGCCTTGTGTGGGACAGCAGCAGCATCCCTCTGTCTTTTCAGGCAGTGTCTGCATACAACACATGCATGTGACAGCATGGTGGAGAGAACCATTTCATGTGCACAGTTCAGCAGGGGAGCAAATGAACCCAGGGTATGGTTTTTTTTTTTTTACTCCCTGCCACCAGCTATGACTGTGATTTTCAATCCTGGGTAGGAAAGTGTCCCAGCCTTCTGAGCACGTGGTTTTATTTGCCCTGGGAGGAATGGTTGTGGCACCCTGTTTTGTGCTCTTGCTGTAATACCAGGGTGTTGTAAAGATCATGCCCAACTCCTGCTGCTCTGTGAGAGGGGCACAGGAGGGTCCTTTTGGGCCCTGCAAGGGCAGAGCTGTGCACTGGTGCTCCCCGGAGCTGTACGAGGCTGAGTTTGTACCCCCACGGTGACGTTGGTTGTGTAACCCCGTGGCTGGGAGAGCCTGGGCTCACCGGGCTGTGAAAGTGCACATAAGGGATGATAATATGGTAATGCACATCAGATATTAACGTGCATTGACACGTAATCGTCTGCGTACATCAAGGCATTACAGCATGAAAGAGCAAGTGCAAAGGCCTTGCAGGGCAACGTGCTTTTGCACCTTTTTTTTCCCCGTTTTCCCTTAGCCTTGTTATTTAAAAGTAAGCTTTCCTCCCTCCCTGGCCCCCCATTTAGCCAAAGTCATCCCCTAGCAGTAAGGCGAGCGGTGCCTTCCTGACGGCCTATTTAGTCGCAATAAAAAGCCGATTGGCCTAATGCGCAATCAAGAAAGGAGTGACATTTATTGCTTCGGTTTTATGATGCTGTGAACTGAGCAAGATTTGGAGCCTTACAGTGCCTTCAGGGGGCAGGAGATCACCAGCAATGAATTGTATTTATACCTTTTCCAATTTCCTACTAGCGTTTTAGCAATAAATAGACTGTGTTGTTATTGAGTTTTATGTAAGTATGTTTACGAAAGCAGGAATACAACTTTGTAGCTCAGAATTACATGTGTTGGCTAAATAGATCAGCAGAGAGAATAACTATGTAAAACACTGGGAAAGCACTTACCAATTTATTATCAAATGTCTTAATAGAATGCTTCATCTCTTCCATCCCACTTTATGTTAACTATTAAAATAGAACTGCATCCATTGCAGAAGGTCGGAGGCTCCTTCACACACCCATGTAAGAACATCAAGGCCATGGTTTGTTCACACATCTAAACCATTAAAAATACATCCCATGCATTAAATATGAGCCTGAGGAAAACTCAATAGGAGCTGACGCACAGGGCTGACCTCAGCTCTCACAGCCCCTGCCGAGTGGCAGGTGTCCCTTCCTCACAGAGCCCATCTCCTGCCCCAGTCCCTTCCCACGTGCAGGCTGCAGCTAAAAGCCTGTGTGAGATGTCCCCAGACGTACAGATTTAATTGCTGTGTCTCAGCCTGCCCATTTTGTAACAGAGCTCTCCCCTGTGGAACAGCACGGGTGCCCCGGGGACACCTGTCCTGGCCAGTGCACTGCACTTGCTCTTTTCAAGGAGCTGCAGGTGCATTCCACTGATCTGTGTGCCAGACCTGAAGAAAGTTATTCTCATCCCATTAGTTTGCCGACAAGGACACGTCCTTGGGATGGCACATTGCAGTCATTCGTCTGTCTTCCTTTCCCTGGCAGCGGACTGTCCCTTGGGGCTTGATCCCAAAAGCAGCCAGCCACTGTGGTCATCACGAGGCAGCAAGAGAAGATCCCCAGCCAGCAATAATGCTTACTTTTGTACAGCAGCTTTCACCTGCAGATCTGAACGCTTTGAGGAAAAGAGGGTTACTACTGCACCCTCCTTCTTGCAGATGCAGTGGTTTGCTGGGGTCCCAGGCTCATACCTGGGGGCTGAGATCTCATTTCACTGCTGGGCAGGATAACATGAGGTTATCCTGCCTTACTTCTGTCTGTGCAGGAGGTGCCAACAATGCCTGAAGGAAAGCCTGGATGTATGCCCCCCAAAATTTCATTAGATAGCTAGACTGGATTTTGGTTTGTGGTTGAAGGCAGCTGACCAAGCAGGGTAGCCTGGAGTATGTGGCCAGTTCAGATGGTGCTGCATCAGGCAGGTATCCCCAGTTAGAGCCTGGTGCTAATAGCACCGAGGTTGTGGGTCCAAGCCCTGCGTGGGCCATTTACTGAAGATGATCTTTGTGTGTCTCTTCCACCTCAGAGTACCTGTGAATCCGTGAGGAAGCGGGAGGCACACGTGTTGAAGGGCGCAGAGAGGTTTGTGGAGAGAGCTGCTCTGGGTTTGCACATGTGGAGGCAGACTTTACGTCGAGGAATTCCTTTACCACCATTTTCACTCATTTTAGGAAGGTCCCCACTTCCCTTCCCCACCAGCAGTGGATGGCTCGTGTGCTGGAAGGGACGGGGCTGCCAGCACACTGGTCTCTGCTAGCCAAAAGGCCATCATCCCTTTACTTTCACTGATAAATCAGTCCACTTTCCACTTTCAGGAGTAACTTCTAGTGTTGTTAACAAAGGTTTTAGCAGAAATTTGCCATTGGTCCCAGATCCTTCCTGCATGGCAGGTCCAAGCCAGGACCTGCAGCTAGTTAATGTCCCATGCTTCCCACTGGACATTGCAATATTCCCACTGGTTGTTCAGTCCGGGGTGAAACTCTGGGATTTGTGGAAACAATTTTCGTTATTCTGCTGGCTTCAAGATAGGAGTGAACAATATCAGCAATCTGAGGCACACAGCAATAAACTGTTCCTGAAGGACAGCCTCAAATGTTTACAGAAACAGACAGCAAAGCTTTGTTTTAGCAGAGACCACAGAGACGTGAAGGACACCAGGGCTAAGCAAACCATAAAAAGGCATTTATTTTATTCTATGAGTTTCAAATAAACTTCACACATTAGATACCTGCAGACATTTGAACTGGCATGTGCACAGAATTAGAATTTTCTTCTCTGGTCACACAGCTAGCCAGGAGGGTTCTTCCATGACTCTTCAAACCTAGTCATCAGCCTTGTGATTCTCTGTTTGGCTTTAAAGCATTCAGTGTAGCAAAGACTGCTTTATACAACTTAGTATTTTTTAAATAAAAATTATATTTAGAAGGACAGGGGAAAAAAAAAAAAAAAGAGAGACATTCATTTTGCTCTAAAGTTGTTAGCATACAATTCAATGTACTGTTGAGAGCACCAGAGGCATTGGGAAGCCAGGTGAAGGTCGTACTATAATTGGTGCTGTGAATCGTAAGAAGGAAACAAAGGTGAAGTTTGTAATGTTTTTTGTCAAAAGTTTAGTAAAAAAAGCTACAGGTCAAAAAATTAAAGGGGAATTAGGACTCAAGTTGCAGTGTCTTGCACTGCAGATTAAAGCATTTTTCATGAGCTGCAGTCTCCAGGATGACTTTTTGAAAACTGGAGGAGCATGAGGCAAGCTCCTCAGTGAGCTCTGGGAAGCAGCCAGTGCCCAGGGACTCTCCTCGTGGCAGTACAGCAAGGTGTCTCCAGGAGCAGTCCTTGGTTTTGAAACATCCTCCGTGAACTGCCATGAACAACGTGCTCTGACAAATCCATGTGCATTTTTAAGCACTGCCAGTCAGTCCCTGCTATGCAGCAGCAGCAGCGTGGCAGCTGTAGCCCAGGCTCCTGGCTCTGTCTCCAGCTACACTCCCAGAGTAGTGCATTTGGTATGCAAGGAAGGCCATCAGTAAATGTATTCACCCACTTTAGTGCATTTTAGCTTGACATATGTCCAGTAAACAGTATTTTGGGCTCTTGCAGTAAAAAAAAAAAAAAAGTCACCTGATTATTCAGGGCTTCCTTCTGTTATGATGCTTTGGGGTCCTTCAAATCATTTTCATTATGCACTACATAATAATAAAAATCTCCGTGCAGTATGCTGATAATTCCGTGCATGGTCTCTGTGATTTCTAATTGTTTGAATAACAGGATGCTATTGAAATGCCATGCAGAAACATTGCATCACCCTGAGGGAATCAAGCTTTTCTCTATTTACTCCTGGTGAAGATAAACATTTGAACAGTTGATAGAGGTAAAATATCCCAGGGAAGCCACCATGCAGAGTAGGCATGCTAAAGCCCTTAGTGCAGAAGCGGGGCAGCAAAGGACAAAAAGGAAAAATTAATTAGATAAATAAATAAGTAAGTAACAACATTGAATGGGAGGCACTCAAAATAAGCCGTGCTTTTCTTTTCCTGTGATCTTAAAGCAGAAGAGAAGCACTAGCAGGCCCACGAAAGAAATACTGCATGCTATTTTTGTGCTGCCATTATAAAATATGTATTGTTTATTGTTCTGCACTGCAGCTAAAGTTTTGCATCAACCTCAAAAATTACAGCAAAATTTGTTTTGAAGGAGACACACAGAGTCTCTATTCTTTAAGCCTCTTAATGATGTTCTTAAGAGCGCAGTGATAGGATTTCAGTCTCCTGGCAAGCACAGACAGGTTGTAGGGTATGATTCATAGAAAGTGTAAAACACTGTGTGCCAGTGTGCATTATGAATATATTTTATATATATGTGTGTCAGCATACCTGATGTTCAGTGCCAAAGCAGGCAATGATGCCAGGCAGTTTTGTCATCCCTTGGGTGCCGTCCTCCTGGGCTGTGCTCCACGTGCTGCAGAGACCGCTGTGGGGTACCTGAGTTTGGCCAGGCTACCAAAAGTCCCTGTTGACTCTGCCTTGAGGGTTTCAGGACTTTGCCTCTCTGTTAAAGAGGTGTGATAGTGCCAGGCCATTGCTGCTGTAGGGCTGTCTGAGATCACTGCAGAGCTCACTGGTGGGCTGAGGGGCAGCAGCAGAAGCTCGGATTTATGGGGTCCTTTTGACACTCACATCAAAACCGAGGTGTGCCCAAGCCCCTGGGGCAATCCAGTTCAGCTGGCCCTGTGTGCAGGTGGGTGATGTGCCGAGGTGGGTACAGAGGTGGCTGGCACTGCTCGCCAGTGAAGGGCTATCACAGGCTGTGTCTTTGGACAAGGCGTGATGCTGCTCTGAGCAGGCTGCCTGAGCTCCCAGAGGCTCACCTTGCCCAGTCCCTGCCTAGGGCTCGTTCAAGTGTCTCTGCATGGTGTTGTGTTGAGACATTAAACACCCCCAAAGCTGCCTGGGTACATGAGAGCTCCCACCAGCCTCCTGACACGCAGCTGAACCGTGCTACAATGCCTGTTCCAGTGTCAAGGCGTAATGTTAAGCCTGGCTTCATTTCAGCTTGCCTGCTGGTAATGTCAACAAAGATGCCCTGTGTACCAGAAAGAAAAACCTTGCAGGAATCCAAATGATAGAGAAGGCATTTGGGACTGATTGCCAGGCTCTTTATGCAGGCATATACTGCCAGGTTTGCTTTAAATGGGCACTTCATGTCCTACTCGGAGGGGCAGGGGGCTTGGAAAAGACTATGCTGACATCCAAAAATTTGAGTTTCTGATCACCATTTTCTAGTCAGAGCAGAGGAAGATAAGAAATGTCTCTGGTGGAAATATCATAAATGTACAACAACTGTGTTTTTATGTATACACAGTTTTGTGGCAAAGGAAAGGCTTTGGGCTTTTTTATGCTGCAAAATGTTGTTGGGTTTTTCATTGCTTTTTTTATTTTTTTCTGCCTGGAGAAAATATATAACGTCGAAAATGATTGCAGAATGGAACTTCACCTTCCCTGTAAAATACTGCTCTCTGAGACATGGTGGGATCTCACACTTGACCAAATTAGCATATGAGCTCTGACTAGTAAAAATAACACCAGATTTGCATTTTCACATTTTTAGCTCTTGCTTCCCTGTCTCTTTGGTTTTATGCCTTTTTTCTTGACTGACAATTCTCTTTGTGGCAGATTTATTGCTGTTCTGCTGTTTGGACCCTATAATCAACTAGACACTTGGCTGAAGACGTTAGTCATTTCATTAAGTACCTCTCGTTCAGATATCTCAGGCACAATTTTCTGTTGCTCTGGTTCCAAAAAGCAAATGACCCATGGCCAGCGAAGTCTAAATATGAATCTTTAATAAACAGAGGTAGTACCAACAATGCTCTCAGGTTTCCAAACAGCAGAGGGCTAATTAAATGATGCTGAATGGGGAAGAACTGCCATTGCCATCTCACTCTGACAGAAACGTGCCTGCATCTGTTCCCAGTGAAACCGCTCTTTTGGAAGCATTGTCTCATTTATCCTCCTTGCTTCCCATCAGAGCTACATGGGAAACCTTCCTCATGCTATGTGCAGATATTGCATAGCAATTTTTTTTTAATTTATTTTTCAGTAATACATTGCTGGAAACAAAGACTGAATAGTTGTCGTAGGAGTAAAGATAAAGCATGGAGTGCATTTCTTTTTGTCATCACAGTGTCACTAATGATTATATTCTGTTCATGAACTAAGGAAATAGAATTACAGCATTCCCCTACCCTTCATGGGCAAAGGACCATTCTCTCATTTTACTGAGACTCCTCCTTAAAATGCAGTTTCTCCTTCTAGGCACAGTTCTTCATAGCCATGACTCCTCTCTTCGGTAGCTTGCTCTGTGCAGGCAAAGGTATTCTCTGTGCCCAGAAAATAATACCATATGTTATTTGCAGAAGCGTGGGGAGTTAGGAGGCTGTGCACTCACCTGTGCCTGGTTTATTGACCCCATTAGTTTTTATGGAGGCTGATTCAACAGAAAGCCAAGTTGGCTATTCCAGCTTGGCCAAGCAGCCTGGTGCAGCACATCACCATCACTGCTGGCACATAGACCAGATTGAGGGCTGGGCAGCGTTTCTTCATGATCAGGATCTGGGCTGGAAAGGAGTTCTTTGTGCTCTTCTCTCATTTCCCTGGAGGGGGGAGAAGCACATTGAACAGGTGAAATAGTGATGATCACTCCCAAAACGCCCCTGGGTTCCCTTGTGCTGTTGAGCACCCTCTTTGCAGTTCCTGCCTTGACAGAAGGTCCCAAAGCTCACAGACCGGAGTGCAGCAACACACACCCCGCAAGCCAGTAGTGAGGCACAGGGAGGTGCCTGTCAGCATCTCACCTGCCTCAGGCCAAGCTCAGTTCTGCCAGCTCTCCCCCAGGCATCCTCCTGGGCCTCTCCTGCATCTTATCTGCAGAGCTGCACCTCTGCCTGCAGACACCTTCTGGTTCATCTTGGATGTGACGTTCCTATGACAGGGTCCAGCAAAGCCATCCAGCAGTGCTGCAAAATGCACTACGGGGAGTTAGCCCAAAATCGCCTCAGGAGGTGCCCAGGCTTTCCCCTTGGACAGTCTTTTTAGTTTGCTTTGGTGTTTTTTGCTTCCATGATCACCAAAGTAACCACACAGATTGCTGGGTGTTCAGTTCCTCGAAGATTATCATCATATGAAATGAAATGGAATAAAATAAAGTGTATAAAATAAAGGGAATTCATTGGAGACTATCACAATGACCTGGAAGAAAGGACATAAGAAAATGAGCCTTGTTTAATGATTGTTATTTTAATTTTAATCAATAATGTATGAGCTCATTACTTGAAGATGTGCAGGGCCTGTGGACCAGCATTTCTTCCTTTCTCAGAGGAGCTGCAGGGTGTCTGCTGACATCTTGGAGGCTCTCCTTCCTCACAGAGGCTTTTAAAACTGTGTTTCTGATTGCAGAAGGCATGGTTAAATCCTACAAATGTATTTTGTGTATGTTCTTGGGTACAGTTTCATCCTGTGACCCCCTAGGAGACCTCATTGACCTTCCCGGTGTCTTGAGCCCCAGGAATGCTCAGTCAGCCTTTCCATTGCCAGGCTTTCTTCAGTGCTACACTTGGGAACACAGAAACCAAATAGATTTATTGGTAGAACTATAATCAGAAGTCATAGGCAGGATGTTAACATGGTCAAATGGTCAAATTACTTAAAATTCGAGGCCTACTGGAGTGCCTCAGGCGCTGGGAAGCTGCAGGCAGACAGCCAGCCCATTGGACACACGCATGGCAGTGGGATGGGTGCTGCCAGCCCTGTGCATGACAGGTCTCAGGGGGAGGCTCTCTTCAGGGTAGGGGGCTTCTGTGTCCCACAGGAGCTGAAGTCTCGGACGCTGTTGGTACTCTCACCTAACATACACTGTGGGGCCAAGCAGGGATGTCACAGTTTGGTTCTTGTTTAATACAAGAGAGTCCCACCTCTGCGTTTTATAATGCTTCAAGAAGTGAAGGCACCTTTACAGGATTTCATTCAATCAAATGCATTAAGTGCTGTTCATTATGTATTTATTACCTCACTGGTGGATCCCGCTCAAGTCTGAGGCATTCTCAGAGGCTGCATTTGCCTGGGCACACACACTTGGAGTACATGCCTCACCTCTTTCCCTGCAATTTGCCCTTCTGGAATTTGGTGGTGTGGTCTAAATGGCAGACTCTTTCTTCCTCCAGTTTGAAAAAATGTGTTTGAATAGCGTCATTTTCCCTGATAAGAGGAGCACTATAAATTAAAAAGAGTCAGCAACACAGGCACATTAATCTTCCTGATGCAATCCTACCTTTCACATTTCCTGACATTATACTTGATGTCGACTTAATTGTGCAGCCTTAAAGTAGGATTTGAGTATATAAGTGCAAAAGCAGTAATAAACTGCAGAAGCGAGCTAGAAGTTGTCTGCTGAAACCTGTGCAAGGGATGGATGACGCACAGATCCTTGCAGCAGGGAGTTTGGGGCGACAAGTTTGGTGTTTTTTCAGCACCCATCTGGTTGGCCTTGAGAATCAGGCTTCACACAGGAGATCCTATAAGGTTCTGGAGCATATGGGGTCATCCTGGGGGTGTCCCTTTCCGCTCTTCCTGGCACACGAGCGATCTGACCCCAGCACAAGCCGCGCGTGGTTCGCGGCGCTCGCGTGGCGCGTCCTCTTTGCGCGGCTGCTGCAGAAGTTTGCTTGGAAAGAAAGGCTGGTCTCACGGTTGAGATGTTAGAATGGGGGTCAGAAAAATGTCAGTTCTCTTCTCACTTCTGCTGGAAGAGGTCAGGAAAGTAATTTTGGATCTTTGTGTTTTGGAAGGTATCAAAAGATGTAAATAAATGCCTGGTGGGCTCTGAAGCGGTCTTTGAAATCAGTGGGAGATAGGTCTCTGAGATACCAAAAATCCCACACAAAGTGTTTGCATGCATCCTTAAGCATTTAAACACCTTTAAAAATATGTCTCCAAAGTGTCTAACTCTGAGCATAGGTTCCTGCATCCCCTAGGTATTTTTGAAATTGCATCTAAAGTAGCTGAGATTTCCCCTAAAGAGCACCCTTTTGTTGTAATTTTCCTGTTGGCTTAATTTTCTCCTGACTTGAAACATAATATATATTAACCTTCACTCATTTTTTGTAGCAAAATGTAGAGAAGTTAAGCTGTTTCTTAGCTGGTTTATTACAAAAAAAAGGAGCATATGGCTGATTGTGTCCCATCTGAAATGCAAATGGTGGAGCTACGTGGAAAGAATTGCTATTACTTGAGCAGTAAATGTTTCTTAATGAAGTGAGTTTGACTAAGGTGGGAAGCTGGAAATGGCTGCAGAAAGAAATGATGATGGTTAATATTTCAGTGGAGCAGAACATTTTTATTCTGCTGATAAGGAGATTCTTAGGAAATGTGCTGGATTTTTTTTCTTATATTCTGTATGTTTATCAGTGTGGGGAAATTGCTACACACAGGGAGCTAGACGCTTTTCTTCGAGTTATGAAATCATGTAATTTAATTTATAACCACAGCTTTTCACCATTGGCCTCTTTTTGAACTGAAGTTTCCTGTATTTTGTGAACATTTGGGGTAAATAGGCCTACCCAGTGTAAAAAAAAATTCTAAAAGAAGACAACTACTGGTTCCACTGTCTTCCATCACCCTGGGCACATTCATGGAGGCCAGAGGCCAAACGGGGTGATGGAGGGATTTGACCCACACTCTAATTTCCTTCTCCCTCTTTCCACCAAAGTTTTGTGTATATCCCTCTACACCTCCAGTAGTCAAAGGTGTCCAGATGTCTGCTGCAAATGGGAGGTGGACTGACTTTTAAACACTTTCTTAAATCAAGCAGCGAGGCTAGAGGCTTGACATTTCCATTAGTTAGCTTTCCAAAGGGAGAGCTGTGGAGCTGGCGCCGTGAGGTTCAGCACAACCAGTGGGCTGGAGATAGAGCATCAATCGCATTACTTTGCCTGAATGTCAGAAGGAGCCGGGAAGAGTTTAGATAGCAGCATGTGCACAATTACGTGCTCAGAAGAGCTGGAGCAGCTGCCAGGTTAGACCTCTGGCTTTGTCCCCAAGCAAGATCACGTTGAGTTTGCTGAGGCCGAGCTGTCTGCTGCACGGCACAGTTGGGGGACAGAAGATTAGCGTGCCTATGCTCCGCTGATGCCCAAGGGTGTCTGACATTGCTAATGATAATGAAATAGGAGAAACCTAAAGAAAACAGTCTGCAGCCTGCTGTTGATGGAAATAATTAGGTTTCTCCGTCTCCGAAGCAATGGCGAGGCTTGCTGGGATCAGGACGTGTCCACATTAGTGCCTTAGCTCAGATCCAGAGCAGACTTTGGACCCTGTGCTCTGGTTCACATCTCAGGGCAGCCCAGGAGCTCACAAGCTGTGGAGTCTCTGGAGGTGGCCCTAAGCAATCTGAGAACTGGGCCACCACTGCCCTGCCTGCATTTGCCCACAGTGTGCTCTTGGATGTGGGAGCCTTCACCCCGCACAGAGCACGACACCAAGCCAGGAGTGGGCACTGACCTTCCTGGGTAACACCTGGGTAGGGCTTTTTGGCTGCTGAGTTATCCAAGTGCTTCAGAAAGTGCTTGTGCACGTCTTCCCTCAAACAGCACTCTGCTGTTTTTAATAGTGAGTAGCCTCTCTGTGTCCAGGAGCTGGGGAGATCCCACCAGCCTGAGGCACAGAGAGAGTGTGGTCACATCCCTGCTTCAGTCTAGGTCTTGGCAGGTGGTTTTATCCCAGAGGGGTGAAATGAGGCTTCAGTATGACATCTTCTGTTACAATCAGAGTGCCTCTAGTTGCTGTAATTATTTTCAGAATCGAATCATAAATCAATATAAACCCACATTTATATGGTGTTACATACAATGGACAGCTCCTGAACAGAGGAGAATTTTGTGGCTCCTTTAGTTTGCAGGAGGGCTCAGCAGCTTGCTTTATCTGCATATCTCTTTGGGTTACAAGAGATTACAAGTGGTAGTGCTGTGGCACAGTTTTCCATGTAAAACACACGTCTTTTATCTTTCTTTTTGCTTGCTTTTATGTGCCTCTTCCCTCTCCCCGCATCTCATTTCCATCGAGAAATACAAATGACCTCTTGATAGAACTTTCCACTTTCATTATGTTGATTTGCATTGTACAGTCAGGATAATACAAACACTTCTATTTCTGAGATGTATTTATGATGTCTTGAAAAAAGTTTCTCATATTAGCCTCTTCTTTTTTCTCTTTCTGTATCTTTTCAGGTGTGTGTGCAACATTGACTGTTCTCAAACCAACTTCAATCCTCTTTGTGCTTCCGATGGGAAATCTTATGATAATGCATGTCAAATCAAAGAGGCATCATGCCAGAAACAGGAGAAAATTGAAGTCATGTCTTTGGGTCGATGTCAAGGTAACTCTCATAACAAAACTCATTTCAAAGAATGTTTTCAATTTTTGTTCAGGGAGGAAAAAAAAAAAGAACTGGGGCTGGGTTCTTATTTGGCAATTGTTACATTGCAGTTTATCCTGTAGAGCACAGGCTGTGGGGAGAGGCAGAGCCCTCCATGGTGCAGATGCAGTGAGGCATGAGGAGGGCACCACTCCTAACCCTGCCCTTGGCCTGCCCACAGCAGCAGCAGCAGGGGAGTGCCCAGCCCTGCTCTGGTTTCAGCATCAGTCACCAGTCTCCTGCCCAGAGCAGCTTGCCCAGAGCTCTGTCTTCCAGGCAGCAGTTGGAGCAGGACAGCAGGAATGCCCCTCAGATACCTTTTGTCACCCAGAGTGGATCCTGTGGTGCTCCCTTAACTGGAGCAGCATGAGGCAGTCTCGGGAGACTCTCCAAAGATGTGCTCCTAAGCACAGTGCTTGGGCTGGTTCTTCAAGTGACCTGCACTGAGCCCCAGGATGCCCAAGGTGCCTGGAAGGAAGTTTTCCAATCGTGGCTCAAGGCTCTCTCTGTTTCCCCATAAATACAATGCTTCTCTGTGCCCAGCTCTTGAGCTACTACATCACCTGTAACCCTTGAGCTGACTTTAAAAACCCTGTTTTTCTCTAAAATGAAAATGGAGAAAATTTGCCTTTAAATAGCTCCTGTAAATAAAGTGTCTACTGAGGCTCAGAGTCTCAATAGCTTTTTTCCTTAGCTTCTGACCCATAAATCCTCAGTGCATCTACTTACAAGGCCATAGTATACAGGTGTATTAAACACATTCCAGTTTATTCCTATCTCTTTAAAGTTAACCACCCTAAGTGGCGGTTCATTTCAGGGTGCATATTAAAACTCCCCAATTACTTCAAGTAGAGCAGAAATGACAACTCCTGCTTCAGACTGACATATTTATCGCAGCTGCAATCTGTTAGCACATATTGTTAGAAAAAAAGATCCTGCTGTTTTCACCTGGCAGGCCCAGGAGAGCCTTGCAGCCAGCAGAGATGATGTGTGTGCAAGTGAAGTTAGCTCTGCCTGGGCACTGCGGCCAGGGCTTGGCTGTGTCGAGTCCAGGCTCCCCAGGCAACTCAACACATTTCTTTTCACACAGACAATACCACAACAACTACGAAATCAGAAGATGGGCATTATGCAAGAACAGATTATGCAGGTATGGTTCCTGTTCTGTGAGAATCACAATTCACAGGACCTGTGTAAGTCTCTTTTCTCCTTCATTTGCTAAGGTGAAGTGTCCTCATCTTCTAGTAAGGCTTTCCTGGTTTACTTTAAGAAAACACTGTCTTTCCATGACTCTTTCTTTTGCTACAAACACTCTTCTTAATAAATGGGCTGCTTCTATTTTTGTCAACCTACAGATACTCTGGCCATAAAACACCTGTTCTGACAGAGGAAATAAGTACTGTAAATTATTTGCCAGAATTAGCAGACATTATTGAAAATTATAGAATCAGTGCACTAGATTATGCATATTTTTGTCACGATATACAGGTTAAAGGAGGTGAAAATCCAGTGCATAGCACTGCTGGGATACCATGAAACACTGTCATAATAGATATTACCTGTCAGCATTTAACTATGAAGTTGATAAGGTTCTTAAAATGTGAGGGGTTTAAGTGATAAATGGGTTTAATTTATTTAGAAGCTACAGTAAAATATAATGTCTGAATAGCCCTATATGGCACATGAAATTAAAAACATGTGAATACTAGTGAGGTTTGGGAGACATTTTTTACACCCATTGCCTGGGAGGATTGATTTAGAAATGGAACGGTGCGTGTGCGCGCGCACGTGCATGCAAACGTTCACAGCTCACACTGAGAATGAAAGCCTCTGGGACGGTCTGGTGAAAATGGGTCAGGTGATGCATTCATTGCTTCAGTTTCATGATATTTCTGTGGATTTAAAGTGTTTGGAGAGAGTAGGTGTGGATCCCTGGGTTTGCCTGAGCTGCATGGCTTGGGTGAAATCCAGCTGACGGTTTCACAGGGGTTAACAGTTCTTGCTGGGAGAGTCCTGAGGCAGTAGTTAATTCAGCTGGTCATCTCCTGTGCGGGTCCTCTGTGCCATCCCTGTGACAGTGGGGTACCCAGCCTTAGAAATGATTGTTCTGTTCCTGCTTAAAACAGTGCATGATGATTAAAACATAGAGCTCTGAATAAATGATGTCTCAGTGAGGCAGAGCAGTGCGAGGTGTTAGGGGTTGCTGCAGTACAAAGCAGGGAGGGTAGAAGTTGCCATGGAAGGAAAATGCTGGGATGGATTTCTAAAAGATCAAGGATGAGCCACGGTGCAGGTGTTTCCTACTGTCAAGGAGCCCTTCACTGGTGAAGACAGGGACCTCAAAGAGAAAACAGTCTTAAGTATCTTTCCTCCAAACTGTTAATTACCCTCAGCTTTTTGTGGGAGGAAGCAGTCAGTTTTCTTAAAATGCTCGAAAGGCTGAGGTGGTATCCGGTGACAGGCAGGAGATAGGGCCAAGTAGGCCAAAATTATTGATTTTAAGTTAGAAACAAGGCCAAGTAACGTTATATTAAATCCCTTCTCTTTCTTGCTGGAGAGCTGAGAGCACTGGCTTCCCCAAGCGAAGATGAAGGCCAGGAGCCCCTTTTCTGTGTGCAGCCTGTCCTATGCTGCTGCTGCTGCTGGATTTGCTTTATAATGGCAGTGACCCACATCAGCTAGAGAGGAGACAGCACAATTAAGCATGAAGCAACTGAGTTGTAACAAGAAGGGATGAAAGGCAGGTTGGGGATTAGGGATGAGGAGGAGGTTGCAGTGGTGACAAGAGAAAGCCACGTCATGGGTCATGGAGGAAGAGGAGCACAGAAGGCACCTTGAGCTCAAGTGAGCAGGAGGAAGAGAACAGCTGTTGCTCGGGAGAGAGATGATATTTCAGCCCACACTCAAGAGGAGAGGTGGGATGAAGAAAATTGATTGCAGCAAAATGTTGTCGGGGGTTGGGAGCCAAGGAGGGAACTCAGGAGGGAACTGGGTTACTGGGCAGGGAGAGCGGAGCCATGGCACAGAGGAGCAGGTCTGTAATGGAGATGGTCTCCAAGTGCCAAGAGATCAGAAGGAGTGTGGGAATGGATGGCCCAGCGAGAGATGACAGAGACCTGTGGAAAGGAGACAGGGCACCTCCCTCCCCTACAGAGTGATGGAGGCATCCTGAACCAGCAGTGAAGTCCAGTAGGTACCCGTGGCACAGGCAGACACCATCATTGCACCTTAGAAAGCCACTTCTTGGGGCTTCTGGTGTGGCTCAGGCCTCAGTGGGCTTCTCAGGGGTGGTGACTGTGTCCTCTGGGTGGGTCTTATCAGGTACTGTCCATTGATTGAACCTCAGCCACAGTCGCCTGTGCCAGCTGATGTCTTTTCTGTGTGTACCTAACTATTACTCTGGCTTAAATTTTTCATTTTTACATACAGTAACAGCATGTAGGGTGAAAATTGCTAGTTCATGCAGGGCAATCTACATTCCTCCAGTGTCCCCAAATGTTTGTGGCATAACCCCGTCAGGAGTCCCTAGGGGACAGGGACTGCTGTATCAAAAAGCTGCAACAACTCCTTTCAGAAATAATCAGGGAAAAGGAAGGCAGCAGTATAAAACTGAGGCTCAGTGAACATTCATGCGTCAGCGTTTGCCAGACAGGAAGCTCTGTGCCATCCTCGTGTTCTTTCAGCTGCAGAAACGTTTGATGGTGATGGCTGTTATAAGAATGTGGTATGTGCTACTTTTTTCCCACCTTCCCATCTCCTCAGACAGGAAATGTTGCCCTAACCATGGGAAGCTTTGTGTGAAAAAGCAACAGTTCCTCAGCCGCTGAAGCAATTTCCCCGAGCCTGCGGCTTTCCACAGAATACCTTTGTTCTCTACCATTTAACGGCACTAAAAATCGCCGAGACCGTGAACACCGCACGCTTTTAAAAACATTGACCTGTATGGATGGACTTTCCCAAGGGAAAATATAGCAGTGGGCATAATTGATGTTGTCAATTATGCTAATGCAGCCCTGCCAAATGCTCTTTGCAGGGACTGTGGTGGCTGAGCAGTGCGGGTTTTTCCACAACCACCCCCTCACACCCACCGTGGGAGCCCGGGAAGGCAGCAGCTCTGCAAACAGCCACAACACCCAACACCCAGCTGAGTTTTTCCATATCAGACTATTCAAACCGTCTGTTCAATCAGCATCTCTGCTCCCTCCTGTTCTGGCCAGCCTGCTGATACTCACCAGTGGTGCACAGATCTTTCAGTTTCCTTTCAGCAGAGCTGAGGGTACTCGTTCCTTTGGGGGGTAAATCTTTGCGTCAGGTTTGCATCGCCTCGGTTCTTAAGGGCTCTTGCTTTACACAGGCAAGATTTATGCCAGCACTGTAAGTGCCTGACTAATATCAGAGGCTCCCAAAAAGCAGTAGCCCCTTTGCAACAAAGCAAACCTGAGAAGAGTGATCTGTAGGAGGCCCTTCTCTGACCCTGTCCCGCCTCTCCAGGGTGACCAGTCCGCCCTTGCCATGGCTGCCTGTGCCATACGTGTCAGCACGGTGTCTGCACACGTGTGTGTTTGTGCCTCTGTGCAGTTCTGGCCTCTTCTTTTTCTGAAACCCCAAGGTATTTATCAGGCTTGGGGAGATTTTCACTCTCCTCAACAAATGGCAGACTGTTGATCAAGTTTGTGCAGCGAGATTTGGTTTTAGTGAATAAATGAATGGGTGCGATTTTTCCCTCAAATCCAATAGAAATACACTTTGTCTTGCAATTTCCATGAAAGACCATTTTTGAGCATTTTAAGTGTAATGTATGTTTTAGAATGTAGTGTCTGAGCTGAAAGTCCTGTGATTGATGTTTTCTTGAATTTCCCCATTATATGCATAAATAAGGCTGTTTTGGTGGCATTTTGGAATTCAGAGTCCAGGCAATCCAGGAGTTCTCATCTTGTTAATCCATTTGCCTATTTATTCGTATTCAATATTTATACTCTCTTCTTAAGATCTGGATATTAGCAATTATCCCCCTAATGATTTTATTCTTTCTCATTATCAAATTACAGAGGGTTTTTTTCAAGGAATTTTGAGCACTATAAGGAATAAGTCGCTATGGATGTGCCATATTTCAATGTTATATATTCATGAAAATTGTCAGCAAAGACACTGACAAATTTGATAGACCTATTCAATAATATCATCTTCCAGGCCAGACAAACCTCCCCATATGAGCATTGATTAGATCAAGTCTCAGCAGCTGAATGCCAGCAGCGCAGAGAAGCTGATGGAAGGGGGAAGGAGGCATTTTCAGCCCAAATAGTCTCCTCTGGTGAAAAATGTGCATCCACGAGTGGTCAGTTTGAGCTGTATTTTTTGGGTTCTCAGTGGCAGTAAACTCTCCTGCAGGCAGTGCCTTGGCCTGTCTTGCCAGAGCTGTTGCTGTGCCCGGAACCGATAACGAGCACAAAATGCTGCACGTCTTCACATGGCTGCTCTGTTCCCTGCTCACCCTCCTGGCTTCCCGTGGGATTTCAAACCTACATGACAGTCTTGGATGTTTTTCAGACCGCTTTCTGGCACCGGGGCCGTCCTGGCACTCCCAGGGGTGCTCGGGCGAGTAATCTGGCAGATGGCCGTGTTGCCCAAGCAAACTCAGAGCTCCACCAAAAAGGGCAAAATCCATCTGTGTCAACACATCATCCTCCCTTGGCTGGGACACGGCTGTGGGATGAAGGCCACAAGAGCCATTGCAGATTACAAGGATAAAGGAGAGTCTCAGACTCTTCAATGAGTCCTCTCAAAAGTCCAAGAGTCTTGGACTCCAAAATAAATACAATTCAGTCACAGCCATCTTCCTTGTCTGTAACAGGCCTGGAGAGTGGCCAGGAATCAGAACAGCAGTGCTGAATTTCTGTAGTGACTGGTTTTTAATTTTTTTTTTCCCCCCTGGACTAAAATATGAGAACTTCAAACTAGATTCCTTCTCCAGATCATAACATTTTCAAAGTAGGTTAAGTTTGGAGTCTAAACCACTTGACATTGTCCGTTTAAATTAAATTTTGTGTCTACTACTATGTCAGCCATTTGCTGAACTGCTGAAGAATAATAAAGCCCCAGAGCTTAGCTGTGGGATATAAACTATGGTGCATTTTTGCTCCGCCTTTGTGAACCAGGCTTTCCTTTCTTCTTAATGGAATTAGCAAGTGAGACACAAAGCTGAACACTGTGCAACCATCACGGCTAGAGAGAAACTATTTCTCATCTGCAGCTTTGTGAAGAATGTGGGGGAAATTACATCCTTGCATATGCAGATTTGCTTGGCTTTCGATTCCTCAGACTTGGAGTCAGAGTTTGTCACACTAAACAAATAGATTATATAGAAAGCGTTCCTGCTATGCCATCAAACCACTTGAAAATTGAAAAAAACTAGATTTTAATATTTTGACAGCTGTGTGGCAGCATGAATGCTTTCTAGCTGTGGCCTCCACCTGTGCTCGCACACACACGGACACACACACTCCGACCTGTGGGCGAACAAGAATGGTACAATTGGTACATTTTTTTTAAAATGGGAAGCTTTTAAATGTTGCTTGAATTGTTATTTGCATTTACAAATTGCTATCTGCATTTGTTTGCAAGGTTTTATGAAAATATATTTAAGTTTTATGCACAGTGAAAGTCCTCAAAAGGTGGTAGATGAGCTCTGCAAAACACAGGAGAAAAAACAGTCTAGATTCTTCTGAGAGGTTTTCAAACACAAGAGAGAGATCATTGTGTTCTGGTAGCCTGGTGGTCTGCAGCCTTTCTGCTGCCTTCCATCTCCTCCAGTGTTGTTGATATACAGAAGAAAATCTAAAAGGCAGAGATAGATACCAGCTGGTAAGTCAATGAATCTTACTGCCAGCTACTCCTGAACTCAAGTCTGAGTAGCCAACAGAGTCAGTCCCAATGACTCTCTTGGCCCTCAAACCTCCACACTGTCCTGGGTGTTTTTGAAATGAAAATTTGCAGCTGCTTCTTTTTGTGATTTAACTCCAGGGCTGTAAAAGGTGGAGTGTGGAAAGTCCCACTCCAGCATTTTTCTGAGTCATGAGGAAGACTGGATGCTTTATTTCTGAAATAGGAAAGACTGGGGCAATAATGCAATTGTCTTGCTATGGGCACAGCAGCACAGGCTACCCCAAGGGCTTTTCTTCTGTAGAACCCTCTCAATTTTACCTTCAGATCCTGCTTGGCTCTACCTTGCTGAAATCTACATAATTTTTTTTGAATGGGAGACAGACACTGTTGTAGGGGTCACGTAATAGCCTCACAAACAAGCCCCCTGCCAGGAAGGAAGCTGCAGCACTCCAGAGCACTGTGCCATGTGATTTAACAGCACTTACTCCTAACAGTCTCTTCCTGAGGAGCATGCAAAATAAAAACAGGCTTATGGAGATTTTAAAAACAAGCGAGAGGGAGAGAGAAATATTGCTCATTTAATCTGCCAGCCTCAAGAGAATACCTCACTTTTTATGGGAGTTCTCCTCTAACTTTGAATTGCGTGCACTAAGCTCGGTAAAATGTGCCTTGGTTTTTTTGGATTTCTGGGGGGTTTGTGGTTTTATAATGAGATAAATTGTGCCTTTTCATTACTTACGATTTCCCAGTGTCATGCTCATGGAACCTGTAATTGTTAGCATTAAAACTTAAATTAGATCTCAGGTGAACTGCTAGACATCTCTTTATGTAGAATGATGTAGCTCAAGGAGGAAGAACATTTCCATTTGTGCCTCTAAAGCTTAGCCCTTAATTCAGTCACTAATGAATGTGAATCAAAAGTTGCAGAATTCGTTTGTGCTTTCTTCCCATAATAAACAAATTCAGTATTGTTGCGAGTGAACGTTACAAAGAAAGCTATTTGATTTGCACTAAAGCTTGGTAGCCTGAAAATTCGGTAAATCCAGGCTAAGAATTTGATCTGTAGGAAACAAATGGGAAAAACAAGTTCCAACTTGCAACACCAGTATTGGCATGGGCAGCCTAAAAAATACAAAATCAGACCAGGCTGTTTTACTGTTGTCGGCATCCCTGAAGCATTTAACTCCTGGAAATGAATTCAGGTGTAAAGCTTCCTTAAGATGTGGGGTGAAGGTGGAGCTTGTAATCCAAGCATATTTTTTTCATCTGGGATTTCCATCAGAACTGTGAGAAATTTATGAAGCTCGCTCCAAACACTTCTTCTGCTTGCCCAAGACTGTGTGCCTTACTTGTTGGTTTTCCCCTTATGCTGTCATGTTAGCAGTCTTCTGTAACATTTTGTTCTCTTAAAGGTTATGGATAAAAACAGAAATTCTAAGTGCAATAGAGATGAGCAGACCTGAGTTCATGTATGCATTTCTACAGATTCTTCCATTTGTGTCCCAGTCCATAAACACATAATGTCTCATTTACATAAGTTTGGTGTTATTTGGAGCACAGGAATCCATCTTCATGAGCAAACCTGAACCTTTCAGTACTCGCTGATCTTTTGGCCCTCTGCTCTGTATCTGTTTTGATCAGAGGAATGGGTAAGCTCAAAGGGAGGTAAAGCTGGCAGAAAAGAAAGACACCTTCCTACTTACACATAAAAATGTGATCCCCAAAACTCAGCACAAGCTGAATTGTGCCTGATTTCTCAAGCTGTCTTTAACCAGATACCTACTGCTTAAAAAGGACCTCTAATGGCAAAGGTAGGGACCCTTGGAAAATCACTTCTATGGTTTGCAATCTTGTTAGTTGTTACACTCTAGTTAAAGCAACTCCCAAAACTTGTTTTTCCTAACCTTTGTTTTCAGAGGTTTGTGGGAATGAAGCAACATGATATACAGCCAGTGTTCATCTGCCATGGATATATGGAATATGCACCATAATTCCTGGTTGCAGCCCCCACCATTGTGAAAGGATTTACAGTGATCCAAAAAGGTCTTTTTATATCTGACTAAATCACAGTGTAGCACCTAGTTAATACTGCATCTCTGCCACTTTTCAGGCCCCTCCTTTGAGGCAGACCAGCATTAAAGAGCATCTAACAATGAACTCCATCTAACAATGCAGGCCATGAATTGGCTTCACAGATCTGTACCTAAATTTACTGCAGACAGCCCCAGACCCACTGCACACCAGAAGTCACAGGGAAGCTTAAGTTCTTCTCCCTTTGGGATCTAGAAGGACTGTGCAGCCCAGTTCCTCTGTAGGGCCAGCAATCTGACACTTAAGGTGACACAGGGTGGTGGCACATGTGACTCCTGGGGGACTCTGCTGTGGTGCCTGTGTTTCACACTGTATCAGCTGTGCTGCTGTTGTAGGTATCAGTCTGTAATCCCCAGCACTTCATCCACATGCCAGGAGGATGGTAGATACCAGCTGTCTTTGGCATTCTGACACCCTGAAGGCATTTCCCTCTTGATAGCATCTTCTTTCCTTTCTCAACTCCCCTGCTTCCCCTACAAGAAAAGAAAGTAAAAAATGGGGATCTGAGACAAGACACTATCAATCTTCCCCAAGGACTAGGGTGGAAAATTAATCCTGTTTTCTGGGTTTGGGGAGGAATTTCCCTCACCCTTGGCTCCATGCTTCCTCTGGGCTCCAGGCGCTTTGATCATCTCAAGAGTCATCCTTGAAGGATACTGTTCAAGATGGTGCACAGCAGCTGTTTGCCATCCACTACACTAATTTGAATTAGTTGATAGATATTAAGGAGTACCACTGTGTATTTTTATGCCCAGCAGCTCTATTTTAGGCCTAGTTTCTGTAAATTTGCTGTTAGGAATTACAGAGCCTTCCCAAGGATTTGAGAGTTAAAGTTATAATGAGATGGTAGAATATCCGTTTTCAGGAAACATCAACATTTAAATATTTGTGTTTGATCTAGTCTGAAATGTTAAAAAAAAATTATTTTGAAATATTCATAGAACTGAATTTCCTCAGAATTTTGTTTCATGGGATGTTTTGGCATTCTTTATGAAATGTTAGATATCAAAATACCACGAGATGAAAGCATATGACAGTTGTAATAAATAAGTTGTAACTGTAAGGAAAGTTGCTACTTAGAACTGACTGAAACATCCTCTTTTGTAGAAGGAGTATCATCATGTCAAATTGCAATACAAACACGAGATAATTTGATCACTTACACACGTGCAAAAGTAACCTGAGCCTTGAGATAACAAAAGGTTTTCACCTGGATTCAGGAGTATAAATGCATCTGGTGGAATTAAAGGAAAAACAGCTGGGGAGGAAAAGAAGGAGCTGTGTATTTATTTTTAGTAGGCCTTCAGAATTAGGCTAGATGGAGGCAATGGGCAAATTTTGCCTGGTTTAGTAGATTTGAGTAAGGAAAGTAAACACAGACAAATATTTTGCCACAAGAGTTTCACTTGGCTGATGGTTCCACTTCTTTCCATTGAATACACCTGCTAAATTGAATACACCTGCTGAAGGGTGTTTTTACCTTTTCCATTGAACACACCTGCTAAAAGCCACACCTTGCAAGGATTTTTTGAGCAATGCAACACAAGTATTCTTTTCATATTAACATTTAGTGTATGAAACCATGAGTGACAAACGTGTCTCTGAAGGAAAATGGAAATGGTTTAGGGAAAGTATGAATTTCAGCGTGAGATGCAGCATTTCGAATATAAGCTGTGCCTTCTCCCATACTTCTGCCCATGAAAACATTCCTCTGCATTCAGGATAAACCCAGCCTTGGCAGTTTAAGGAGCACCTCTGTATCACTGAGCAAGCAGAAGTGCTCTTAATAACTCAGGTTTGAAAAGCAACATTTACCTGCCTAGAAAGGTGACTTCTTACACACTTGGGTTGTCATATTACCTTGTACCCATGAGTGTTAAGTGACTCTGAAACTCTCTTCTTGGAAATACAACGGCTGTAAACAAAATGTGCTCTTGGAGTACCAGTGGCAGTGCATGTCAGAATATAATCAGCACTGAATCAAAATGCACTGCTTTGCCTACTGCTGTTATCACAAGCCTTAGCCATTTTAGACAGCATTACATAATGGCAAAATATTTTTCAGGGGGAAAAAAAAATTAAAACTCTCCCTGTGGTTTTAATCTTCCTCTTATTTTATCTGTGGTTTAAAGCTGTGTCAGGTATACATCCAAAACACCCCTTCCCTAGAGTATTTAGCTTACAATTTCATTTAATAATGGAAGTGTACTTCCATCCAGCTAGGATGGGAAAGGATTAAATAAAAAAGCACTGTTCTAAAATCAAGTAACAGTAGTGTTGCCTGGAAAAGCTTGTTATTAGTCTATAATATCAAAACTGATAAACTATTAGTGTTTTGTCAGGCATGATAAATGCTAAACATTTTCCTCTGCAGATTGCCTCAACAAGAACTGTGACTGTTTTTAGACACATCTGGCACTGCAGATTTTTTTTCCATCCTGCATTTCAGTGATTTAAAAGGCCTTGGCTGGGCAGCAGGATGTCAGCTGTTTGGTTTAAAATACTGTTATAAGAGTCAATAAGATTTAAAGAGGCAGTAGGTAAAATTCCGGCCTTGCTGAAAGTAGTGGGAGAGTGGCCATTGAGTTTAATGGCTTAGAGATTTCTCTGTGTGGCTTTTTCATCCATTTTTATTCTTTGTAAATTTTCCATTTCCCAGAATTGCCCTTTCTTTTCCATTCAGCTTCTCCTGCTTTCAATATTAGCTCTAGAAGTGAGTGCAGAGTTAAAACACCAAACCCTTTATTTTCACAAATGCCATCTTTATAGCTCACTTCTGTGGCGCTGCTGTAAGACAATAATAACAGGTGTATAAAAATAGTAAAAGCAGGTATTCATTTATCAAAAAAAAAAGATGTTCTTAATAGACTTTTCTTCTGTGCTTCAAAATGAGCTGTGTGACTGGTGATGGCTCCCCGGACCTCTGTGGCGTAGAGAAGCTGTTCCACCCTTTATGGAAGGAAATTGCAGGGCGAGCTCTGTGCTTGCTTTCTGTCCCATCACACAGGGAGAGCCATGGGTCTGGATGGAAAGAGTTTGATGGGAGATAGGCAACCAGACCCTGTCTGCTGTTGGCTGGGTCCGTGGGGAAGTCAGCTCAAGGGCACTGCGCTGGTGGAAGAGTTTGCAGTCGGCAGACGAGGAGAGGTGACGGCTCCATAGCGCTGTCCTCAGCACCCTGGAGGGGTCTCTGGCAGCCCCTCGGGCTAGGAGAGGCACAAAGTGTGTTCTGCAGCGTTGGGTGGGCTCCTCTCTGCATCTCAGAGGTCAGCTGCTGCCCGATAGACCTTTGGCACTGGAGCAATAGACAAAAAGCTTAAGTTTCGTGGTGACATGGAACACTTTTGATGCGAACCCAAGAACATGCAAAGGTTTTGGCTCTGTCTCTCCATCGCAGGGTTTCATGACAGATGGGAAAGTGTATCTTTGGTAAAATAGGTAAAGGAATGTAGCAGGTTTTGCTGCAGTGGCATTTTATATTGTTTTACCATTTTCTTCTACACTTACAATTGGGATATCTCTCCAGCTCCAGGCATGGGAAAGGAAGCACACTGCTTGGTATGCTCCTGTTTACCAAGTAGGGATTTCAAACATATTGTCTGCTGAAAGCCAACCCTCTGAGCAGCCACAAAAGATTTTAACAATACAGCTGGACTGACACAAAAAGCAAGGTTGTGTGGACCCATTGCCATCACAGTTTTACAATGCAGGACTCAGGGCAGAGGGGTGAGTAAAAATAGCATCAAACCACGCAGGATTCATCCCTCAGCAAGTGTAGCATTTGATTTGTACGGAGGAGTGATCACTGGTTTGCTACATGCCAATAAAATGTTTCTGAGCGTAACAAAACTTTTCTGAATAAGCTGAACAAAAGCAGTGAAAAGTATGGCTGAAACCATGCTTTTAGCTAACAGCAGACATATCTCTGAGTAGTCACAGGCCATTCAGGGTCATGCTCTGGCAACTAAAATATCCAGGATATTCACAAGGGATTTGCCAGGCATGTGATTCAGGAAGTGTACAAAAATACCGCATATAGGAGTCAAGTATTTTTATTTCAGTCTCCTATTTTCTCACACACACTTCCCCCAAATTCTGCAGCTCTTTCTTTAGTTTCCTGGATGAATCCTCTCAGGCAGCATGTTTTTACAAGCACAGATGCTACCTTGGAAAAAAAGAAAGGAGGGAAGGGAGCCAAATGGGTGTCACACTTCAGCTTGGCAGCATCTTGTCAACATGTGCCCCAAAAAAAAAGGACTGCTTTTAGTAATCAAAACTGAATATAAAATCAGCGCAAAACTAGGACTGTAAAACCTTCAGATTGTCAAAAGGACTGAAGGAAATGCCTTGTAGCCAAAATGACATCCCTGACCTACTTGTCCACGCTGTCACGTACCTTGGGTAACCTTTTCGTCTCCGTGCCTTCCATCAAAGCTCTCTGACAATTTTGCCATTCATACTTGCTTTCAGCTGTAGTTTTTTGAGTTTGTTTGAAGTGTGCGACCAGAAAGTAAAGTCTCATAACACCATGCTGGCAGACATAAATATAAGTCAGAGACCTTTTCAAACACTGTTTTCCACACTCTGTGGAAAACAATCCATTCAGACCTGGAGTTCCTATTGGAAATTAGGGGGCAGCCTGGTAATTGGATTAGGGCGTGCTTTTATGTGCAGCAGTTTCTCAAAAGGAAGTTCCTGCTTTGTTTCACTGATTGCCTGACTGATCGTTCTGCCAGTAAAAGCCACGCACACAGCTGAAGGGGCGAGGATGGATGGAAAATGCAGCTCTGTGTTATGTAAGACGTGCCTGTTCAGGTGGATACAGGTTGTAAGTGCATCTCCATACAACCTGGAAGCACGCTTTGTTAATCTGCAGTTTAATTGCTTAAAAGCAATTTCTATCAGTGTCGTCCTTAAAATCTGGAAGCGCTGCTAGTTGCACCAGTACTTAAATTCCTGCAGGTCACCTGCATAGGTGCCAAAGAAGGGAAAACTTCAGGACATCTGGGATTGGATGTGCGAATTGGAGAGCTTTGGAGTCTGTATTGTTCTAGAGATTGGAGGGAAGAGGAAGAAACTGTGTTTGACTTCCACATTTCCAGAGGGGGGTTAGAAATACCAGACTAAATTTACAGATGTGATCCCAGGAACACTTCAGGCTCAATCATCCGTGGTACAGGAGCTAACCTGGCAGGAATTGCAAGGGCATAACTTAAAGCACAGCAAGGCTGCTCCAAGAGCACTTGCACCCCATTTCTCCCATTTCATCATCCCTATGGAGGAAAAGATATGTCCTAGGTAGGCAAGATGAATCCTGGTTTTTTTTCTGGATTGGCTCCTATATTTCTGCTCAACCCCCTCCAAGCACACCCTCAGCTGGGAGATGGAGACATCATTAGTCACACGACTGTCCCCCGGGGCAACGCCAGCCAAACGATCCTGCTCCCTCCACACATCAATATTCCTGACACCCGTCTTAAAACTTAGGTCATGCATATCCATCTACTTTTCAAAAAGTGTCAGGAGGATACAAATATCCCTTCACTATTTTTAGAGCCATATCAAAAGTATTTATCAGCTTTCTGGCACCTCATCCCATTTGTCATAGTTGATGCTATCTACCAGTTGGCAGTGGAGGGTGAGGTGCTCTGGAAATGCAGTGGTGGGTGGATGAAACTCCATAAGCTGAGACCACAGCGAGGGTGACTCCTGGGAGCTGTTGTGCCTGTTGTCACAGTCAGGAAGCGCCTCTCACGGTCTTCTGAGAGCAGGCAGAGCCCCGGGGCTCACAGGAGCGGCTCATCCTCACCTTGGCGTTGCCCAGCCCAAGGGGATGTGGAGGGAGCAGGGAGCTCAGCCAGGGAGCAGGGCTGAGCTATGGGAGAGGAGCACAGCTGATGTCTGGTGAGCACCATGCGCTCCGCTGCCCAGCAGCCCTCCCACACCGCCTGCTGATGGGTGCCAAAGGGCCGCTTCCCTCAGCGCACACCCTGGCTGTGCATCCCAGCTCCAACGTGCACGAGGACGGGGCTCAGTCTGTGTGTTATGCATAATTCATACTGCACATGCAAGGTGGCACAGGAGAAGCGCTGGGAGCCGTGTTTTTCCATGCACACGTTGCCAACGGGAAGCTCTTCCAGCTCCTCCGTAGCACGTACCTCGAGGCCTGGCATCAGGCAGCTCTTTAATGTGCAGGTAACGTGTTCTTCGGCCTCGTGCCACAAAATCGGGCTGTTTTCATAGCACTGTTGGTTTTTAGAAGGCAATGTATTCAGGTTGAAACTTTGCCCACATACCATCTGCTTCAGCCTTATCTTCCCTTGACAAGAAAGCTGAATATATAATGTCCACTTGGCTCTCCTGGTGTTACATAAGGTTGTGGTTTTGTGTTAGGTTTGCAGTTTCAGAGCTCCTCAGTGGCTCCTGCAACATGCTCCTGCTCTTGTTTTCAAGTGGAGAATCAGTGACAAAAATCAATACCATCTTCATCGCTATAATGAATGTGACCCACAGGCTTTTTTAGGATGACCGCAAGCTTCCATCATATGTCCCAGGCCTATTTGCAAATATTGATTGGTATTGCAGATTATCTGTAGCCATTTCATATGAAATCTTAAGGTCTTGCAGTTCTGCTCTCCGAGCTGGGTTTGGTATCAAAGGTACAGCTGTAAATCACAAGACCCACCCAGAGACACTATTGATAGCCAAGGTTGCCGAATTGTGAAAATTAGGTGTTTTAGGGGTTTTTTAAGCTGCTTAAGGAGGATGGTTCTCAGTCAGCTCCAAGTGAGTGAAAGCTCTGCTTTGGAATTGCAGCACTCTGTTTACTTGAAGTGGGGAAAAAAAAGTGGAACCTTCATATGCAAATGTATGGCATTTGGAAATGTCATATAGCCACATCTACATATAAATAAGCTGCTCTGGAGTGCTGCACTAGCCGGGCTGCTTTGATATAGAAATTGCATAGTAGCACACAAAGCAGAAACAGCAGGACGCCACTTGGTCAAGTTCGGGGAGTTTTATTCCTTAATCATCACTTAAGTAAGTTAACTAATATTGCTGTGTCACTGCCATGCTAGGCTGGGAAGGGTTGTGAAGAGCTGCTGGTTAGTGAGAATCACATGTGTGTGCTGCTGGGGCTGTGCAGTAGGGATGGTGGTCTGTCTCCTGTGCCCCAAAAGATAGTGCTGCACATAGAGATATTCCTCTGGCAGCGTCCCTCCAGCCACCCTCTGCAGATCCATGCCTGCTTTCTCTGAAGGAGACACCATTTGGTCGTATGAAGAAGCATCTCGTGCTGCTGACATCCACATACTGGGGTGGCATTTCCATCTCTGTTTATTCTGGTATTAAACAGTAAATTGAAATTCTCAGGCGTACTTTTTCACAGAGGAGGACGTAGAGAGGAGCCCTGATCTGGTTCTTCCTGACCATTTGTTACCCCCTCCAGCACCAGCATTAATGAGTAGCTGGAGGAGAGGTGGATGGGAGAGAAAACAAGCCTTCGGCTCAGCTGTTGGGAGGAATTTCTCACAGAGGGTGACACCCGCTCCGCTCGTGCCGTGCGCGTGTGACGGATCCAGCACTCGCCCCTCTGCCTTCAGGCACGCAGCCTAATTGCAGGGAACCTCACAAATCTCTAAACTGACACCAACTCTTTTTCAACACAGAATTACAATAATAATAAGGTTAACTCATCCTCTCAGGGTTCTGTCATGAGCCGCCTAAGGAGAGCATACACAAGGAGATAAACTATGACTTTATTTCTTTACACTGCTGGTTTCTGAAGGGGGAGGATGCTGCTCCCACAGGGCTGGTGGCATCTCTCTTAGGCAGGAGAATCTGAGTGAAGAGAACGTCAGCAGCTTGCCAAAAACAAAGAGTAGCTGAGTTAGCACAAAGAGGGATTTAATCTATTCTAAGAATGGGGTTAACACAGATTTATTCAATCCTGACACAAAAGAAGGCAGCACAAACTGTAAGGGCCCCTTTACCCAGGGCTTTGATAAATCCACAATACAGCCCCACATCATTAAATCACAACCCTAGCAATGACTGCAGCCCTCAAGACTGGCCCCCGCAGCAGCTGCCTTAAAGAGTTCTGTGTTATTTCATCCACAAAACTATGGAGAGAGGGCTTGGGGACAGCTGACACAGAGACAGCACGGGGAGCCAGAGACCTCGCCTGTCTGCCGGCCTGGGAAGCGGCAGGTGCCGCCGGCTCACGGGGATGAGCTGCTCTGCGGAGCTGCTGGAGGGAGAGCTCAGTGCAGCATCCTCCTCTGGATGTCCTGGAATCAGCTGTGGAGCGCAGCATCAAAGAGCAGTGACTGCTGCTTTCAGGGATGGCCTCGGTCAGGGTGAGAGGATGAAACGTGGCGGCAGGGAAGCAGAGGAGGCCGGACAAGGTGAGGCTGCAGCCTGCCTTACCTCCCTGAATGAAACAATCACCCCAGGGAGGAGTTGAGTCTAATGTGAGCACCTGGACATGGAGAAAATGCTGCTTTGGAGCAACACATTAGCCCATGCGGGGTTTTTTCCCTTTCAGATTAGCTTCTATTGCTGGGTGTTCCCGTTCAGACGTGCGAGCAACGGTTGCTGCCACGTACTTGCATCACTGTGCAATTTTGGGTTGTATTGCACCTTGTGTTGCAGTGACTATTTGGTAGCACCTCCTCATGTGTGCAGGAGCCTTGCTTTGAGGAGCCTGTACAATCTCTAGGGTAAGGCATCTGTGAATTCAAGGGGACAACAGATACTGTGAAAACAAGGGTAAAAAAAAAAAAAGAAAAACAGTCCTGTTCAGTTTTGAGTAGACAAATGGTCTTGTTATGCATGCAGGAAAATGATTAACAAGTTGCTTGATTTCAATCAGTTTTCTCAAAGAGGGAAGATATATCCACAGATGTTGTAAAAAAAAAAAAAGTGCTTCTTGATTTCCAAAGTTCAGCAACAGCTTTAACATATATAGCATAGCCCCCATATATATGCTGACAAGCTGAAAGTATTTTGTTCTCCATTTGAACATCTGGGGATTATTAGTGTCTTAATTCATTGGTTTCTATTATTAATTATGGCAGCAGGCTGAATAATTATGATGCATTGCTGCAAAGACAGAGCACAGTATTTTTTTTCAAAGTGCACTAGGACATCTTGCCATCATCTCAAACATAAAAAGCCCTAGATTATTTTTAAAAAGGAAAGTGGATTTTATCTTATTCCAGGGAACTGATTTGCATAGGGACATTTAAAATTAATAAATTACTGTGTTCAGCAAGCCTATTTTGTGCCTGAGAAAAGAAGTGAATGTAATTTATTTCACCATGTTCCATCTCCTTTTTTCCCCTTGGTGAAGCAGCTAATATGGGAAGGGTATTTTTTGTGCAGTTTATGTAGAAAAACTAGCTTCAAGTTTGTACTTGGAGTGGCTGCAGGAGGAATTTAGGCTCAGGCTGCAGCATAGTGGTGCCAGACGTTTTCAGCTGACATTTGGTGTCTCATTTTCCACTTGCTCTCAGGGAGAGTGGGCTGGTGAGCTCCCTCTTGAGCAGCAGCAAGCACTTCCTTCGGAATTCTCACTCAACGCCCACCCAAACAGTGATTTTCAGGCGAGTTGCTTGCACACATTTTCTTTGTTGTAAAGAGGCGCTCTGTAATTGTAAAAGCAAGGTTTCAGGGGAAGGAACAGGTGGGGTGAAGGTGCTCCCCAGGCTGCCCTGAGCAGCTGGCAGCAGGGCAGGTTTGCCAAGGCCGCTGTGCCTTGGAGCTGGTCAGCAAAGACCCAGAAGAAATCTCTTTTGTCTCATCAGAGCTGGGTCTGAACTGGGATTTATCATGGCAGTTCTTCATTACAAGTGATTAGAAAGCCTGCCTAAGGACTTCATCCCTGAGTTGCTGTGGGACCTCACTTCCTGTTGGGTGCTATTGAAGAGGCGGGGGAAGCACCAGCAAACCTGCTAAAGCAATTCTGCACTTCTGGAGAGAGCAGCACCATTACCATCCTCCTCCTGGACCTTTGAACCATTCCTGCAGATGTTCCTGGCCTGAGAAAGTTCGTTTTTACATCAAAAGGGCAGCAACTGCTGATCCTGTGAAGACTGAAGATGAGTAACATAAACTATCACTAGGCTTATCTACAGGGTTCAGATTCCCACCTGTAGTCAATCAGCTGAAGCTCTTTCCCAAAATTCAGGGCATCCCTGCCTTCACTCCACAGGTGGATACTCTCTGGATGTTCGTTTTGATTTCAAGCAACAATTGCACACGAAGTGTCTTTCACACAGAGCAGAAGAGCTTTCTTAGGAAAGTTCCCAGTGCTATGCTCTGCAGCACCTCTCTGGGAGAGCCAGCAGGGAGCTGAAAGGAGTGAGTGGGATATGCTTCCAAAAGGGGTTGAGAAGGTTAAAGACATACATCCGACCCAAGAATCCCTTTTTCCCTTCATATGTCCTTTGATAATGTGATGTGCGTGGAGTCACTACTTCAATATCAGCGAGAGCTTCCGTCTGCAAATTTGACTGACCTCAGCAGTATTAAAAGATTAAATTATTATGTAAGTCAATTCTCCTTAACCACTTTTTCCAATGAGATAGGTGTCAAAATAGGTCCTGCTGCACATCATTCACTGTCTCATCCCTTATTTGATGAAATATATGTGTATATATGTATTTTCAGGACTTCCCTTGGTCTAGGTATGACTGTACGCTAGGTGTTAACACTGTACACAAGCCAATATTTTCTCATATGGGCATAGCCTTATAGTTATTATTTCCAAAGCTCCCACATTACCTGCTGTACATCAGCCAAAATGCTAACATCAGAATTTACGGGCTGTGGCTCTCTACTTTGCTTGCTTGAAATCACCTAGAAAGTCTCACCAATTCACACATGAAGAGTGACAGAATTATCAGCCCTGCAGAACTAACTGTTAAGTGCCTGGCAGTCAATTCTTGGATACAAGAATCCTATTTTTGCCTAGATTTGTATTTTAATTTCTCTGAAGTGGATTGTAGGACCTTATGTCTGGAAAGAATTTTCTGGGCACTCCAGACAGCACTTCATATAATCCTCATCAAGGGCACTAATGGATTTATTCCTTTGTCAGCGGCACTACTGCACATGTTTGGTTGTGGAACAGAAGCTCCACGCTAGCTCAGAGGGGAGCTGGGGACCAGTGAGGGCTGCCCAGAGAAGAGTCTGGCTGCTTTGTTTTCATCACTTGCAGAGTCACATCCTGCAACCAGGCAGACTGTTCCAGATTTTGAATTTCAGCTCTCAGTGATATAGTTACCTGAGGATCTGAAGAGTGTACATTCAACTTGCAAAGACTGAAGGAAAACCACATAGCCAAACCAGAAATTAAATTCAGAATGATACAAAATATATTTGAAATAATTCTTCTGCTCCTTCTTAATGAAAGACAGGAACAGGCACAGATATTAATTTAGACAAGATGGCTTTAAATAATTTATTTAACATTTCAAAAGACAATCCATCAAGAAAAGCAAGATCACTGCATAGGTGGTCAGTCACTCTGGTTATCTTTTTAGGATCCAGTTTATCCCAGAGAAATAGCTCACCATCTCAGCATCTCCCTGCCATCCACAGAGAGGTTGGAGAGCAAGGGTTCAGCTGGGAGACTTTTCCAGTAAGAGAGATGATAAACTGTTTCAGGCTACACAAAGTAGCATCTGGCCTCCACGCACTTAAAAATAATGTGTTTTGACTAGTGTGTCTTATTTGATAGGCTATCATGTCATGTGCTGGCACTAACAAGAGATGCGAACAATATGAAATGTCATGTTAGGCTAAAGACGCAAAGAATGCTGCAGAAATGCAAAAGATGTTGGCTTCATCAAAGTGACTTTTTTGATCAGAAAAGCACTTCAAGAAAAAGATTTCTGAATACAATTGATCTGGAGGGTGAGGGTGTATTTCTTTTTTGAAATGAAAAGGGCAAGCATTTTGAGAAAGATGGCAGGAATTTCTTTTGTCCAGAGCTAGGAGAGACTGACCCAGTCGGTCCAATTTTTACCTCTGGTCGTTACAGCTGGCTTCTGCCTCAAATCCTGTCCATCACAAAAAGGTACAAGTCTGTCCTTCTGGCGCAAATAAAACTTTCCCACATTGTTGCCAATAACAATGCAGCAAGTCTATTGGGTGAAGAGCAGCTACTGAATTTAACATTACTGAAACCTGAGTAACTTTGAATTTGGTCTGTGTCATTGCTGTATGCACACAGATCTGCTGTGCTTGGAAAAAAGTGGGTTACTCTGTATTTAGCTTTGCTCTCTGCAGGTGTGAGGTGGGTGCGGTAGAGGGGCTCCTTAGTGTAGTGATACTGTAGTTTGATTAGTGCAAATTGCATCCAATACTGAATTTATAAATAATCCAAAGTTATAATAAGGGTGGAAGTCTTAATTTATTTAATTTAGGTTTAATTTTTTAAGATATGTACAGTTCTTGTTTGCTTTAAAACCTCAACATGGTTTTATTTATATCCTCTCTTTTTAGAATCAATTTATAGTTCTTGTTTCATGGTGATGTAAACCCTGTGATGCATTCATAAGGCTTAGTATCTCATCAACAGCTGGATTGCTGAACAGTGCTCAGGTCCTTCCAGAAATGGGAGCAGTCAGGTTTAACATGAAGGGACTTTCAAAGCTTGCCTCGGCGTTTGGGCCTCTACATTGGCTCTGAAAAGATGGGTTTTGTAATGGGAAAAATAACCTGTTTTGAGGCAGGGAAATATTTTGTGTGCGTTCAAAATGTGCTGAGAGGGGGAACTTCTCAGTCTGAACGAAATGATGTTCTTATTGTGGCCTGTACTTCGAGTAACCAAAACGGCAGATCAAACTAAATATCAGCTTTTCCCCCTCTCTGCCTTTATATTAAATCCCTGACTCTTTCAGAGGAGTCATCAGTCAAAATGAGATACAGATAATTTGTGTCTAAGTTTTGTGGGCTCTTCTGAGCCAGGTGACAAGAGTTCCTGTATGAAGTGTTTACCCTATGAAGTGTTCATCCTACGAAGGCTAGCAAAGCTTGGGCCATCTCATTTTAGATTCAGTAAAGCATTTTCCATCACAACATTATGCTTAGAGGTGTAATTACAAGTTCTGCATGATCCTAGATTTACTTTAAAGTGTGCTAGAGACCTTGTTAAAGAAAACATGGTTTCTACCCACGTGATTGCCAGCCCTCCAGCCTACAGACAGTGAGAGCATTTGCATGTCCAGATAGGTCCTGGTCCCCCTTTCAAGTCCCAAATTAGTCTGTCCTGAAAGTTACAATTCCCCCCCATCTTGAAGTGTGCCTTTAAAAAAAAAAACAAAATAAATAAACAAAATGGTTTGGTACTGTTTTAACCACACTGCTGGCTGCTCTGAGAGAGGAGGGATTCTTGCACTGAGGGGTGGTGCACAGACATGGCAGAGATACCTCAATACCTGAGAAGGAACAATCAGAGGTACACACCCGGGCGTGTGCACACAGAGCAGTCTCCTGTTCTTCAGACAGGAAGCAAGCTTCCTCTGGTAACGGGAGATTTGAAGGAAATGGCATTATGTTTTCCACAACAGAAAAAAATGTGCATTAATAAGGATCCCATATTTCTCGCTGCAGTTTCCTGGACAGAAATAGATTTGAATGTGGGCCATGGCAGAGGTCCAGCACACCCAGAACCCATCAGGCACAGTGCATAGGTGGTCACTACATGGGTATGGAGTCCCACAAGTCCCGAGCACATCGGGATCTACGTGTGTGCCATGGGCAAGTCCACGGATAGCTGACACATCACACGCGTTTATTCTGTCTGGGAGGATTTCCAGGGGCATAAAGGAGCATGCATGGAGTCCTGTTGGGGTGATAACTCTATGTGTATATTTCACGTGCTGGTAGCCAGTGTCTCACTTAGAGGGTGATAAGGCGGCCAAAAATGTTTAGTGCCAGACCAAATGGCCCTTGTGTTCCCACCTTCACCTGGTAGCACAGATTCCCGGGCAAGCTGTCAAAGGAGGTTGTACCATACCTCTAGCCTGCCTCCTGTGAGCACATCCTGTCTGTGCTGTCCCAGAGACAGCTGCCAGCCCCCAGCCCAGGAATCCTCCCTGCCCACAATGCTCCTGCGCTGCACGGTCCCTGACAGCCTCCGCCAGCCTCGCACGGGTATCCCAGCGTAAGCAGGGAACAGGGAGAGGCACCCGGGCTTGTGTTCAGCATACGTGCATTTGAAAAGATGCAATAGGGGTCCATAGTGCAGAGGTCCTGGAAATCCTAAGGGCAAAAGAGAAGCTAATGCTGTCAGCAGGGAGGCAGAGGTTGCCTGTCATTCTCATTTGCTGGGAGCTGCTCCTCGCCTGTTTCCACCTAAGGACAATATAACCAACTTTATTAGCGCAAGTGGTTAGAGACTCTTACAACTCTCCTTGGACAGCAGCGACAGAAAAGAAATTCATTATGAAAATCTGACTCTTGGATCTGCTGCACACACTTTTCCCAGAGGTGGGATAATACCTAAGCATGCCTGCTGCCGGCATGGCTGGCTCGGAGGCAGAACACAAATTGCAATTGTTTTATAACACTGGGGGACTTCCTTTGGAAGATAAAAATGCTTCAACTTATTTGTGTGCAAACTACATTTCCTCAGACATCCATCATGAGATTTCTTTTTTCTGTTTTTAATTAACCATGGATAGAAGATACTGTCACAGAAAAAGGAGTGTTACCATTTGAGATATCATAAGTATTGGTTAAATGGAAGAATTTGCCAAAATTACCTGGATTAATTAATACCTTGGTGGCCTACAAAATTCATGTGAGTTCATGGTGGTGACACTGTGTTTCAGTCTGTGAAGTTGAGCACATACCTGTTTCAAAACTAAATGAAGCCTCCGTTTTCATGGCTGCATGGAGGGATTTGCAGTCTCAGTGACTCTTTAACTGCTGCAGAAGTAGGCTCAGAGAGTCAAACTAGTTGGAAGTGCTGGATGCTGTGGGATGTGGAGAAGGCCACTGGGCTTTGGGGCACAGGCACACAGCACTGATGATAAACTTCAGCTCTGGACTTCTGCTCTGCTTCAGCCATAAAATTATCTTTCTGTATATGTTCTGTTGAATGACCAAAAGTATTGTAATGTACATTACATGCAAATGTCCAGAGTCTCTCTCCTAACCTTGTCTCAGTTTGAGGAGACAGTCCATAAAGCGTAACAGAAATAATCAGGTATTTTGCCTGTGCTATTCTGTCATAAGCTTTTGAATAGTCACATTATTTTCTCTGGTGTCTCGTTTGCTGCAACTTGACAGGAATTATAAAAGAATGAGATATAAACCCTTGCAAATCTTCACATCAACCAACCTTTTTGAAGGGGCAAACCCTTATTCTTCCTTCCCATGAACAACATCTTTCACATCTTGTTCCTCTGATTTTCCTTTCTTTCATGTTTTGAGTTCTTTCCATCATTTCACCTTATCCTACATGGTCAGGTTAACGTTCCCTTCACCTGTGTTCACAGAGAATGCAAATAAACTGGAAGAAAGTGCAAGAGGGATCTACATCCCTTGTCCAGAGCATTACAACGGCTTCTGCATGCATGGCAAGTGTGAGCACTCCACAAACATGCTGGAACCGTCTTGCAGGTAACCCTTCTCTTACCAGCAAGGGAAGGCTCACACAGGGAAATAGTGACTTACAGAAACATTTTGTCTAGATCAGCTGTGGAGAATAATGGCAACCATGGCCCTTTGTGCTACAAAATCCATCAGACTTAAATTATTCAGCGAAGTCCCAAAAGTGTATTGAGTTATGAACAATGTTAATTGACTGTAAAGCCATCCAGTAAGCTCCAGTTATATTTAGATGTGTTTTTAAAAGCCCTTCACAAAGTGCTCAGACCATGCTAGGTACCCTCCTCAGCCTGAGGGAACGGAGTACCACCAGGGATGTGTCCCTGCTGTGGCAGGAGTGATGCTCGTGGGGCAGCTGGCTGGGGCAGAGGTGGCTGCTTCAGCCAGGGGTGATTTTGGAGGAGATTTGGGCAGGGAGGAGGAATCTAGTGAAAGCACTGTAGTGCTTCTGCAGTGAATGCCTCCCTGCACAGGTGCAGATATTACTTCTGAAGTCCACACAGTGGCCAGGTGGCTGGAAAAGGACTATTACACATGAAGCACCATTTCCTGGGACACTGGAATGGGAGCGCAAAGACAGAGAACAGACTTTCTCCCCAGGCAGAACCTCAAGCCAGCTTCTCCCAGCTCACACAAACAGCCAGGGCACATTTTGCTCTTTGCAGCTGCTGCATTTTAGGTGCTCCATTCAGCTGGAAAATGTCCTTTCCTCAAGGTGCTGGCAGCTGTGGGAATGCAGGAGAAGAAAAGGGAGGAAGCTCAAGGCTTAACCCATCAGGGTTAGTGCTCCACTAACACACCTGAGAGGAGCCCAGGCCATCTGTCTCGGTCCCTGACAGTTGCTGCTGCCACTGACCTGAATTTTCACATCTTGCTTGGGCAATTAAGGGGAAACTGGGCAAGGGCTAAAACTGTAAAAATACTGCTTGGCCCCAAAATCACAGAGCAGAGTGGAGATGTCAGGCTGCAGGATGAGAACTGGTGAGCAGTGCAGCAGGCAGCATCGGGGTTGATGGCTGCAACATCAATAGAGGGGTTTTTTATAGCAACCAGATGAAATGTAAATGATGTATCCACTTTCAGGAACATCTAATCACATTTCATATGGAGCCTGGATGATTGCTTATCACCTCCTTAGGGGTAATCTGCATAAGGAACCACAACTTGATGGCTTTTCACCCTCCCCCACCTCCCCAAAGAAAGGGAGAAGTCTAAAGTATGTTGTGCAAGGAACTAAATGGGTTCTCATCACAATGTGCAAGTAGTTCCACTTGAAGCCAGTTATGTCTCAGTCCCCTGGGCACCTCCTGGCACTCTCACAGTGTTGTTCACTCTCACAGACCTTGGTGACACTGAGGGCCAGAAGTCTTCCCTCTGAGAGGTTGAGCACTCACTGGTACTCTCTCTGTGGGAGTCCATTCTGAAAAAAAAAAACCAAACCACATATTATACTTCAGCCACTATTTTTTTTTTTCCAGATACAATTTTCCCAGCATTCCTTGAAAGCAGCAGGTATAACGAGAAAAAAAATATGTTTTGTTTCAGATGCGATGCCGGCTATACTGGACAACACTGTGAAAAAAAGGACTACAGCGTTTTATATGTGGTTCCAGGTCCAGTACGATTTCAGTATGTCTTAATAGCAGCTGTGATTGGAACCATCCAGATTGCTATCATCTGTGTTGTAGTCCTCTGTATTACAAGGTCAGTATCTCTGGTACTTCACAGCAGAAAGAGAAAAGACTTTTGTTTTTCCTGCAATGTGCGCTGATTATACCGATTTCTGCAGTGACACTACTGATAACAAATGCTATTTAATTCACCAACAAACACAAGATATCATCTGGTCCAGCCAGCCAGTGCTCCATCATTATTATGACTGAATTTTTACTTCCATCTTAATCAAACTTAGGGAGCAACGGTGCCTACAGCAAGCGAAGTTCTCTATTTTGTATTCAGATGCTTGGACAAATATTGTTCATATAAATAAGGGGAATATAAATACAGCAGCTGTATCAACACTTAATAAAACTAATCATATCTCCATCTGGTTTCCTTAAGGGCCCATTCCCTTAGTCCTAATCAGGCAAAGCAGACAAACTTTTAAGCCTGTTTGCAACCCCGCTGATTAAATGATTTCATTAGGCTTGAGTGCATGTTCAAAGGCACTGCACATGTTTTAGGGTCTTCCATATATGATGTACTTGGGGTTTTTTTCTTTAGTGAGGAGCAGAGGGTTGTGTGAATGGAAAAGACAGCCCCAGGGTAGTTCAGAATGAGAGGGGTAAATGCAATCCTTCCCCTCCAGGTGTTGCTATACTCTCCCACTTGACCATGTTACTGTGTCTGGGAGAGCTTGGGGTAAGTTCTGAAATGAACTTACCCCATGTCAAACATCTACAGGCTTCTCTTAGAAATCACAAGGTTAAGTTAAGTCAGCTAGCAGCACCAGTAAATCACTCTTTTACAAATTATTGTCTTTTCAAAATTAAAAAAAAATGCCAGGTATCATACCTCCATATAAAATAAAATCTCTACTTTATTTCAGTCCCTATGTTGCACTACCTGGCTGGAAGACAAGTGTAGAGCATTTGTTCCTGGAAAAGAGAAAAAAAAAAAATTCATAAATCCTTCTCTGGCCTAAAGGCACAAAACAAAACCTATTTTGGTCAAACTGAGTTCATCACCTGAATGTCAACTACGGAATGAGGCAGGAGATTACAGGAGGTGGTATTCACAGAGGTAATTCAAACGACCAAAAATATAGTAGTGAGAGAAAGAAGGTGGTGAAGTAGCTGATAATGGAACAAATGTGTATTGTTTTGTCAAGTGACTCTAGTTTTGTCACCTTGATGCAGTGAGCAAAGTACTTTATTCTGAAGAATGAAGACAGGGAGCTCTGAGTGATCTGGTACTGTAATGCAAATTACCCATCACACTGTTTTCATACAGAGACAGTACCTTTCCCCCCACACTTTGTAACCAAGTCAATTTATGATCTTTTGACTTTTTCTGTAATGCATGTAATTACTGCAGAGCATCCTCCTTCCCAGCATAATGATTTGAGATACATTTGCAAAAGGGTGCTCTTAAGCGGCCTAAGAGAAATCCACATGACAAGAGAGCATTGTGGCAGCATATGCATAAGCAATTCAGTTTTTGAAGTTGTCTGCTTTGGAGAACCTGACTGTACTGGTTTGAACTCCACACCCTGAGTTCTTGAAAGTGCTGGAAACACCTTGCCAAGTTCCTGGGAGAAAGAAGGGAAACTTCACTCAGAGGCCACTGCGGCCAAATTCTTTGCTGCTCATTTCAGTGCAACTTCACCTAATTAATTTATCAAGTGAGTTTGGTGCACTGTGTCCATTTGAGCTACACAAAACCACCACTGTAATCTTCCAGCTGTCATTACTGTTGTTGCTCTTAAAATCGTACCTGTACAGTGGTACAAATCTGTGGGGGTACCCTCCATTGCTTTTAGGGCCATTGTTGCACAGACACTTTAATCTGAATAAATGGGCTGCTGACAGCTGAGGTTTGCCCCTTCCTCTGCCTCCTGGGCACTTGGCCCTCCAATGCTCTGTTGCCACCATTACCATTCCTGTAGCCATGCAAACAACACAGTCAGGGGATGGACTCAGCTGAAAATGAAACCAACAGAAGTGATGATTGGGGTTTAACTGACTCAGTGCCTGGAAGAAGTCGGCTGCTTGGCTACTCATCACTAGTGCCAGCAATGGGAATAAGCTTCTGGGGTGGAGGAGTAGGGAACCAGAGGCCAAGAGGTGAAACAGTGAGGCACAGTCTGCCCAAGGACTTTTAGCTTAGAGATAAGGCAAAAAAAGAAGCAGTGATAAAAGTGAAGGAGGATGGCAAATAATATAGGTATGGCCTGGTGTCATAATGATTCTCAGCAGTTTTCTTTACAGCTTTGCATTTTTAGTGCTTCCCTAATGTTTAGTCACAGCAGCTTATTTATGTGAAGAAATAACTTGATTAAAAATGAATGCATAACGTGTTTTACCTGCTATGAATCACATTGTGAGTAACTCGAGCTTCTGAGCAAAGCTTCAGTGGAAGGAGTGAGGGAGGGCAGCCTGTGCTCCAGTACTTGGTTTACATCGATGTAACTGCTGTGTTCATAAATGAATGCATCCCCCACACAGTGCACTACAAAGGACTTTTGATTAAAGAGTTAAGGACCAAGGAAAACCTATCACTCAGTTTTAGCAGATGATTAAGTCTAAAAAGCTGGTTAAATTCCAATGCCCAACTTAAGATCCCCTGCTGCACTTCAGACACAACCCACCTGTAAATGCAATTGCACTGCATGTAAGCAGCTGTGGTGTCAGTGCTGGGCCCTGGGGCCTTCCCAAGCTCCCAGCCATTGGTAATATACAGTTGAAACATGGGCATTTTCAGTTCAAAGATACTTTTTCATCATCTTAATTGGAGTAATCTCTACATTTGAGTTGATTTCTCTCGACCTTGAAGTAAGTGACTGCGTAGATACTGTCAGTGTTGGTTTGGGGAAAGCGCCTGTGAGATGTTCATCTCCTTGCTTCCAGCTGGAGCAGTTGGTATCCACCATGCACAGCTGCATCCCCTGGGATTGCTGACCATCCTGATCATCCCCCAGCCACCCAGCTCCTCCGTGTTTCGTAGAAAATCCGTCTGCTCGTGCCCACCGTGCCCCGGTTCCCTAACCCTGCCTCGCATGGCTGAGCGCTGGGGCAAAGCAGGGCTGTGACTCCTGATGCTGGAGGCTCGGGAGGAGCCCTGGAAGCTGGGCTGCACGGCTGGGTGTTGGTGGGGCTGTCTCAGCTGGTGGAGGTGTCGCTGGCCGTGTCCTGCGGAGCACACGAGGCCCCGCTGTGCACCCCTGGCCGGCCGGGCAGGAGAGGCCGCGCGGGGACAGCGGGCAGGAAGCTCGGGGGTGCACATGGCAGGCAGGCAGTGAATCAGCCCTGTGTTTGCTAACAGCGGCTCCCTGACTCGCTCCCAGAGTTTGAGCGCCTTTTCAGGGAACTTGCAGGGAATAATGAGATTGTCATGAGACCGCAGACCAGCTAAAGTCTGCCTCAGTTCCGTAATGAAAGCACTGCCCTGACCCCCGAGAGCGCAGGAGACGCAGCCTGGTTTTTCCTGGAGTAATGATAGCAGCCTACTTCACTGCTTCCCAGGAAGGAACGAGGCAAAATATAGCCCACAGCCATACAGCTTCTCATGAGGGGGTGGTCCTGGTGGCTTAAAAGTGAGGCAAGTCAGGACAGTCTGACCCATATTTTGCTAGACACTTATATAATTGTATTCCGGCATTTTTTTAAATGCTTCCTAAGTTCTTGTGCTCTCGTTTAGCCTTTCAGTTGACGTCACAAAACTGTAACATCACTCCCATTCAATGGGGGGGAAAATTACCTTTTTTACTTTAAAGGGTCAGTAAAAATCTATTTCACTTTGTTCTGCTCTTAGTTATTTGACACAGAGCTTCAGGCGAGTGCTTTAAGCTCCCGCTGCACCGAGAAGGTGCATAACCCGTAGGGTTTCACATGGTGCTGCTGAAAGCCCTCCTGTAACAGAAGAACAAGCCAGCCCCATACAAAGGGAATGTTTTTCCATATCAGCATGGTCTGGGGTATTGTGGGGCCCCTTCTCATGGCATTCCAAGAGGGTGTTTCAGTCTCTGTTGTGCAGCTGCCCACAGTTTCTACCATAGCCACCCTTGGCTTTCAGCTGCTTAGAACTTCCTGGGGCCTCCAGCTAGGATTAAACTTCTCCGTGCTTTCTGCCTGAAGGTGCCTTTCCATGGGAGGGAACCAGAAACACGCAATTAGCTTTCCATTAGGGGGAAACGTAGCATCCCCACAGCTGGTGCTGCTGCAGGTGAAAGGCTGAAATGTGCCCTCGCTGAGGAGCACCAGAGGTCCTGAGGCACGAGGGGTTTGCCTCTGCAGCTGTCCAAAGGAATATCAGATTTGGGGCTTTCCAGCACAGTTGCTCTCCACACCAAGCCAAGCAGCGGTGGCACGGTGCAGGCACCTGTAAGTAAAGTAGCTGTTTGCTCATGGGCTGAGCATGGAACATTTTCGTGGAGACTAAGAGGGACTGCAGACACTTAGGGCCTTGGAAAAGCAGCCCTGCAGCCACTTTGTAAACATGCCACAGACCTGGGACACTGACCAGGTGAGCATGAGACCATCCTGGGTCTTCCACCTGCGCCTTGCTCAAAATAAACCCATTATTTAAAGCTGAGCAACGTGGTGCAGGTGGGACCCTTGTGAGGCAGCAAGAGTGGCCAGTGTTCAGGAATCTGAAAGTCTCCCCTGCCATGACTTTATTCACAGTATGTTTTTGGGGGGTTGTGGTGGCTTTTTTTGTGGTGCCATTGCCACTAGCCAGCACATTTCATTTCACTGAGGAGGAAGCACAGCGAGGGCTGGAGCACTCCCCTCTCACCCTCGCGTCCCTGCTGCCCCCACCACCTCTTGAGCAGATGTGTTTCTAAGAGCCATGTATTCTCTCAACTCTCTTTTCCAGGAAATGTCCCAGGAGCAACAGAATCCACAGACAGAAGCAAAACACAGGGCACTACAGTTCAGACAACACAACAAGAGCATCGACAAGGTTAATTTAAAGAGCGCATGTTTCCACAATGGCAAAACTAACTGCAGAGAGCTTGGACTACAAAATACAGTATTATAGACAAAAGATTAAGACAAGATCTACACATGTTGCCTTGCATTTGTGGTAATCTACACCAATGAGAACATGTACTACAACTATATTTGATTATGTATGGATATATTTGAAATAGTATACATTGTCTTGATGTTTTTCTGTAATGTAAATAAACTATTTATATCACACAATATAGTTTTTTCTTTTTCATGTATTTGTTATATATAATAAATACTCAGTGATGAGAAAAAAATTGCCTTTCTTAAATTTGCTGTATCTCATAGCTGTGTATAGTCTTGGGATATTGTATATGGACACTAACAAATCTCTTTTTTTTTCTTTTTCCAGTTCTAGTGGCAATTTTGAGTCTACTGAACTCAGTAGTAGGGTTTTGAGTTGGTCCAAGATCAGCGACAATTATGGATGTGGGAAAGGTGAAGAATAATTTAACCTACATTGAGGAGGGATAAAATATTTCAGATCCGGAGTCAACTACATTTCATCAGCCTTCTTCTCCCATACCATCTATCTTTACTCTCCCATAGCTTAGGAAGTCTTTGCCTTCTAAATTAAATCCTAACCGAAGGGGAAATGGAAATTCTCGGTAACCACAGTGAGAGTGTCGGGGGTAATATTTCCATTTGGGATGGAATTAGGTGTCTGTCAAGGTGAACCCTACGAGAACACTTTGCAGAATCTCCAACTCTGGTCACTGGAGTGAGTGAAAATTGCTTCTCACTCTTGATTGAAAATTATTAGGTTAAAAAAGTTAATAACATAATAACAGCTGAAATGCCAGTCCCATTTGTACCTCGTGAACATGCTGATATAATTTATTTTTTCAAAGAGAAGGTGAAAACCACTCAGAAAATACCTTATGAATAACTTTATGGGTGACCCTACTCCATTAAATGTAATGAACCCAAATGTTGGCTATACCTCAGGAAAATAAGGGCATGTGTTTTGTCACATCCACATGATGGACAAGATGCAAAGTTATAGCCGTGATAGCTGAAACTCTCCAAAACACATCCTTTTGAGAAGGTAATTCTGCTCTAGCTTGTGCTATGAATTTTGAAGACGGCAGAGCGAGACTGAAGGGCAGAGTGGGGTAACGTCACTGCTGCTGGATAACATCCACTCCACTAATTGAGTGCCCGAGCTCTAGTCCCCCTGAGTAGCAGAACTGAGCTAAAGAGCCCTTGTAGCAGCAGTCCCTGTGCTGGTCCTCTCCAAAGAGACTTTGCCCAGGCAGAACATACCCAAGACAAGAGTTAGGAGTATTTCTCACTGTCATCACCATGTCAGAGTCAGACCTGGGCTTACCTGGGATGATGTCTCATGAGTGTGTTTCCATTTCCTGCTTCAGCATCTGTCTGGTCACTCACAACAGTCACCACCAACCCCACCAATGACAGCCCACCCAGTCTGGCCTTCAGACACAAGTGCAGTGATACTCCTACTCTAACACAACTTTTGGTCTTCCCCCCCTACCCCAGCCTGCTTTAAAGTGAATCCATTGCATGATGTTCACACGGTCTCAGTTTTTGTCTTGTTCTGGGTTTCTTGGCTTTTTAAAGGTAATAAAAGGTGATTGGCAAGAGATGCTTCCAGACACCTGGTCTGTGCTGATTGATGGGAGTGGGAGTGTGGTGCTTGCACAGGCAGAGGGGCAAATGATTGCACAGGGCAGCTCTCTGGTACTGGGGTGCTGGCCTTGCAGGGACCTTCTGCTCCCTGGAGCCATAGGCTGGGCCGAGGCAGAAGGAGAGGGGGCTGTCCAGCCACCCCCTGCTCCTCAGCCCTTGCCCTAGCTCTCCAATCTTTGAGCCTTGCTTTCAGATGGGAAGAGTGATGGTGTGGGGCAGGAGTGCACAGCAGAGGCTGTGAGCAGGTGTGATCCTGGCTGGCTGCACCACAGGGATGTTTCCATGCTCAAACCCACTGCAAAATACTCCTCTCTGTCCCAGTCCTTGCTGGATTTGTGTCCCACGCTCGGGCTCAGCAGTGCTGGTCTGACAGGGAGCGCAGCCCAGGCACAGCAGCACTGCACTGTACAGGTTTGGTGGCACAAGATGCCCTCCAGGGAGACTTTGCAAGCTCTGGTGATTTTTGCCCCAGTGGCATTACAGTGTTCCCCCTCAGACCCCTCCACACCCGACAGCGGCGGCAGCGAGCTCCTCTGAGGAGCACTTCAGCAGCAGGTTGAGCATCAGGCGGGAGGAGGCAAACGTAGCCCTACCCTGCAGACACCCTCCCGTGCTTTGTGCTTCCTGAGCAAAGTGTTGGAGTCTAACAAGTGTCAAAACCGCATATTTTGAGCCGATTCCAAATGTCAGTCCCCCCACTGGGACTATCAGGTCTCCATTGTTTATTTCGGTTGCTTACATGAAATACAAAAACCAAACGTTAGCACATACACATCACCATGTAGCTAGAGCAATAAACCTAATTAAAAAAGGCAAGGTTTGGCCTGGACAAAAATAGCACAGGAGTGAAAATAGGAGTCCAACACACTGTCTCCAAACTTCCCAACATGATGAGGCTGGCTTTTACCGAGCAGTGGCACATTTAATCCCCAAACAGCCTGCATTTGCCAGGTGTCATTAGCTGCATCCCCAGCCGCAGGGCCTGTCACAAAGCCTCACACCTCCCCAACAAGGCCAGTGTTTAAATACCTGCTGCAGATAGGAGAGCAAAGAGGGGAAAGGGATTTTCATTTTAACACACAGGGGGCAGAGCCCACCTCTTAAGGTGTTTAAAATTTAACCTTCAACATGCTGGCATGGGCACACACTGACAGTAACAGTGTCTTCGGCTTCTACGTACAGAAACGGAGATTTCTACCAAAGACCTTTGCAGAAATTGTACAAAATGCAGCAGCAAATTTGGAGATGTGGATTTGGGGTTGCTTTTTCCTTTCCTGAAGGGTCTGGAAGGTGCGTGTTTGTTAGATCCCTATGCTGGCCAGAACTTGAGACGTGGCAATCTCTGTGCAGTTTAACAGAAGATGCAGGGAGATGGGCTGGGCACATAAGGACCTGGCCAGGCAAAGCCACAGCCCGTGGGGATTGTGCCATGCACCAAGGCAGAGCCCAGCTCCTCCACCTGGAGTCAAAGAGAGGGGTGAAAATGTGTTGCTGTTTGTCCTCTTCTCAGTGCACGCTTGCAGCAGCACGAGCAAGGTCCCTCGTGATGCCCGTGGAGATTGACACAGTCCTTGGGGAGGGCAGTAATTCATCTGTTTTGGCTGTATTTTTTTCATGGCACTATAGCAACTGTAAATAATCTCAACTACCAGTGCTCATCTACTTTAAAAAACCACACTAAATGACTGAATGTACAAAAACCACTGAAAAGACCAGTAATACCACACTCAATGTGATTGCTTTGGGGCAACACACATCACCCAGCCACCTACAGTCACTTGCTGGCCTGGCTGTTGTTTTACCACAAGCAACACCGAAAGATATAAAAGGTAAAAAGAGGTACAAATAGGACTGTTGGCACACCCATTGCCTAAGGAACAGCCTGTAACATTCCTGGAGCAAGAAACCATGTCCTTATTTTGTATATGATGCATTTATCACACAGCATCCTGACCTCAGTCCTCGAAATAAAGGCAGGCATGCTATTGGCAGAGCCCCTCACCCTCCCCAGCCTGGGATGGACAGATGCTGTCCAACACCTTCGTGCCTTTGGATGCTGGGCTGGATCTGTCACCTGTGGGTACCACCCTGACGGATTGCAGCGGTGGGCGTTGTGGAGGGGTATGTGACACATATCTCACCTTTCCCCCCGCCAAATGCTGCATTACAGGACAGGCACAGCCCCACGCCTCACCACCATGATGCTTCTCCTTAAAATAAAGTCCGATCAGATGTTCATTATCATTCCCTTTCATCCAAAGATAATAAGACATGATTTACGGAATATTATCATTACAAATATATTATAATTAATGAAGGGAGGCTGGACACCCTATTCTAACTGCTTGTCTTCCCCTGCACACTGAGGAACGGGGATCACCTCAACTGGGGCAGTTCCTCCTCCATCAGGTTGTCACCAGCATGGGCAGCTCTGGGCAGCTCAGCTTTGCAGGAGTTCTCTGGGTGCCAGCCGTGGGGGACCCGTGCTGGTGGCAGGGATGCCCGGGTGTGTCCCGTGCACAGGTTAACCGGGCGGGCAGGTGGACGTGGGTGCCGTCTATCGCTGCCTCCTATTTTCCAGAAGCAGCCACCAAAAAAGCCTCATCTTCAAAGAGCTCTCTAAAGCTTCTTTGAAAACAAAATGATTAAAGGCTATCTTCCCTCTCATCCAACATCAGACACATCGCACGCTGCATCCTTGCTTTCACCCCTGATTATGCATGCAGCTTTTCCCAGCTCCCAGTTTTGCGTCGGCACAGAAGTTACAACCCCGAATTAAAAGCGAGGTTCATTACTGCACATCAAAGCTGGCACTGTGCCTCGTCCAGCCTGGCCCTTTCTTTAATTTATGGGTGCATGGCCAGGCTGCAGCTCTGCTTGTAAGGCGCCTACAGCCCCCACAGGTTTGTAAAGCACGCTGAGGGTGTCTAGTGCTGCTGGTAGGACTTTTCCAGAATAATCAACAACCTCAACTGAACTTGAAGGGAGATGAAGAAACACTGCGCCATTACACATTAAGTTTTTAGAACCATTTAAAATTATTATTAATAATTATATTAATAATGTTAATATTTTATCTATATTTCTGATCTCGACGGGCCACAGCCTCTTACACTGTGCTCTGTCTGACATGGAAGCCAAAAATCTCTTCTTTTTTGCCCCCCACACACACGGCACCTGGGATGCTGCACCCTGACAGTGCCACCAATGCAGCCTCTGCTGGCACCTGCAAGCAGGAGGGGTGGGGGAACAGAAAGGGCAGAAGGAACAGGCACAGCAGCTCCTACCCTGCCAGCCCTTGGGCTGATGCTTTGCCTTCAAATGCTTGTCATATTAGGTGGGCTTAATTTATTTTCGTTTCAGTTTAATTAACAGTTTTGTCACAGCAGGAGGGCTGTTAAAAACAGAGATGCACGTAAAAAGAAGAAAAAGAAAAGAAGGCAGGATTTTTGTCAACTTTTCCTTGGTTGGATTTTTTTATTTGCCGTATTGAATGCGAGCCACAAGGCAGTAAAATATTCCGCAGTCTCACACAGCAGCAGCCAAGCTGCAGAATAAAAACAGCACGTGAGGAATCTGCTCTGTGATGCTAACGAGGTGGCACCTGCCACCACCGCTTTGTCAACATAACGGGAGGCCCGTTTGGCTCGGTTCAGGGAGCACGGACTCCCCGGGAGGAGCCTTGGTGTCAGTCCCTCTGCCATTTGATGTTCCCTGGGCTGTGGGAGCCGTGGGCCGGCGTGGGGGGGTGTCAGGCCAGCAGTGCCCCAGCCCCACGGACACAGAGGTGCCTCGCTTTGCGGGGGCCACGGGGCCTTCGCCTCTCACCGCCCCACCGCGAAGTCAGAACGACCAGAAGGTGAAAGGTGTTAAGAAAATGTAGTAACACCTCATAAAGTTGCCATGAGAGAAGCTTTAAAAGGGGCTTGGTTTACATGGGGTCACTCGGAAAAGAAGTGTAATTATTCAGGGTAAGATCCGGCCTCTAAGTGCGAAGGCAGGCGACAGCCCATCAGCCCCGACGGCAGCGCTGGTTTTACGGTGGAGCTTTCAGCAGAGCAGGGATGAGCAGAGAGGTGAGGGAGAGCCGTGTAATGTGACCTGAATTAGCGGCTATAGATAGTGCTCCCTGCATGTTTTACATTTTCAAATAAAAAAGATCTTCTTGTTTAATGGTTAATAAAAATGATTAGTGCTCCCAGGGCATGGATCCTGACAGATGCAGACCGTGCTGGAGGGACCAGCTACAAGACACGAGAGAAGATGAAACCGATGATTTTATTTTTTTTTACTTGTGGAGTACATCACCACCAGCATTTGCAAGTTAATTTGTAATATGTTGCTTCTGTCACAGAAGCGCAGCACGTGTGTTGGGCCAGCGGCCTGCCAGTGCCACAGCCCAGCCAGCACTGCTGCAGCGAGGAGCAGCCAAGAGCTGAGGGGCTCTGTGTGTGTGTGTACACAGGGATATGGACACGTTGGGACCTATAAATACATATATGGACACATATATGCACTTATGTGTGTGTATACACACGTGTGGCCCGTATACACGCTCATACACACACATGGATATACCTGCATACTCATACATGTAATAAATACACACACACAAGTATCATTTTATATAGAAAAATGACAATATATTTGTGTGATGGACACCGTAGAGAAGAACAAGCTGACTGCCCAGCAACACATGCTGCATCAAAGCCACAAAGAATAACAGGCCAGAGGAGCTGGGCCCTGCCCAGCTCCCTGTGCAGCTCCCAGCACTGCCACCTTCCTAACAAAACCAAAACCTTCCATGCCAGCCTCATGGCAGCATTGCACCCTCACTCTGAAAGCTGGGTTGACTTTTGTTTTTAATTTATTTATTATTAGTATTATTATTATTATTTCTTTTCATGGCATGCCATGTGGAGGATTATGGTCAGTAATAGTTTTCTAAGAAATAAAGTCTATGAAAGTAATTGTTAGGACCAAGCTGCAATAGCTGAGTGGTTGCCATAGTGCAGGAGCACAATTTGAGATTTAATATCATTACTAATGATATTTACTTGGCCTGCAGGAGAGAGTGAGACTTGTGTTCTCTAAATGTCATTTGACTGCTAATATGTCAGTGTGCACACCCAGCCCGGCCGTGGGGAGGGACCTGCAGTGACCAGGGCCAGCACTGCCTGCAGACAGTGATCTGTGCTGGTGTCCCCTTGGCCGTGCCAAGGAGCCCCCACGTGACAGGGATGGGGGACCCCAAAGAGCCACACACTCGTGTAGCAACAGTGCTGGGGCTCAGCTCCTCCCTGGGACACCCAAAACCTGCCCCAGCCTCCTGTTTACTGATCTTTTTTGGCTCATCTACACAGACTGCGAGCTCAGGCTTCCTCTCCTGTTGGGCTTCTCCATGGGGAGGGGAGACATATTGCCTTGCAGTAAAGTGAGCCATTTAGCTTATTAAACGCTGTTCAGAGTGCCCTGAGGTCTGTGCACATGTGGGACCATCAAGAGGGAATCGTTATTATTATTGTTCTTATTAGTCATAGTCATTTTCCCAGCCATAAGTCTCGTGTCCAGATGTCTTCCCATCCATCGCCTAAATTTTCTGATGCCAACACAAAGCTGTTGTGAAGACAGACTAGTCCAAGTCCCACTTCAAACAGTGCAGGAGCAGAACATCCATGCAAAAATAAATATATATGTTTTTAAATTAAAAGACAAATGAAAAAAAGGGTCATAGTTGGCTAAAAATGAATTGCGCAGTGCGTAAAAGAGAAAACAGATTAGAGAAGATAACGTTTTAGTTTAAGTGTTCCGTCATTATTAATTCATTTGGTGCTCTTTATGATAATACCAATCATTTGGAATTCATTTGGTGTTTATGTGGATGTCATCTCGACTCCTGCAGAAATTCCAAAGTAATTCAGCATTAATGTGCTATTAAAAATTGTTACCAGCCACTACCTTCATTACTTCACCAGCACAGCCTAATCTTTCTTCTCTCATTCTCTAAATCCAAGTTCCAGTGTTTATTTTGCTTTTATCTTTATTAGGGTTTTAAAATGTAATGCTTCTATTTAAAAATTCTCCTTATGCTACATGAGTATTGTCTCTTTTTTTTGACAGCATCAAAATTATGCAAATAAAAGAGGGGGTTAATGGTGATTTTTCATTTTATTGTTGGCATGTGACTGAGAAACAACCAAAGAGACTTCAGCTCACCATTTACAAGAGGGAATTTACTGAGCTGGTACTTGTGTGTGCAGCAGATAACAGTGAACCAAATCTGGATGGAAGAACACCTGTACCGTGTGCAGGTCTTTGGGTTTGGGCACTGCAGGTGCCTCAGGGGAAGGGATGTGGCTGCCACAGCCCTCCCAAAGGTGCAGGGTCCCCAGGGGGACCAAGCTGCCACTTGGAGCATCCCTCTACTTCCAGCTGGGAACAGTGGGGTGGCAGCTGCAGAAATGGATGTTCTGGGTCCAAACCCCAGCAACAGAGGGAAAAAAGGCTGCATTTTCATGTAACATTAACAAAACAAAACAAATAAAGGAGATTAAATGCAAAAACCTTACATTAAAGGAATATGAATTAGCTTTTATAGTCAGGAACTTGATGGTTAGAAAATGCCAGATTGCTGGGGAAAAAAAAAAAAGAAAATCCCAAGGCTGGAGTGAGCCCCCAGCTGTGCCTGTCTCGTTGTGCAGCTCCCGAATTATATGATCCATACTATTTTCCCCCGGATATCTGCCTCTTTGGACCACACACACACAATGGCACACTGGGGCAGAGTGAAGTCTGGGCTTGGCAGCTCTCAGCATCCACAACTGGAGTGTTGACCTTGCAGCCAAATGACACTGTCTCAATGCTCTTTCTTAGCAAACACTGCTTGTGTGAAACCACAGACGGCCACAAACCCACGTGTGTGTGAGCAAAGGCACGGGGCGGGGATCCTCAGTGCCCTGTGGCCCAGAGGGAGCGGAGGGCACACCACAAAGCTGGCCATCAGTCACTCTAAACACAGTTTTCATGGAGAGGAGAGCTGAAGTCCCCCAGGTGACCGACGCAGCAAAGCCCATCAGCAGGGCCAGGTCTGTACCCGGGTGGGAGAAGGGGAACAGCCAGGGCTGCTCACACCAGGGCTGACACTAAGTACCCCCAGCGCTCACCTGGCCCCTGGCGTGGAATAGGGAGGTGACACCCCCATCCCACAGCATGACCAGGTCCCAGCTGAGCATCCTCCACCACTGACACGAGCGCAGAGCACAGATTTACAAGGAGAATAAAGCCCGTTGCAGAGGAATTTTCCACTTAATCAAAATCCTGCAAAGAATATGAATGCTTATAGGTTAAAGGAACCTGGCAGCTCTAACTTGTCTGTCATGTCTTTAAGGATTGCCATTAAGTCATAAACGTGACAAAGATTAAAGAGTTTATTAATGTTATTAGAGAGTTGAGATAAAATGCTATGCCTTGCAGGGTCTCTCTCCCTCTCTCACTGTTTAATGAAAACATTTTCATCACTTTCTGAATCTATTATACCAAATATTCATTTCAGGAGTCCTAAGATGATTTTATTTTAATTAGAAAAGATGTGGCAACCACCTGAAAGTAATGCAGTTAAAATACCTTGCCACAGTTCCCCTTCTCACTGCTGCAGTCAGAGGAGTTTCCTCAGCCTTGCCATGGCAGCAGAGCGAGCCCAGGGTGACTGAAGGAGCACAGGCAAATTCTGTGGCATGGCAAGACCAGCACTCCAGTCCCTCCTGGAAGCCCTGAGAGCCAGCAGCACCTCAGGCCAGCCCTTGCAAATGGCTCTGTGGGTGTCCAAAGTCACCACGCTGGCCAAGGTTAAGGGGTGACGAGAGCCACTGCATCCACAGGTAGGACCAGGGGTATGTCCCTGGGGAGCAAGTAAGGGGTGGGATAATCTTTTTCAGGTCCAGGAGACAAAGTGAGGTGCTGGCTGGTGGGAAAAAGCAAATGAAGGAAAAGAAGCTAAAGAAAATGAACAAGGGAGTTTGTGACGTCCCATGAAAGGAGCTCTATCCTCTGCACATTTCTGGCAACTGCTCACAAAACCAGAAGAAGACACGCAGCCAAAAGCCTTCCTTGGTGTGGGTGCTTTGACTTTGGTCAGTGTTATACCATGACTGAGTTTTAATCCATGTTTAGAGCACGTCCAGTCTTTTGCTGATAAAGACTGAAAATCAAACAGCACTGGGACAGTTACATGTTTATTTGTGAGCCTTCCCTTCCAGCTCAAGGTTTTGTAACTGTATTTGTAATGCAAGCAGCTCACAGATGCTCCTCCTTTTTAAACTTTCCAACTAACCCAATTTAATTTGTTAATTTATTCTGTAACCTGATTTACTGTTAATTTATTTTGGTGAGTAAGATATCCCAGCTTTAAGTTCCAGTTAATTAAAGGGGAGGGCTTAATGCTTTTGCTGCACGGTATCTTCATGCCACATTGTATCCCATTTTAACACCACACTGAAGCATTGCCAAAGTTTATTGCCACTAACTAATACAAATCCATACATCTGCAAATTAATTTCATGCACACAGCAGATTGCTCCTTGCAAACGTACCTTTAAGAGGGCAATATTGGCTATAGCAAGCATCACTTGTTGCTTAGCAACAGCCATAGCATTGCTTGGGGCAGGTTTATCCTAAAGAGGAATGTAAAGCCCAGGGATGTGGCTGTCCACTCCTCTCACCCACCCCTGCAAGTGCTGCTCACACCTGGTTAACAGAGCCAGGATTTGCTAATTTAATTTTTTTTTCTTTTTTTTTTCCTCTGAGATGTGTTTCATTTTAGGGATCTTAAAAATGATCAAATAATCCTCAGCCATTAAAGTGACTTTAAGCAGCAACCCAAAGCTTGCTGTCCATTCTGATCACATTGGCAGTGCCAACCCAAGCCAGCATGAGCACAAACTGCTCAGGTTGTGCTACGCTATTGCCAGCTCAGCATTTTGCACCAGAGACTTTTAAAAAATTTACACACAGTTTGTTGCAATCAACTCAAGATGACAAGAGGGAAATCAGATTGTATTAAAACCGTCCTGAGGGTATCCTGAGGCTGTTCCACTCTTCCCGAAGCCCAGGGAAGCCCCTAGAGCCAGAAGCTGTCAGCTCTCACCTCTATTCTTGCGACCAGCCCCTGCTGTGACAAATGACCTGTGCCCACCCTCTGTCCATCCGTCCGTCCATGCATCCATCAGTCCATCCATCCATCCTGCTGTGCCTCCTCCAGCTCCTCCCCTGGCCACTCTGCCTGCCAAGCAGCTCTCCATCGTGACGCTCCAGCCTGCCCTCAGCCAGCTGTGGGTGCCAGCCAGCTGCCACCCTGGGCCAAAAAAGTGGCAAGTAAATAATCCAACAGCATCCATTAGCCCTGCCTTGGACGGCCCAAGCAGAGGGGCCCACAGGCTCGAGCCCAGGGTTTTTTTAAAGCCATTATGCTGTGACTGTAGGCACGGCTTATTCACAAAAGACGAATGCAGGGTTTGCAATCAAGGGGAAATTAGCATCTCCGCCAGCAGAGAGGGCGAAGATGTGAGCCAGCCAGCACTGCCAGCAACCTTGATTCTGTTTTTGGCAAAGCTGGCTGGCTTGGCAAACACAATGGTAATGAGATAAACTGAAATACCAGGCAACAGGGCTGCTCTTTGAAGTAATTATCCTCCAGGGCAACAAGGAACAAGACGAAAAGGTTTTTAGAAACATGGTTTGGATGCACTGGGAACATTATTTGCATTCCTGAAGTCGGCCCTCGGTTTGCAAGGCTTGGGTGTGCTGGTGCCAAGCAGGCAGAGGAAGGGCAGGAAAGCCCGAGCAGCAGGTACAGCAACAAGGCAGTACAGAGAGAAGAGGAGCCCTGCAAGGAGCTTGAGAGTGCTGATGTTAAACCCTTATTGCTCCTGAGAAATGCCCACTGGGGTGGCCACACTGCTCCCAGTGCACTGAGACGCTTTTTTTCCAGCATTTAACATTCAAAAATGCACACCCACGTAAGGGGTAGGACTGTGGACTAGGGACAAGACAAAGGGTTAAATAATACACTGTCAAATCCCTCAGTCAGGAAGTACAGGGAAGCAGCAAGTGGGATTTCATCTGGCAGGATCTGCAATGTCATGGACACAGGAGAAGGAGGAAAAGGCAAGGCAAGGAAAGGGCAATACATGACACAGCTTGCTCCCTCAGGTTGCTTGTGGCTAACCTGGAAAGGTGCTGGCTTTTCCCTATGGGGACACTTGAGCCTAGTCTAAATCTGAGGTCTTAAAATCATTTTCCAGGTAACACGTTGGCACCACCAGTTCCCTGTGCACAAGGTGCCGTGAGCAGCAGGTTTCATCAGGAGAGGCCACTCCTCCCTGGGCAGGCAGGTGGGATGGTGAGCATGTCCCTGGCCCAGAGGGAGGGCACCAGCTGGGCAGGGTGCAGGACACATCCTGCAGCTCCTGGCTTCCCCGGCACACAGCAGGGCCTGTGTCAGTACCCCTCCAGCACTTGGGAATTAAAATATTTTAAAAAGTAATTACAAAGGCTAAGCAGGTGAAAGCTCTATTTTTTGCCCACAGGCCTCAGCAGGAGGGAGCCACCTGCCCAATTAGCCCAGTCATAGAGTCATAGAATGGTTTGAGTTGGAAGGGACCTTTTAAAGGTCATCTAGTTGAACCCCCCCTGCAATGAGCAGGAACATCCTCAACTAGACCAGACTCCTCACAGGCCAGTCCAGCCTGGCCTTGAATGTTTTCAGGGATTTCTGCTGAACCTTAGAAACCTTCCCTTCTAAGAAAGAGAAGAACCAGAGGGTGAAGCCTAGGTGCATTCTCCAAATCCCTTTAAAAAATACAACATTTTTAAGAAAGATTGTGCAGGAACACATTCAGGGGGCTAATCCCAGGTTCCTGCCCAAGCTGGATCCCTGCAAATTGTGATTTCAGAAAGAAAAACTCTATTGTATCCAAAGCCCCACGTTTTCCTCTGCACCAAAAATAGTCCCTCCCTCTTAGAGCAGAGCCAACGGAGGCGAAAATGTTTATTACATAGGAGAATTATAAGAGAGAAGTGCCTGAATCAGAACAAAATATAAAAGAGGGGAAACAAATGTAAAAAGCTCTATAAAAGTTTTAATGGATCCTTTCGGATGTGGAGTGGCATTTTAATGTGATACTTAAAATTATTTCTCTCTTTTTTTTTTCTCTTCAGCTTTTAGGCAGACCATTAATCTGAGGGGCTTTTTCTGCCTGCAGAGGAGTAACGCTTCAGAGCAGGCACCTACCAGATGCTGGCTGGTGGGCAAAGCACAGATGGGGTGGAAAAAGTCAGGGCCCTGGGCTCTGCAGCACAGGGAGAACGGTCTCCCAAATGCCACGCACCCAGTGAGATCTGAGAGCACCCGAGCCCGTGGGAGCTTTGCTGCAGGTTTGGTGTGGAGGGACGAACAGCCGGCACAAAATGGAGTGGGAACATCTCCTGCTGCTTACAAACACACAGAGACACAGCAAGGCACTCCTTGCTAGAAGCTTCTTTCCTTATGCCAAGGACCTACTTTTAGGATTTGGCTCCAGCCTATGCATTTCCAACACCTTAAAATTCTCCAACTCTGTGCTTAAATATCTTTGGCCTATTGCTGACCTTTCCGAATCCAGGGAACAGCCATTTCTTCTTGCTGATGCAGATGCAGGAAATTCTTAACTAAATCCTAACTGAAAGCCAGAAAAGCAGATAAGCAGGCTAATCCCATCAGACCCCAGGCTCCCTGGGACTGCAGGTCGAGCCCTTGCTCTGCAGCCCAGCTCAGCAGTTTGCTCGCCCCTCCCTTGGCTGTGCCGTGTGTGCCTTTCCAGGGCTGGGAAGGAAAGCATCCCCACTTTCCAAGGAGGGAAATATTTTGCTGCCCTAGATTGACTTCCTGACATTTGTGGTGAGTGAAGCCAGTCTCTGGCTACTGCTCCCTTCACAAAAGACCTTGCAGAAGTCTGTGGAAAATGCATTCAAAGAAACACATGTGATTCAGGTGGTGGGGTTTGTGTGTATTAGGTTCTGGGTGCATAAAGCCGTCCCCTCCTCAAAATCCAAACTCTCCCTGGAAATATGTGATAATACTCAATCAGGAATAACCACGACTTTTAAAGATATGTTTATGTTAGTCCATACGGGCAAATAGTTTCAAATGCAGTAGCACTGTCTATGCAGAAAGTATCAATTTTGATACCTTCAGAGACTCTGCTCTGGTTTAGAGGAAATCAGAAAGAAAACCATGGAAGCAATTTAATCTGGAAAACTGTAGTGCCGCTTTTGTCTGAATTTGGTCTGCTTTCTCAAGGAGGGGTCTGGAAAACCGGTACGGGGGGAAAATGAAATCCCAGCCATTCACTCAATTAATGAAACAGCAACGAACTCATTAAGAGCAGCGACTGCTGCCGAGGGTGCCCGGTCTGCAGCAGCCGCTCCACGCAGCGGAGCCCTGCCGGGAGCCCCAGTTCGGCTGATGGAGCTGGCGGGGCCGGCGGGGCCAGCCTGCCCCAGCAATTTGGAGGAGCCGGGCCCATGCGGGACTGTCACAGTGACAGAGACCCCAGCGATGCTAAAAACAGCACCGGCGTTCACCGCAAGGGCTGCTGCGGAGGAAACCCCCACGGAGGAGCGGTCAGGAGGGCGAGGGTGAGCGTGCTCTGTGCTGATCTGCGGTGCTTGTTCACAACTCACTCACACGGACCCCTGTGCCCTCCACCAACAAAGGCTGGAGGGCTCAGATCTCCTCTTTTCGCCTTTATTTCACACCCTCTCTGCTCCTGGGCAATTCTCCCTGAGCCTGCAGGCAGGCAGCATTAAAATCACAGGCAGCACGAGGAGAGTGAGAAAACAATGAAGTTGGTTGGAAACAACATTAATGAATTAACCCCCTGGAGGTTAGATTTGTCCCCTTACCTTCCACGTTTGTGTAGGACCGCTCTTACCGAGTCTGCTCATCACCAAGAGACCTGTGGTCTCTGCAAACCCCAGCCATCGCTTGGCTTGCCTGTGCCGCAGTTGCTGGAGCCCAGCCCTAACCCGAAGGACAGCCTGGCACGAGATCAAAAGACAAGTGGGCAGCCTTTCAGCTTGGAGTTGTCTACAGCCCATGTCCCAGAAGCTGACAAGTCTTGTTGTGCTGGAGGTGGAAGCCTGAAGGTCAAAAAACAATCCCATGCCTAAAAGTGAAAAAGTAATTTCGGAAGAGGCTGAGTGACATTTAGGATGTGCTGCACAGAGAGCACGTGGGGCTGGGGTCATGCCTGCAGGACAGCCGGGTGGGTTGGCCCTGCTCTCCTCACAGCTGGGAGAAAAATGATCCTTGGAGGACAAGAACACAGTATCTACACCTCTGTTGTTTCAAAAATACTATTTTTTAAACGCACTTCTTCTACCAAATGACACTTAAACGCCTGGCTGCAAGTGATCAATGCCATTTCTCCCCCAGGGAGACGAATTTCTTCACCTCAACACAGGCCACCTGCTGAGGCAGTCACAGCTGCTGTGCCAGAGGCCACACGAGGAACACAGGGCCCCTCACACGAGGGCACACCAAAGGTCCAGCCAGCCCAGCTCCTCGCCCTGGCTGCAGTCAATAGCAGAGGAAGGTTGTGTCCCTCAGCACGCTGTGTCCCTCGGCAGGGCTGCCCTGGTGAACACACACTGCTGCTGCCTTCTAGCATCCACCTGCAGGCCCTCTTCCATCAATGGATCAACACTAGGGAAGGGCAGCCTGGGGATTTGGGGTAGACAAATGCTGCACTGGATGGCCCACCCTGCTTTGTGCAGTAACAGCAAGGGGGACCTCGTCTCCCCTCTCTCTTCCTCCCATGTCTTCACAAATGGTACATGTTTAGTCAGTATTAAAATTGGGGTATATTGATGTTGTCATAATTAGTACTTGAATAAAGTAAGAAAAAAGCCAGAATGCTAAGTAACAGTAAGCTCAAAACCAGGAGCTCAGCAGCACAGCTGAAGTACTTCCAACCCTCTCCCGTCAAAAATAGGAAGAGAGTGAAGGAACCTCTTGACCACGTCCTTATCTCACCCTTGTGAGGACTCCAGGGACTAGAGGGCTGGGGGAGAGTTGTGTGCTTTACACAGCAGATTATTAAAGGCTGGTCTAATGGATGCAGAATGTACTCGTATGTCACCTATTACACAGGTACTCTGTGTTACACTGCCACAGCTTCCACATCATCAGATTCACCCACATCACTGGAAACAGCATCACCTCCCTGTGAGTCACCAGAACCCCCAAAGCCCCCACAAGTGCTACTTATGTTCCTCTCACTGGTTTGACCTGCTCTCCCATGTCCCCATACCTTTGGTTGCTCTGTGTATGTGTTTAGTGTTTCTAGAAGAGATTTTTTTTTCCCTTGGGCGTATCAACATATCCTGATGACAAAACATGTCAATCATAGCAGGATGAAGCAGCAAAACCAACAGCGTCACACAGCACTATCCTTCACCAGACCAAGACCTACCCTCCTACGTGAAACCTCTGGTCCCACCAGAAGAGTCTCAAACATGGATTATCCATGCCTGTGGCCTTTTTTGCAGTTGTTCTCTGAAGGGTGTGGCAGAAAGGCAGCAGCTCACAAAGACCAAGTATGTCAGAAGATATTTTGTGACAGCAACGATGCTCTGGCCATTAGGCAGGGTGTCTACCACCATTTGGTGTCCTGCCCCTAACTGAGCACCACTGACTGCACCACACTACTCCCCAGTGCTCCTGGCACAAACAAAATTAATAATACTAACACTGCAGGGCAAGGATTTGCAAAGGAAGAACACATCACTGCCCCTGATTTTCCTGGACCATACCCAGAAGAATTTGGGGACAGCATATAGCCTTTGGTGACACCTAAGACTGATCTGGTCAGCTGGTGACATCATGCTGAATTTGGTAAATACTTGTGATGAGGAAAGAAAACCCTGAATCCAGAAATAAATATTTTGAAAGAGGCCTTGACATTTTCTCAAACTTTGTTTTCTCACCTTGAATTTTTCCAGAAGGGCACACACAATAGATTTTAGACATTTTGTCCCTACCTGGTATTCTCTCTTTGTACCTAAAGGAGAGATTTATTTGAGATGCTCTTAAAATTAGCTGCTGAAAAGCCTCTGCAGACAACCATCATCCTCCACAAAGAAAGTGTCAAGGGACAGCAGCTAGCACTTCTAGACACTGCTGATGGTGAAACTTCTCCTCCCATTGTGTTTGGAAATTCCCACGTGTCTTAATGCACCTGGAAAGACTGCTGAAAAGTGTTGTTTGCCCTTTAAAAGCAAAAACCTTTCAAACCTAGAAAATAATTACATGGATTGCACATGAAGTGACACCAGTAATATGCTGTTAAATAGAGATGTGCAAGGCAACAGACAAAAATGCCAAGATCAGAAACCAACTAATCCTAAAAAGCCAGTCTTACAGGAGAGACAGAGGAAAGAGGGAGAAAGGGAAAATAACCACAGTCTGAATAATATTGGAGAGTAAGTTCTGGAAGGAGCAGAATTAACCTTTTCCTAATTAATTTCAAGTTGGAAGGCAAAGGAAATCTTTAAATACTTTAAATATTACCATATTTAGTAACAGGAGAAGATGTGAAATTATTTGCTGAAGGTATAAAGTGAAAAAAATTTGATTTTCATTTTTTAATCTTTTAATTTTTTAGTCTGGATCTGCACTTCTCAAATCATCCAGCAACTCACTGCAAACGTCCTGCATCATCCCTATGGCACATACCTTGAGTGCAACTTGGCCAGAAGCAGAGCTTTATTTTCTCTTTTTTATTTTTAAACCACTTCATTTTTATTAACACCCACACTCTTACATCTCAAGACGGAGAGCTCTCATGGACACAGGACTCTCACAAATGCAGATCTGGCAAATGACGTAGAGAGGATTCAGGTGGAGAGCGACACTCTGTTCTGCCTGCCCGGTCCTCTCAAAGCTCATTAGAGCAGCAGAAGGTGCAGACCTGCTGTCTGGCACAATGGTGTTGAATCTGGGAAAATACACAGCTGTAAAGAATGCTGCTTGCTCCCTTGAATTACGTGCTGTCGCGCTACACAAAGCCGTCGACTGATGTGATGATAAACAGGGGAAAAATATTTACCAGCATTAAAAAGAAAAGAGGAACAGAGAGGATGGAAAGAGTGGTATGTTTTAATGCAGAATTTAGCATTAAATTCACCTCCCATTCAGCTGGGTGTTGTCCAAGAGAACAAGATATTTTTCTGAGTCACTTAAATGGTATTTTTCAACACAAGTCAGCTACAGAAGCCAGGATTTCCATTCATATTAGTCTTTGGATTTACATGTAGCTCATTTAGAGCAGCCAGCTTTTTTCTATCTGTGCATGAAGGTTAAAAGCATCTTGCTTGCCTTAACCCAGTGTGGTATCCTCAGATGCCTGGAGATCACTCAGAAACAAACAAACCAACCCACTGTAGCACTGTATAGTACACTGCAGAATAGTTGCTATGATGTCTAGTGCTAAGAAACAGAGTTATTATTGAAGCTCTGAGGTTGGGCAAACATGTTTAGCAGTGAGGGACCAGGCCTGTTTTGTTCTTCTGTACTTTTTAGGACAAACTTTATTAAAGCAAAATGCCAATGGAAAAAAAATATTTCTTTGGGGGGGGGCCTATATGTTTTATGAAAGGGAGTTTATCTAAGGAAATAAAACCAACAAAAGCAAAAACATGCTGCTCTATTTCTTCTATCACAACTTTCCCCTGCTATGGCCTTCCTTGCTCCCATTCAGTATTGGATTTGTGGCTACTGCTCCTGGCAAGCAATGAAGAATCTGGAAAGGGAGATTCTGTGGAAAAAGCATGCTAGGAGAAAAAGCCCTTCCCAGATGAAAATTGATTTTCTCGACCCTTCTTTCAGCAATCTGCAATGCTGTCAGAAGATTCAGAGGGAAGAATGCTTTGGTGTTTGTTTTGGGTTGTTTTTTGAGGGATGAGGTCCCTTTACAATAGGTCTGCACTACCAAAAATCAAAATCCTATACTGAGGAAAACTCTAAGGTATGTGAGATTCCCATGTACTCCTCCTGTGCCCTAAATCCCCGAGCTCCCCCTGTCCTCCCTTTCCAAGAGGTGAAGAGCAGAAGAGATGAATCTCCACTCATGGGGAAGCTGTGGGACCCGGGGACCTGCCTGCAGCTGGCATTGTGCAGACAGGGGTAGGTACAGCTGCCACGGATTTATTTATGCGTCACTTAAGAGAATTTTTAGTGAAATGATTCAAGCAGCACCATGTGAGTATGAGGTCAGGGTAAGAGCCAGTTGAAAAGCAATGGCCCAGCAGCTGCTTGGTTTGGAGGACTAATTATGGGACAGAGTCTTACACATCTGGGTCATGGCTTCACATCCATCTCAGCTGCATACTAGCGACAAGGTCATTACTCTTTGATAGCTCCTTGGTGGCAGACAGGAAATGCTCTGCAGGTCCAGACCAGTTTGTAGGGCACTGGGCTGCTCCTCGGGGTACCCCACAAGGCAGGGACTAATTGATCTTTGCGTTGGCAGTGTAAACACAGATCTCAGGGCTGATTTGATGCACAGCAAGAGGCCAGCCTGGAAGATAGGCTACCCCACCAGCTTCCCTGCCACCCAGAGAACAGAATGCTCTTCCACGAGCTTGCTCAAACACATTCGACACTGCAAAACAAAATAGTCTGTGGCAAAGGATCAAGAATAGCAGGGTGCACCCTGTGCAACCCCCTCACCATCCTTTCTCACAGCAGGAATAACCTTTACGTGGCTGCAACCCTGAATTGTCTCAGAGATCACCAGAAAGGTTGGCAAGACAGCCTGGAGCCAGCGGACACAGTCAGGCTTTAGAAGTAAAGATCCATGAGCTAAAATAAAACCAAGGCATACACACACCCGTCTGAGGGCTGCAGCAGCCTCCTGGTGCACCTGGTGCAGGCAATGGGAGATTCTCTCAGATGGCAGAGGAGGAGGTTCACAGCTCTGGGGTGGGTTACAGGCTGCTGCAGGGCACCAGCAAGTGGTCATCTGAAACCCTGAGCAGCACCACGGGTTCAGTTGTGCAGCCAGCACATGTAAATAACTCCTGGTGAACTGTGCTCGGGTTAAAAACCAAGTTCAGGCCACTCGTGGCTGTGATTTGAAGGCGGGTTCAGTGCCTGTAACCCAGAGCACGGCAGCACACAAGAGAGCAAGTCTGAAACCCTCAGTGCTTGCTGCATAAACAAACTAATTTGCAGCCTGACATTTTAGCCGTGTCCTATGTAGATGACTTTCTGCTTATTCAATACTTCTGAATAAAAATGCTTAATGCCTGTCAAGTAATAAATAAGCTATTAATACTGTGCACCATGGATGCTCAGTACCTGATTTAACCTTCTTTTCCTTCTTCTAATCTCAACAGGGGCTCTGAAAAATATGCAATTTTTTTAATAACTAAGTTAGTAAGTGTTTTCAATCACTGAAAATAATTGGTATCATGAACAGACAGCAGTATGCATAGGGCATATAAAAGCCAGCAAGGGGAGAATGCAGGTGAGAGAGAGGGAGAACAAGAGAGAAGATACTGTCAAATACCCCAGATTCTTCCAGCCTAGATTTCTGCTTTTCACATATAAGAATAAACAGTTTTCAAAATATTCCTCTGTGAAGAGGAAGTAAATCTGGAGGTCCAGGATGCACCCCACTTTTTGGAGGCTTTCTGACCCTGTCTCTCCCAGGGGGCTGGGGCTGGCTTCTCCCTGGAGCCCTGTCAGGTCACACTGATGCAGTTTGCATGACAAACTGGCTGGGCAAGATTTACATCCAACTTTGGGTTTTAATAATTTTATTTCAGTTCCGCATTGAACCAGTTCACACAATTTTCCATATTTTGGGGGAGCTGCATTTCTTTCCTTCTTCTTTCACTACCTTAACACAGGCATGCTAGTGGTGACTTCTGTCAAAGGATAAATTAAAACCCAAAGTGCTGTGGTGGGCAGAGGCTGTCACTGAGGCCAGCTGGCCTGTGGCAGATCCTGTCTGATTATTTTTCACACTGTTGCCATGCCCAGCCCTGTGAACCTGGCCCTGACCAGGTACTCAGCAATGAGCTCTGGGATGTGCACCCGGAGTCTGCTGCTCTTTCATCCTTTTCATGCCATCGTGTCCCATCAGCACTGCTCGTCGCAAGCAGTAACTCAGGTTGACATCATTCCTACCAGAGATGGGAGCTATTGAATTATCTGAGGACAAACCTAAATACTAGCTTTTAAAGGATAACTGATCTACTAAAAGCAAGTATTGTTTTGGACATGCCATGTCACATTTGTCACGCTTGGCTTTGCATTGCACTGTTATCTTCTGCCATGTCATCAGAACAACATGCAGCCACATGGCACAACATGACAGATGCCTCAGCAATGAAGGAAAGACACTCTCTAGATTCCAAGTCTATTATAGCTCATCTCAAATAAAAGATTCAAAGGATATGACTGATGGTGTGTCTGCAGGCCAAAAGTGACTCAAGTCTCCCCAGTTATCTGCAGAAAACAGATCTCAATTCACCTGCTTTTCACATAATTAATGCTCTATTTTCTTCCATTAAATGTTATTTCATTATCATCTTATTCCAAACAACCTGATTACAAAGTAGGAAAATATCTTCTTTCAGCTTTTCAGCAACAATAAAAATTGTGGATAAAGGCACAATTCCTTTTAAGCACAATACTCATCATAATCCCTTATTTACTGCTAGAAAATATCCCCTCTGTTACAAAGAGGCATCACCTCAAGTAATCTCCATAGAGCAACACAAGAACACTCTGTCAGTCTTCACAGGAGCAGCCCATTCTTGTCCTTTTGAAGAAGGTTGTTTTCTTAAATGTCCCTCAAGAAATTTCAGAAAACAATAAATCACTGAGAACATATTGTCATAAAAAGTATTCTAGAAGAAAGCATCTGTATGTATTCAGTTTCAAGTTATTAAAAGCTTTCTCATTTTTACTCTCTTTTATTGAAGATGGAAAGAAAAAGCAGACAGGTTATCCCACCTTTCACTGAAAACTACATCCCCTTTTTCCAGAAATACCCAAAAATGAAAGGGAAAACAGCTCTATATAGCTTCTGATCTGAAACTGGGAAAAACAAACAGCATTTTCTTCCAAAGAACATAGCACTTCTGAAGGAAGTTAAAACATTGATGAGCATTTCAATCACACTTCCTAAAAGCCCGTCCTCCATTTGGAAAGGGCTTTTACCGAAAACTACAAAACCCCTTCCCTGAAGCTCTGGCTGCCTGGTCTCTGTGACCTTGCAGGTCCTCACAGCCACCACAAAGGCTTGGCTGCGGGAGCAGGTGTTGAGGACGAAGCCGGTTCTCCTCTCCAAAAGCAGAGCTTGCTCCCTGTAGGTAACCGTGGCCCAACCTGCAGATCCTGCCATTTTTCACATCCTTTTAATATCTCCTCTGTATCATTTCTTAACGGAGCTGCTCCTCCTGCTCTGTGCCCCACATATCTGCTAGAGGAATACAATGCACTGGCAGGTCCGGGCTGACCGGCCATATGCTGTTCAATTTGTAACTGCTGGTGTCCTGACCTCGCTTTTGTCCGAGCTGCAGAAAAGTCCAACTGAGCAGCTGAAATATTCTCTTTTATCTGAAGCTATTTTTCCCCCTTCGCAAAACTTAATTTGCTTTTCAAAGGGAAAAAAAAAGCAAGTAGTTTATTATTGTGCTCCCTCGAATGTCTGAGGAAATACACAGAAAATGCCTGGCACATATGGTATTTTTATGTGGCTTATTTTTTTCCCTTGTCTGCAAGTCTGCACAGAATCATTACTATTTGGCACACAGCAAAAGGAAGTCTCCTGTGCACAACATGATTTAGTCTGGCCGATAAAGTGGAAGTGGATTTCTTCATTGCATATTAAGTTCCACTGGATACCATTTGCACAAGAGAGTAAAATTGCAGTTTCATGATCTTCTATGCTGATACATTTCCTGTCAGACAGCCACATCTCTCTCTTTCCCCAAATATTAAAATTTCTCCCAGCAGCGACTCTCCAAATTTCCTGTTCTCACATATTGGCTCTCCAAAGACAGTTACTCTTGTGAGCACAAAGGTGCCAGCTGGGAGCCAGGCGCTGGGGTTCCCTCCTGCGGGGAGCGGGCTGGGTGGCCATGGGACAAACAGAGCCCTTGCAGGGAGGGCCCAATGCCCTGCTGCCCTGCACACTCCAGGGACGGTGCTGCAGCAGGGGTGGCATCTTCCAGGAGCCTCTTCCACCACTGCCTCACCCACAGTCTCCCTCTGCTTCTCAAAGGCTCTCACTGCCAGTGCACTGAGGATGCTGCTGCATCCTCCTTCTACAGCTCCTGTTTCACCAACCTCCCTCTCTTCCAGCAGAAGCCCCAGGGCCCACATGCTGCCCAGATCCCAAGCCACCTTGTGCATGGGTGGTGGGTTTCCCCTTGCTCACCTCATGCTAAATATTCCGTGTAGCTGCCAGGCTGTGTGCAGCCTCCCGGGTTAAATCCCTCGCCTCAGGAGCTGTGGAGCAGTGAGAGCTTTCTCCTCCCCAGCTCAGTGCTTGCTCCTCTACACAAAACACTACATCGCATCTGAGATACTGATAGCTTCCCAAAACGTAAGGGCTAGTAACTACTGCTAAAGTCCACAATGCACTGCAGTTACTGGCACCCATCAGCAGGGTTGGGTGAGTTGTACTGGTCCAGACTGGCTGCTCGGTGCCAAAGACAATGCAGGAAATCAACCTCTGCTTCTCTAACCCATTATGGTTCTTCTCTAATGCTTTCAGAGCCCAACACAAACTGGGTGCAACTGACTCATAACAAACATACTACTTTTTTTTAAAAAAAGCATCAAAAGGCAACATTAGGGGTTCATGCACTAATTTCTCTGGGCTGTGTCCCTGGAAGGAGCAACTTGTGCTGAGAGGGGAAATGCCTTCCATTGGAGTAAGTCCCATCAGCATTGCTAGTCTCACTGCCTAACAACACAAACGTCACTCAATCATCACACATGTTTAACAACCCAGCCAGTCCAGCCTCCCTGTCCCCAGAAGCTTCTGACCAGTGTCAAACAGCCCTGGCAGAGCAGCAGAGGTGCCAACGGCATGACAAGCGTCACTCTGACAGATGGAGCAGGCTGACAGGAGGGAAATGTCACTGTGACCCAGCCCTCAGAGAAGCCCTTCAGCAACAGGCAACCAGATTTCATGTCTTCAGCCCTCGCTGGGGGCAGACACTGCTGGCCCTGGTGCATTAGATGCAGCATCACTTCCTCCCGACCCATGTCCCATCCATATTCTCTTTTCTCCCCTGTCTGACTGGAGCCGACAACAGCCCCCACGAGGCACCAGCCCTCCCATCCTGGGCTCTCCTCCCACATCCTCCACAGCTCTTCCCATTAGCCAGACCTTCACCTTAGCAGGTGGATGGCCTCACACCATCTCTTTAAAGTCAGTGGTAGCTTGGACACGAAATTCAATAAGACAACGATGACCTGTATGGTCCCTGCTGTTCTTCCCTCCCCTATTAATTCCCTTCTCCATCCTTCCCTGTCATATTGTTTTACCTATTATTCCATGCCTAATAAATTATCAGTAATGCTCCAGCATCAAACATTTATTATCCTGAGCACCACGTGAGTAATGACTGAGTTAACCTCCAATTTTTGGCCATATAATTCACGCATATTGATTTTACATGAAAAGAACTCTTGACTTACATCGGATGACCCTGATAAATTTAATCTCTTTAATGCTTCTTCTTTCTAAATAAATGCAAAATGTTTTCCTCTAGAAAGTTTCTCACCAGTAAAATCTGTATCAAAACTTGGCAAAAAACCTCCGCCACTACTCTGCCAAATTAATCGATAAAATTTAAAAAAAAAGCAAACCTGCATAAAAATTCTCCAATTCCTCCAAGCACTGGCAGCCCAGCAGCCTGACAGTGCTGTTACAAAAGTGACAGGTAATCAGAGCTGACAGCTGGTGTCAAAACCCACAGCTGGAATTCAGCAGCAGACTGGTAGAGGTACCAGTCTGGGGCCATCTTTTCTCCTGTTCTCATCACCCCTCCTTTCCCCACAGCGTTGCCTCAGGGCTGATGGCCCAAGCAGCAAGTCTGGGAAGGGAGCATAGGGACAACACAGCACCTCTTCCCAAGCCACAGGGACCCTGAGGAATCCTCTGCCATGGGTGTCCGTGGCCTTTGTAGCTCCATCAGCGCTGCTGTCGCTGGCGTTCCTTTGCTGGGTCAGAGGACTGACCAGGAAGCCAAACTTGGTGTTCTGTGCTGGTTCCCATGGGGTGTCACAGCTTTTCTGTAGGATGCACACAGGGCTGGGAGTTTTAAACACACTAAAACTTGCAGAGCCTTTGCAGAAGGTTTACTGGTTAAAGAAGCAGGAGTCAGGAGAGTGTTTCTTTAGATTCCATTGACAGGGCAGCTCTCTCCCCCATCATCCATCTGTGCCAGGTACAGCACAAGGTTGATGCAAAAAGGCTGGAGGAGACAGACTCCAGAGATGGGCTGGGAAGCCAGCTTGGCCAGCAGCTGGGACCACAGCCAGGCCACGGCTTCAACACAGCCCAGCAAAACTAAAGAAAAAATTAACTTGGAAAATTAAAAAGATATTTTGCCACAGGAAAGATACGTAGCTGGGCACGGACACAAGTTGCTCCCTGCCAGGGCAAGGTGAGCTACTGCTCTCTGCAAAAATTCCTCCTCCTTACCTCAGTTCCATGGCCCCAGCCAAAATGAAGGGAGGGAGAGAGGAAGCGAGATGGGCAGGATCCTGTGCTGAGAGGGGCAGACACTGGCAGCCCTCTGGAAACACAAACACGTCCTTCCTAGGGAAGGGCGTATCAGGTAGTGCTGCCAGGGAGAGCTCGTGGAAACAGAATGGTTTTGTTTAGGTTGTGCATTTAAAATATGTCCACTCCCCTCTTAGCCTGCATATTTTACAGTCTCAGCATAGTTTCCCCTGTGGACAGCTCTGGCAGACTCGCTGATTTTTTTTCCGAAGTGGACTCACTCACAAACGCATTTCTCAAGCTCCCACAACTTGAACAATAGAAGTTGCAGCCTGAGGAAAAAAAAAAAGCAAGGACCAAAAAAGCTATCATTGCAGAACATTCAGGGGTTCAAGCACACAGTGCTTGAAATGGGTAACTCATTTGCATAGTTTTTCAGTTATTAATTTTTATTCCTTTTCATGGCAAAATGTTTTTTTTTTTTCTGTGTACAAAGGAAAGGGCAGGGATCTTGGTCATTTGGACTCCAAATAGTTGTTTTTAGTCTGCAGGAAGCAGGGAAATAATGAAGTATATTTGGCCAAATATTAGAAAATGTTATATTTCAGCTACCCAAATATTAGAATTCTATATACCCAAGCATTAGAAACATCTGTGTTGCAGCAAGAAGTCCTGTTTCCAAGCACATGTAAAGGACAGAAGACAGATATTGACTGCTTGAGAACATCAGTATAGGATGAGCCACCCAAGTCCATGGAACTTTGCAACATCTTCCCTGGTGATAACAACTTTGGGTCTGTCCTGGGAACAGTTATGTACTATTCTAAATAAACAGTTCAGTATTTCTTCCTGCCAAAAAGCTCCTTTTGGTGCTTAGGAACAGAGTGCCTCCACCACACCCAGTTTATCGCTATTCCCCCAAAACAGCCATGCTAAACCTTATCATTCTTTCTTACTGAAGAAACGCTGGAGAATCCAGGCAGAGCAACCAGAGTGCCCAGCTAATCTCCACACCCCAAGCAGAGAATCCAAGCTCCTGGCACTCCTTCCACCGAGTAAGCACCCCATGCAACACCACACTGTTCCTTATTTGGATTTTTTTACTAAGAATAGAATAGAATAGAATAGAATAGAATAGAATAGAATAGAATAGAATAGAATAGAATAGAATAGAATAGAATAGAATAGAATAATCATTGCCTAAATTATTTTTAGAAGCCCTGTAATAAGAACAATAATAACAATGAGGAGGAAAAAAATATTTACATTATTAGTAAGAAAAACCCCAAAACCCAGTCTGGTGTTGCATGGGGTACTCACTTGGTGGAAGGAGTTATGGGAGATTTGGCGCACCACGTGTGAATGTTTTAAAATTGTGTTAATTATTATGACAATTATTATAAATCATCATCAGGATGCTAATATAAGAATAAATATACTGATACTATATTATTGGATGTTGTCAGAGCACATCAATATGTGATTAATGTAATAATTGATGTATTTCTTACAGCAGTAATTTACTTTTTTAAAAGCACGTCAATACACGATTGTTGTAATAATTGTGATCTTAATTATAGCAATAATTTAAACATTTTTAATTATTCCTATTAATTTAAGGCCTCCAGATTATATGGCAGGCTTGAACTCCAGTCTACACCCACAGTCTCTCTCCCGGACCATCACCAACACGTTCTCCTTCTTCTTTCGCCAGCCCCTTCCGAGGGGCTGCATTCCGCGGTATCTCCTGCCATCTACTGATGCTTGCGAGGAGGCAACGAGCGCGTTCGGCCCAGAACCCACTGCCGGCTGCTCCCAGCGGGGTGTGGGGAGGCACCGCCGTCCCGGGGCGGTCACAGCCCGCTGCTCGGGGCGGGCCGGGGCCGGGCTCTGCCCGAAACCTCCCCGGGGGAGGGGGAAGGCGCAGCCCTTAATAGCGGCCCCGGTAGCGCCGTCCCGTCGCGGAGCAGCCATGGGGGAGGCGGCGGCGGGCAGCGCGGTGCCCCCGCTCCCGGCCGCGGAGGCGGTCGGCGGGCAGGTGAACGCGCTGACCGTGCTGGCGCTGCTGGAGAAGCTGGTCTCCATGCTGGAGGCGGTGGAAGGCCACCAGCGGCAGATGGAGCAGAGGCAGCGGGGCTTGGAAGGGGCCGTGCGGAGCATTCAGGGCGACCTGGTGAAGCTGTGCCGCAGCCACGGCGCCACGGGGGAGGCGGTGGAGAAGCTGCTGGAGAAGTCGCGGAAGGTGTGCGCCAACACCCGCGCCGTGCGGGAGCGCCTGGACAGGCAGTGCGACCAGGTGCGGCGGCTGGAGCAGCACCACGCCCAGCTGCTGCGCCGGGACCGCTTCAAGGTGCTCATCTTCCAGGTGAGAGCCCTGCGCACACCCCGCTCCCTGCCCACCCGAGCCCGAGGGAACAGCGCCTTGCTGCTAGCTCCTAGAGAGCTCAGGAAAAGAGCTCGCTGGTTACTAACTCTTAGCAAACTCGGAAACCAGAGCTGTCTCTTTGCTAACTTGGCACATGTGGAAGAAAAACCTTTTCACCTTGGCAAACTTGGGGAAAGACTAGTCTTTTGCTAACTCTTGAGCTTGAGGAAAGTGCCCTCTTTTATTCTTAGCAAACTCGGGAGAAACGCCCACTTTTCCTCTCGGTGGACGTGGGGAAAACATGTTTTCCTAACTTTTAGGAAACCTAGGAAAAGAGCTGTCTTTTTTACTCTTGCAAACTTGAGGGAAAAGCCCTTTTTTTTTTTTTTTTTGGAAACTTTAGCAAACGTTGGGAAAGAGCCCTCTTTAACTCTTGCAACCTTGGAGTTAAAGTTGTCTTTAACTAACTCCTAGTGAACCTGAGGAAAGAGACCTTGTTTTGCTAACTCTTAGCATGCCTGAGAAAACTGCCACCTTTTTTTCTCTGCAAACGAGGGGAAAGAGCCATCTTTTACTAACTAGCGTATGTGGGGGAAGGTTTGTTTTATTATGTGTTTTGGGGGGTTTTTTTAAGTAAACTTGAAGGGCCCTTGTGTTGTTCCAAACTCTTAGCAAACTTGAGGAAAGAGCCCATTTTGCAAAATTGCAGTAGAAATGCCCCTAAAAACTGCCACTGCATCTGCCCTCGGACGCAGGAGAACAGGGGCAGGGCTGCAGCTCCGTCTCCTCGTGCCCTGCTTCCCTCTGCAGGGCCTGATCTGGCCCATTCAGAGATGAGCTGAAAATTCAGCTTAAAAACGCAGCTTCCCGGGAGTCCATCCAGTGATAGCAGCAGTTTGCATATTTTCCCCTTTTTAAGCAATGGTCTGGATAGAACACGCCGTGAGCTTTAACTAAACACAGGACGTGACTTTCACATATTTAAAAAAGAAATGAAGACAGGTTTCCACAAATCACTGAGGGGAGGGCAGGAGAGCAAATGCTGGGCTGGGGTAGTCACAGCTCAGGCACTTCACCAGTGCCTCATGCTGGACTTGTCAGCTGGGTGTTACCTCTGTCAGTCATTAACTCTGCTCCTTGGGTTGGTGGGGTTTTTTCCTGTTTAAACCATCCCAAAATAAGAGAGCGGTACTTGATTCTATAAAGTTGGCAGGCCTGGTTAGTGCACAGGCAATTCCCCCAGAAAGGAAGCCCCCACCTCCCTGCTTATTGTTCTCCCAAATTACAGTCCAGCCCTGTCAGGCCAGAAGAGGAGGAGCTGCGGCATGTTTCCACCCCAGAAGGAATGTGGAAATTATTCCAGAGACTGGGTAAATTAAAAGACACATGTTCTCTGCAGTTCTGCAATACTGTATGTCAAAACAGTGCCATCTCCCAGGCCCTGTTAGCTAAGGACTGCCTCCTGCCTCCAGGCTCAGACCTAGACCTAGAACATGTCCTGGGGGAAGGTAATTTTTAACATTTCTCATACCTCTGAGCGTGAGAATTAAGGCCTTGCTGGTGCAACAAGCGTCTTCCTCCAGAGAACTCAGTATTTACTATTTTAGGATGACATAATGCAGAGAGGAAAGACAAACAGAGCTCTGTGTGTGCAGGACAGTTGGCATTACCTCGGGTGGGGATCTTCCACTGGCAGCAATTTGCAGGGACTGGGTGAAAGCAACAGTGAAAATCACCAAGTTTGAGGGGTAAAGCAGTGTCCTGCTGGCTCATTTCCTGACACTAAATAGTGTTGTAAAGCTAATGCCTGTTTAAACCTCTGAACCTTTCCTTAACGCTGCACAAACCTAAAGCAAACAACACAGGCCCATGTCCCAGTACAACAGATAAACAAAATCCACTGCCTGTCACTGGGCTGGTGCCTTTGGACAACAGGTCTGTTCTCCACAGCTTTTACAGGGATTTGGGTGACTCTGTTCCCATCTCTCGCCAGAAAATATGTCACCACAGTGCAGGGTGATGAACTTAACCAGTCCCAAGCCAATGCAGATCAGGAACACAAAACTTAAAAAAGAAACACTGCAGTTAAATTTACTTTAAAAAAAAAAAAAAATCAGCTGTCAGCTGGGAATTGCTCCTGGCAGGGGCCTGCGGTTAAATGGCAGCGTGGCTGGCTGGAAAGTCGGGATGGTCAGCAGAGCTCCTCGGGGGCATGAGAGGGTGATTGGGGCAGGCAGCACCCAGGGCTTTCTCCAGTGGAGTTTGGGAGGAGCTGGGATTTTCCACTGAGAAGTGGCTGCAGCCAGAGGGGTAGCCAGGCTGCGCCCACACAGGCTGTGCCCAGGCTGTCCCTGCGTGCCCACCTCCTTGAAATCTCCCCACAGGATCATCTTCCAGGCTGGAGGAGGGACAGTGTGGTAGTCAGCAGGGCCAGTGCCTTGCTAGGATAATTGTACAGGGGGAAAAACAGCAGGCTGGCTGGGTTTCTGTCCTGCCTTGCACAGGAATCCATGGAAAAACAATTGCAGGAAGGAGAAGTCACAGTAATGAAGCCATATTGATGCCAGATTTCTGTGAAAACAAAGGGAAACCTGGATCTATGAGACTCCTCTTCAGCTGGAGGATCCTTCTTTTCCACTGAAAAAAGCAATGCCAAACTTCAGAGAGCGTGTTTCTCATTAGAACTGGCTTCTCCAGCTTAGGGAGACAGCACAATATGAAAATAATAATTCACATTTGCGATTCAGTTCTGCATTCACCACATACCCTAAACTCCCTAATACTTGGTGGGAGCACTGAGCCCAGCCAAAACACAACTGAGCTCCAGCTCTGCATTTTATGAAATTGTGCTGCCACTCGCCAGCATCAGCTCTCCCTGTGCATATGCACTGAGAATGAACCGTGTTTAGAAAAGTTCAGCTATTTACATATTTTCCATTAAAATGCTCTTAATTTTCTCTCCCTAGAATGTCTGCATATATTTCTTTAATTGGTGGCATATTTTAAGGGAGCTCCATTCCAAGAATTTGGGGATGCAAAAGTTATTATAAATGACACAGCAATTCAGCAAAACACTGAAGTGACTGTTTTAAAAATCCTTGTTAAGCTTTGGCATTGTTCCCCTCTATTTTGTTCTCGCCACATGACCTGCTTTTTGGTTCTGGTTTGGTGGGGGGTTTTGTTTGCTTTTTTAGCTGCAAAAGCAAAATGGAAGATAAAAAAAGGCTCATGTTTAATTTTTCAATTAAATGTCACATTTACTGGTGAAATGTCATGCAAATAGGACAGATAAAATAAGTCAAAATTGCATCTTGGGGTCAAGCACACTAATATTCAAGTCTCTTTCAGATGCTGCTGTTGGTAAATCCTTCATCCTAAAATGAAGCAAGAGGAGGGCACAGAAAATTAGCCATTTGATTGTATCTTCTTGTATGGATCACTGCAATAATCTTTTGAAAAAGCAACTTAAAAATGAACAAGTGAGGGAACCAGAAGAATTACAAGCCGATAATGCTGTATTTCCCGCTGGAGGCTTGCAGGGAGAACACTCTTATATTAATGACAAAAAGACCTCCCACAGCTCTTTGGACTTGGCCCAGCTGTGCTGGGGGAGGTCAGGGGGACGGTGCAGCCACCACCCCAGCCTGCACAGGACGGGCAAATGGGCGGGTGGCACTTCCCTGCTCCCTGCCCTCCCTCCCCACCGTGACATCCAGGTCTGAAGAGCACGTATTTGTAGGAAAGGAAAGTAGGTGGAGCTGTATCTGGCTTCAGAAGGATTTGTCATGTTTTGACCTATTTTGTGTAGCAAAGCAAGTTTTAGGCTAGTGATCATTTAGGCATATAATAGCAACATACAGAGAAGCCTGGACTGGGAAAATGCCATCTCTCCTTCTTGAAGGTCACGGCCTCATACAGCAAATGTAACAAAAAAACCAAACCAAAGCAGATTGATTTCCCTCATGCGGCATCAGAGATTCAGCACTTCTTGAGTACATTAACTGCCTGTTCACTCAGGCCACCCAGTTTGGTAGTACACTGTTACGGATCTTATTCCTTTTTGTAAAAGATAGGGATGAAATTACGACCTACAGAAAGTTACCAAGAATGGCTGATCAAAGCCACAAGGAAGGCACTGATTTTAACCATGCAAGTATTACTAGTGTTAGCAAGAGTTGTTTTATGCAGAGAACTTCCACTATTCTATTCATCTCCTACATGGAAAAATAAAATTCAGAGGAGCTAGCTACCTACAGTCAAGCCCATCTGAGAAAAAAATGCAAGGCCTGTTTTTAAACTCAGATGTGGAAAATACAAAGATGTATTGCTTTCTTAGAATTTTAGATTAGATCAAGAAGAGAAGATCAAAGTTTTACTTCTTTTGGCATGGAAAATAGTTATGCAGTTTGTAACAGCTGGTATTTTTCAGTGTATTGTTCTAGTCTTCCTAAACGAAATAGCAGACTGCTTAAAAATGTATCAAAACAAAATATAGCTGTCATATAAACTTGTAAGACCAAAAAGTTATCAATAGCCCACTTACAATGTGTTATCACTAAGCATGTTTGAAATAGAAATGTCTGCTCCACCACAGAGCATTCTCGCTCTACCACCCTCGAGTTTTCAAAGCATTTGACTTAATTTATTTTCATTTGCATTTTAATAGTTCCTGTAATCCTGAGGTCTTTCGGAAACATGACATAGGAAAGCGTGTCATTCCCATTTTATAAGCACACAAATAGATGCCCAGAGGCTGATGTTTTCCAGAGCCGTGCAGGAAGCTTAGACAGAGGGGTGATCACTTGAATGCCAGTACTGCCTGATAGCCAAATACCACCTAGGATGTGCTTTTAGCTGAATCATTAGCTCGTTATTATGCAGTGTATTTTTGTTTGGGGTTTTCTTTTCTTTATAAATATGGGTAGTTTGACAGTCTCTCTTCTACTCAGAAATTTGATAAAAATTGAAATCAAATCTATGTCCATGTTCTTCTAGGGATTGCATGCAGTACTTCAGTTTAATATGAATACTGTAGCCAGAGCTAAACTGACCTTGAGAAGGACCTCTCAGACCCATCTCTGGCTCAGACTGTGCTGTGATTAAACTCATATGACACCACTTTTCTAGATAAAATACTTTAAAAGTAACAACCCACCTCTCTACTCATTAAAATCAGAGTTTTCTGTACCATTCAGGCACTTAGACCTGAATGTTCAGATGTCTAAAACTGTGTGTGATTACCTAGGTTTGGAAAGAATGAACTAGACATGAAAATTATGCTTTATACTGAGTTCTCGTGCTCTGGGGAATAATTCAACGCTGCACCCACTCATGTAATCCACATTTCATTAACTGCAGTGGAGAGAAAATACAAATATTTGTACAGCAGTTAACAGCTGGTTTCACTTAAAGGTGGTGCAGGTTTCCTTTGTTTTGTTATCTTGGTCACTCTTGCCGATAGTTGCAACAACATTATGGGTGTCAGGAGAAGAGTGTGGGCTTCATGAGATGTTCACTGCAGGCAGAGGGCTTGTAAAGCTTTGTGCCAGTGTATCTGACTGGGGCCACTGGCCCAGAAAGGTGTGCAGAAACCGTAGGAATAAAGCATATACAAGCTGTCAAACCAGCATCCATTTCTTCTATACTTTCCATTTTTATATCCTCGAGGGATATTAACCAGCATACTCGAATCACTGTATAGACTCAGTATAAAATTACTCTGCCCGTCTACATTGCATATTCTTGAGTTTCAGGAGTGCTACTTGTTTTTAATACAATCACAGGATAACAGAAACAATTAGGTTGGAAATGACCCCTCGAGATCATCGAGTCCAACCTATGACCTGACACCCCCATGTCAACCAGCTCATGGCACCAAGTGTCACATTCAGTCTTCTCTTAAACACCTCCTGGGACAGTGACTCCACCGCCTTCCTGGGCAGCACATTCCAGTGTCTAATCACTCTCCCTGTGAAGAAATTCTTCCTAATGTCCAACCTAACCCTCCCTGACACACAGTTTAAGTGTCCTCTCATCCTATCACTGGTTGCCTGGGAGAAGAGCCTGAGCCCCACCTGGCCACAGCCTCCTTTCAGGGAGTTGTAGAGAACAGTAAGGTCACCCCTGAGCCTCCTCTTCTCCAGGCTAAACAACAACCATGTACAACAGCCTTGACAGCAAATTTAGCCCAAGACACTATTCTCTGCAGTGATCATAACTGTATGCTCAGCCCTGAAATAATGAGCATGAACTTGGAAGTGTATGTGGCCTTTTTCCTCCTTAACTGTGCACTCAGGCCCACTAGGGACAGATCTGAGACTATTACAACCATTTCACTCAGCACTTACTGCTTCTTTTTATCTTAAGATAAATATGGAGGGAGGGGGGAAAAGAAAATCCTTCCAATGCATGTGAGGAAGTGAAATTGAATGTTACTCTGTCTGAAAGTGATAAAAAAGGTAATTAATAGAGACTATGCAGATTTAAGGCTCAAAGTGCTGAGAGGAGAAGGGAGTGTGGAAGGAGGCTCATTTTCTTTGCATGGATAGATGCCTGCAAAACCTCCCACAGAACAGAGTGTTCATTGTGCTGCCTCTGAGCTGCTCGGGGTTGCAGAGCTTCTGCACTCAGTGGTCACAGACCACCCTCATTACGACCTGCAGCTTCTGCCTTTGCTCAGCCTGTTTTGTTTTCAGATACCTTCTTTCTTTCTGTGTCCTTTCTTGGTTTTGTTTCTAAAAAGCAGTACTTTTCCTTTTAGCTAGAAGCTCCTCTTTTCTGGGCATTATAATGTCTTTTTGTATACAAAACATTTTTATTCTTACGTTTCAAGTTGTCCTGTCCACATTTTAATATTTACCAACCAAAATTATTAGGGTGTTTTTCTATATAGCTGTAAAACAGGATATACTCTAACCATCTTGGACTACATGGTTTCTCAATATCAACAATCCATTTTTAACATTTGCAACATACATTTTCCAGGAATACGGCGAAAGTGCTAACCACATTTGCCATTTGCGATACTTCCCAGATGCAACCAACACCTCTGCAGGGATATTCTCAGTCTTTGGCTCAAGAAACTGAGAGCTCTGTGGGGTTATGTGACTTCTGGAGGTCTGCACAGGGGTCCGCAGTACAACCTCCCACCCCACCATACCCCTGCTTTCTCCCCAGGGGCAGCTGTACAACCTAACAGCTAGCCTCTGATTCAAGAGTATCTAAAATAAATGACAAAGAACAGGATTTCCATTCTGCATACATTCCAAGTCACTTTGAAAGAGTAGTCTTACAGCTGACAGCTTGTAAGTCTTAAACTTTAGCAGATAATGGTTCAGTGGGCTTTGAGGGGTTTGGTTAAATGTATTGAAAAAAACAATAAATGTTCATCATTCATCTCATCATTGGGGGGGAAGAAATAATTGTTCAGGGTTGTGCTTTATTTATTAAATTTGTGTCCTGTGAACTATGAAATTCAAATATTGTCAATTCTTTCAGGAGGAAAATGAGATCCCTGCCAGTGTTTTTGCAAAAGAGCCCATTCCTAGCATTACAGAAGGTAAAGAGGAGCCTGTGGATGAGAACAAAACACTGGAAGAAACCTTACACACGGTGGAGTTGGGTTCAGATGATGAAATGTTTCATGAGGGAGATGACTTGGATGACAGTGCAGAGGAGAAAACAGAAGAATCAAGAGCTGAGAAACTTAAAAGATCCAGCCTCAAGAAGGTGGACAGCCTCAAAAAAGCATTTTCCCGCCAAAACATTGAGAAGAAGATGAACAAGATCAGCACAAAGATTGTGTCGCCTGAACGGAGAGAAAAGATCAAGAAATCACTTACTGTGCATCACCAGAAATCCTCCTCTTCGAAGGGCTCAGGTTTCAAAGTGTCTCCCCTCACATTCAGCACTAAGAAAGGCCGGGAAGGAGAAAGCCCCACAGAAGCTGAGGACAGACCATCAGAAACTGCAAGCAACGAGCAGGCTGAGAACGAGGATGAAATGTCCTTCGCCGACATGCACTCGGATATGACAGCCACCACCTCCCTGACCGAGGAGGGCAAGGCAGCTGTCGACTCTCTAGAGGAGGCCAAAGTGGAAGGGAAGGCCATGATGAACAACAACATCGAGCTGTCCATTGTGGAAGACGATGAAGAGTACGGGGTGCCTCTAGAAGTTTCTAGCCAGAAACTGTACGATGAGAGAAACAACCCAGTGGGTGGGGAAATGGAACAGTCTGATGAAGAAACGACCCAAGCAGCCGTCCTGCAGCTGGACCAAACAGCCTAAGCGTCCCGAGCCCTCCTTCGCCTGCCAGACGCGCACGGTTTTCCTTAGGCAAGGAACTGGTTTCAGCTGCACAGGCAGGAGAAGCGACTAAGCCTCTTCCATCCTTTGCTCTGCAGTGGTAATTTATTGCATCGTGTTGGAACGCGGAGTGGACAAGGTCAATCACGTAGGCTGCAGCGTGCTCTGGTTTAGGCTGAGTCACTGATGGTCGTGAATTTTAGAGATGCTGCCAACTGGGGTAAGAGACTGGCAGGAAGAGAGTATGTCTGGTAGAAGCAAGGTGGTCAGCTGGCTTTCTTAGGTCAGAGGAATGCGTGGAGAGTAGTCAAGACCCAAGCATTTCTGTTCTCTTTTCTTCCCCCAGCATTTCACAGCACTGTGAGTAGTTTTGTATGTAAATGTAGGAATACCCATGAGAACATTTGATCTCAGTTGCCTTGCCATGCTCCATGAATACTAACAGCCTCAGTAACTGTGCACACATGTATAGTTTGTTTGGGGCTTTGCTCCACAGCACTGTAGGACTAAAAGAGCAGAGTACTTAGAGGGCGAAGCTGAAAACTCAGCTCCATCCATTTCAGTGGGGGAAAGATTTTTGCCAGTAGTCACTCGTTATTCATTTAGAAGAAATGACTGTGTTTAGGTGGGGAAAAAAAAAAAGGTATTTTTCAATCTAACAGAGTTATGGAAATACATTGATGACAAGCATGAATGTGTGATCAGTTACTGCACCTTTAAGGGTTCAGAAATTGAAAAGAAAAAAATAGGTGTTTGATAGGAACATGAAGGTAGCCTGAAGAAAATATGAAATGCTATGAAATGTAAAAAAAGCAAAAATAACCCCCCACGATATTCAGTCTATACTCCCAGCTTAAATTATATATACTCAGATAACACTAATTAATTCATAGTCTTTATAGCAATATACTATCAAACTTTGCACCTGCACAACTTTGTATCTCAGAGTATTTTGAAAATAGCATAATTTATCTTTTTACAGCTTATTTCATATATAGAGCTATATCTACACAGGAGAGTTAGATAATTACAGGGATGTAAGGACAATTTCTTTAAAAAGGTGAAATACTCTTTCAGGCATGTCCAAAGGGAACAATGTGTTATGGATTGAACTTCATGGCAGGGATGAGTTTACGTAAGTACGAGCCTGCAAATCCACAGGATTTGGTTCTCTGCTAATAACTTTGATCAAGGTCACCTACCTGCTCTCAAAATTACTAGTCTCTAATTTTTCAACATTAGTTGAAAATGAGAGGTTACAAGGTAGTTTGTTCTCTATGAATGTTCATTCCTGTCACTTAACAAAGGTAAGGGGCAAGGGAGGAAAGGGAAGCACAATACCCACAACAGTTCCCTTACATCCTTGGTTGTTTATGCAGTGGGTTATTTTTATTTTTTTATATATATAAAAACTCTACTGATACTTAACATTGCACTAAAAGGTTGCTTCCTTTTGTGTTTAGAATCACAAACTACAGGGGAAATACAAGCTACAGCAGAAGTACCATTATGAAATAATTAACAGGTATTACTCCACAGGGATAATATCTGTAACCAGTAAATCACACTGGAAGTTAGTTAGTCAGAGCTTAGTGTAGGCGAGTACTATTAAGAGTTAAGCTCTTAAGTGCATGGTATCATATAGAAGATACTGTTTCTAAGAAAAATCATGGCATAACTCGTGCAGCTATATTTTTATTTTGTATTAACTACAATGGATTTCAGTAATTTTTACTTGTAACTAACTATGAATATGACAAATAAAAGCATAATATAAAACACAGCCATGTCAGTCTTTGGGAGAAGCAGTCTGAGAAGCTGGCAAAGATGAAATTTAAAGGTCAAGTATTTATTACTTCAGTTCATGTCCCTGTTGTACCTATACCATTTTCTTTCACATCCTATGCTGTTATTTAGCAGTGCAAACACCAGTGCTTTGCTTTCCAGACACTTGTTAGATTTCTAGCCCATCTAAATGTACTCAGGCACTTTCCAAAATCTGCTGGCTCAATCTGCATCTTTTTATTGGACTGCGGCATACTCCTAATACTCTAAATAGTCCTGAAAGCATATTTATATTGAAGTCTATGTTCTGTTTATGCACACAGATAAACTCTTGTCTTCTGGAGTGCCACATAGTCTTTAGCAGGCTTAATTTTACTGACAGACCAAAGAAAGCACGTTTAACCTTTATGTAGCAGCTGTCAACGTCCTGCAGTCACCAAGTGCTAACCAGAAGCCCAGCATCATGTTTACATTTTGCTTTCAGATACGCTGGTTTGTTTGTCCTGCTAAGCTTTAATTCAAACAATACCCCTGGCCATGCTTTATCCAGTTTTAGAGATGCTGAAATGAATCCCATGCACACCGTTCTAAGAGCATTACAATGCTATCCAGTAAAACCATTGGAAATGCAGATACTGAGCATCTGGGAGAATTAACTCAAATACCCACTTCAGAATACAGCACACACACAGCCATCAGTTGCAGGACTAGAATTAAATGTTTTCTCCATCAAACTTGCACATTTACAAGGACAGGTGGGTCTGTAATCCTAACAAACAAAAGAAAGCGTGCTTTGCAAGAGAGGAAAATGTTTACTCAAGTCGTGAATGTCTGCTTTTGTGCTGTTTTATAAACCAGAGAAGGAAGCAAGCTCAGCCTCTCGAGATGTCCCCCAAGCTGTTTCTTCCCTTGCCTTCCATTCTCAAGGCCTGACTGAAAACATCAGCCTGCAGAACTTGCTGTTGGAGGGAGGAGACAGACTGTGGGACCAGCAGCACTGTAGTCTTTCAAGTATCTCGGGTATGTGCCTGGATCTTGTCAGGCTGGCAGATGTCAAGCATATGCACGAGTATTCCATGATCGTGCTGACAGGTTTGTCTACATAATTACTTTTTTTAAAAACTGCTTGTTTACGCTTCCTGACACAGTAACAGTGAGCTCCACTTGCACCATTATTCCTTGGAACACCTGACCTGTGAGCTGCTGCACAGATTCAGAGTTTGACCTCCACCGGAATCAGCGGGAGCTTTGCACAAAGAAAAAGGGTGTGATAAAGCCTTTATGGTATAAATATTTAAACTAGCAGCACTCAGCAGCTGCTGATACTTCCATTTTCTGTGACAGAAAACCAGCTGACATTTCTGTCCCCTTTTAGGGGAAAGAGCAAAGAGCATCCCGTTGACCCCCACGTGCTAATCCACGAGCCGGCTCCTCTGTGAAAAGGCACAGATACGGGTTTTCTGGACCATTTCACTGTCAAATAAGAGAGAGCAGTGAAAGCCATCATACAGGCCTGACTGAAGCGTGTTCTGTCTCTTTAACAGACAGAAGAAAGGGGAGAAGAAAAGGATCAGAAGGTAAAATACACCTGATAGCCCTTTACACCGATGCAATGAAAATACCCTTTGTTGTTGTAGGCTGTAATGCCAAACAGCCACATAACTGATGACTGATAGTCACACACTTAAAAAAGAGGTAAGCTCAGAAGAATTAGTGAAGTAATGGCAATTTGTTAGAGGTCAAACTGTTCACAAGGGGCCAGTCCAACCCTGAAAGTCAGTGAAAATCCTTCAGCTGGCTCAAAAGACCCTTTGAGCCATACAATGGTTTTGGGCCACACGTACAGCTCCTGTGATCATCAGTAAGCTGTGTGCACAGATGCAGGACATGAGATCCCTGTATCTCCCCAATCCTATCTGCTTAGCTCATCACCCAAACAAAAAGTTTTCCTGCCATCAGCACAGCAGATGCAGCGGTGTGGCAGAAAGGAAGGCTCTGCCCTGCTGTGCAGGGTGCATTGTGAGCAAAAGTTCAAGCTAAGTTCTGACTGCAAGGTCTTTGCTGTCGGGATCTGCCTGTGAGGGAGTGGGTGTGTAGCTACAAATCCTGGAAACAACGTCAGGTAGGCAGGTGGAGAAGTTTTACTGTGACCCACTAAGACACACACCTACTCTGGGTGTCAAGGGGAAGGTGTCAGGTAGTCTTCCTGCAGGCAGAGAGAAAGATTCACCCACAGCAAAGCAAAGCAAGCACGCAGCTGTCTGGCCCCGGTCCTGGTCAGGGTTTTGCCTCGGCCAGGAAACAAGGGGCAGGGAACAACTGGCAGAGCCCTGGAGGTGCTGACTCAGCACCCAAGCATCCACCGCTCCCTGACTCACGGCCCTGGCTTTCCCAAATAAACGGAAAAAGGCTGAGAGCCACTTTCCACCACTTCAAACTGCCCGTTGCCAGGGTTTTGTTTTCAGGACTTGCATTTGAACCAGCGTCCACCCCGGGCTGAGTCTAACTGCATGCATAAAGAAATTTTAATCAGCATACTTGCAGCTGTCAGTGGTGGCTGATCTTTCCTGCCCTCCTTTTGATCAAAATGCCTTTTTCCCCTTCCTCTCACTCCACCAAGTCATTTGCAGGAGTCTGAAGTGCACACTAATTCACATAAGGAGCTCTCCCTAACTGTGTGTTGAGAACTGATAATCAATGTCATCTTTAATTTTTCTTACATGGTTATCCCCTTTAATGGAGTGTGCTGCAGTAACGGAGAATAAATCTGCTTTGGGTTAAGCTAGAGATTGTTATTTATTTTTCTTTCAGATCAGAGATTAATATTGCTGTATGACCATTGGCACTAACCTCTTTTTCCATAGCAACACCAAAGAGAACATAAACTATGACTCATAATTTCTCTCTGGAGGACTTTTTTGTAATTATGATCATTCCACAGTTCCTAAAATACGTTAGCTGATATATAGCTCTGGTATAACAGCTTTGATTTTCCTTCATTTGAACACCCAGGCAGAAAGAAGAGACTTCCATTATTTTCTCTCTCTCAGGCTGAGCTAAACACAGCACCAAGTATCATATATTCATTATAACTGTGTGGCTCCTAAAAACTCCACAGCAATGTTTTCTTAATAAAGGTGGAACAGGTTTACTCACTTTCAATAACCTTAAATAATACTGACCTTCTAAAAGAAAACTAGTGTCCTTCCCACCATGGTTAGTAAATTGGGGTCTGAGAGCTGGAATTGATCCAAACTGGAAACTGTATTATTCTGGGTGGCAGCAAGGTTGCTCACTAGCATTGCTCCTCTGCCAGTCAATGGCTTTAAACTCTCCAACATGTCCTCTCCTTCAGAACACAGCTGCAATACACTGTCCAAATTCAGTAATAATGGTGATACTCTTTACTCCCCTCAGTGAAAATCTGGCCTTGGAACAACTTGTCCGTACAGCTCCCTGGAATATCTCAGCAGATAATCACACTGGATCATCACAAGAGATTACATGACTTTTTGTGTGTGTGTGTGTGTGTGGCTGTCCTACATTTCCCTTACAACACAGACTGCTGTGTACTGGTGCAAAGTGCTCAGAAAACCTGTAGTGCCTGTTGCAGAAGCATAATTAGAAAAACACAATTAGCAAATTCAAGGACACACACATGCAGTCAACAGCCATAATCCAAGGTGGAGAGACAGAACAAACTTGCATCTCTCCCTGCTCTGCAGTGTGATCCCCAGCAGCTAAACCAAGCCCAGATTGCCCCAACAGAAGGGACACGTGGTTTGCTCTTGGCCTTTCCAGTATGAAGCTGCACATACAGGCTCAGGCTTGTGCAGGCACACCGTGAAAGAGCAGAACATCAACTAACATAGCATCAATCACACTACAGGCTCCTCTAGTCCTCCCTGAAGGTTTGTGGAAAAACACCCTGAACCTTCAAATTCCTGAACGTAAGGAGCAGAAAGTCACTGTAACCTCTATGCCATTATCTGCAGTGAGGAGACACTGGCTTTGCCTTCTTTACTCCCTCCCATCAGGCTTAAGCCGTGTAGAAATGCAGGTGATGTGAACTGTGATGGATACTGGAAATGTGCAAGACAGTGTTAGGAACAAATAGCACACGAGGGATGTCTACACTGCACACCACATACACATACTCATTTAGATCAAGTACCAGGCACAGCCTAACTGCAGAAACACAGCACTGTTCAAGAAAATTTATCTCATTCCTCAGCTACTTAGCTCCTGATGTCCTACACTAGTCATTTAAAGGGAGTTTCAGCATCTTTTCAGTACGCTGCCAGCTACAGTTATATATGCCCTTATATTACTTGTTCCCTCTGACATGCCTGTAGGCAAACGAGCCCCGTGAGGGTGACAGCATGAGCTGCATTAACCAGCTGCCTGGTCCCTGAATCACTGCAACTCAACACAGCGCTGCCAGAGACATGGAAGAAGGGACACTGAGAACATCTGACTAGTGGTAAACAAATTATGAACACACGGAAGTTGCCTGCACCTGCAGAGTCAATTGTCACTTCCACACGGCCACGGTGAAAGCTGTAAGCACTGTGTGGCTACTTCTAAATAACCTTCATTTCCCTGCAAGGTTCACCATCCTACTGCTGGCAGTAAGGGGAGATTGAAGGTCAGAGAGCAGGTTATGACTGAAAGCTGAAGGGCGACATGTCATTCAAGACCTGTGTAAATATGTCCCGAGCAAAATTGAAAAGAAGGAGGTTTCTTTTGGCATATTCTCTTTAGAAGAATACCTGTGTCCTCTGCATGCCACTGCACAACTCTTCAAAGGAAAAACAAGCTGCAGGATGTGGAAATATATGCATTCTTGGGTTAGGCTGAACAGCAGAGAGATCTCAATTGAAACAAGATCATATTATGCTGTAGCTATTAAACACTATAGATGTCACAGATATGTAATATATATATATATGACACGCAGTTTCAAATAAGGTGAGAACCTGGAAAGGTTTTGATGGATTTTGAAGTGGCCGTAAATTCTTTTGCTAAAAAGGAAATAGACTGATAGGATCCTATAAATCTAGTCCTAAAAAAAACAATGCACCAGGGATTTTTTTTAAGAATTACTTCTCGGTACTTCTTAATGGTACAATAGTTGACATGCAGCCAGAAGCGGAGAGAGGCATTAAACAAGAAGTGTGTAGGAGGAGGAAAAAGTAGGGAAATGTGGATAAGAAATGGAACAGTGGGGTGTGCATGAGAGAAGGGAATGTGTGAGGGAAGGAGTCACTAGGAAAGGTGGGGAACTGGAGGAAGGAGCTGAAAGGGTACTGAGAAACACCGGCAGAGTGCCCAGAACAAAGGCTGGGACAGAACGAAGGGGCACCAACAAAAATGGGAAAGAGGAAAGACAAGGATCAATAAGGTCTACTGCTCAAAAAGATGGAAAAGAGAGTAGGGAATCAGAAATTACTGTGGGGCAGCTGCCATGTAAGAGACAGCGAGAGTGAACAAAGAGCTCAATATTTATCGTCTCTCTACCTGCCAAAATGTATTGCAGAGGCAATGCCCAGGATTAGGTCTAGAAGTGATTTTTACCGTGCAATGTGGTCAATCGTTTTTGTTTTGCTTAGAGTTTTTGTTTGTTTGTTTTGTATGATAAAAGTTAGTCCAGAATAGGCAAAAGCAACATCTTACACACATTAAAACAGCTCAGCCTGAGCCTGCAGAAACCCATGATGGTGACAGCACCTTGCCAGGCCTGCAGTGCAAGCTCCCAGATCACATTTGCCATGTCTACTTGCTTCCAAGGGGAGAGAGGTCGGGGGAAGAGGAGAGGTGCTGTGAACAGCAGGATGGGGCCTCCCCCTGTCCAGACATTTAGGTAATGCCCCACTGAGTGCAGACCTCCTGCAGACAAGGGCCAGGCAGGACCTGCTGGAAGCACTGAGGAATGCACCTCCAGCAGCTGGGTTTCACCGGCAGATCGCTGAATCCCAGTGCATCACTGTAACAGCCAGCGGGATTTTTTTCCTATTGCAAACAGGTTTTTGGGAAAGCAAACCCAGCTCTCCTCCTCCACCAGGCCTCACCCCCTAGCTTTGCCAAGAAGCTGGGCTATATTAAGATACAAGGCAGCCATGCTGGCCGGGCCATTTCTCCTTCATGCTTGGCCTCCCATGGGAGTTGCTCCATTCTCACGTATCTGCTGAGAAACATCTTGTTCTTTCTGGCTTTCCTCAGTTTCTTTATTTAGTGGTGCCACTTCACACAGTGGAAGCCAGGTTCTGCTCTAACTCCAGAACAGACCTGCCCAAGTCCCCTTCCCACCATGCATTCCTCAAAAAATAAAGCGGCTGCTCTCTCCTGCTCCACTCCTAACATCTCCTGGGGTGTTGCCCAACATTTTATTGTACTTTTTCAGAAACTCTCACTTTGCTATATAACTCTCTCATAAAATGGAAGGCTGTACTATGAATTCTTGTTAACGACTTACAGGATGCAGGTTAATAGATACAGGGGTTTTCATAACTGCAGCACACGAATCATTTCCTGTGCAGAAGAAGAAGACATGGGGACAAAACGATGACAAGCTTTGGAAACAACAGAAGGAAAAACCTGGATTAGGGTTCTAATCTTCAAGTGGAAAATGTCTCCTCACCTATTTGTTTGCCTGAAAAGAAAGTCTTCTTCTACAGAAGAGAGGAAGGGGAAGATACCTCTATATGCTCACCTTCATATCCATCCTTACTATTTAATATAACATTTAATGTTCTAAACCCTAAAAAAAAATATTTGGCATCCAGGTCTCCTTAATTTTGAAGACATCTACACACTTATACCTCATTCTATAAACTAATAAAAGACAAAGTCCCCCAAAGTTTTCCTCCTGATATTTTTTTTAAGTGCCTATGCTATCACAGTATTCAGCATCCAGCCTGAAAACTAAACAATTTCAGACAGTTCCCGTTTGCATGATGTGACAGTAGTCAAAATCTATGCCAGCAGTGAGAGACTAAGAAAATCAGTGTTTATAGAAAATCAGGGACAAGAGAACTTGAATTGGTGCTTCTTGATCATATATAACCTACTCGAGCTGCAGCTCTAATAGGAGTAATTTCATATTACTGAGAGTGTCTCACTTTATAACGATTTCACAAAATCACTTTGCAAGTCTTTCACGCACAGTTTTGTGCAATATTTTTCAGGCAGAGGCAATGTTCACACTGAGGCAGACACCAGCTCGCTCTGCCCATGCTTCAAGCCAACTGGAAGACATGGTAAATGTCAAATGTTGCCCTAAGCTAATATGCCACGTCCCTCATTAGGGCACTGCACTAACTGCATCCATATGGTGCATGGTCAGCTCAAAATGCAGACAGGGTGAGATCATCTCTGCCTCTACAATACTCTTAGGCAATGCAGACAGGGAGTTTTGCCTGCATGAACAATGCAGTTGCAGGGGGTGTTAATCCACTGTTGCTCCGCTAATGCCTAATCTACCCCAAGTATTGGACTAAAATGAATCTTCAGACTATAATTTAAAATAGAACAAAGAAATCTGGTAAATGTTTTACCTGTAGTAAGTACTGAAGCCAGAGGTAAAAATGTCTACTCAGAACTCAGCTGATTTGCTTGTTATAGCAGGAAGCGTGGCAAAAATCCCTCTCTGATGCCATCCTACTGGAGAAAGATGAAAGATTATTTTGGTTCTGTAGATCCTAATCATCATTCTACAATACAGCACTTGGTGTCTGCTCTCATTTTCTTTGTACAAGGCTCAATATGAGAGTTAAGGAGGGATCAGCTAAACTCTGCAGAGGTTTTCTTCTAGTCTAAATCCTCCAGGGAAAGTCACATGAAATATTGCCTGTGGATTCAGCAGCAAGGCATGTGCCTGCCCCTCCGTGGCACACAGCCCCATCCTCTGGGGCCCTGGGCAAGGCTCACAGTCACATTTATCACCAGCAGCAGTTCTCCTGCCGTGGCTCTGCCATCCACATGAACACAGGGGCCTGAGGTGGAAGAAATGGAAAGATGCTTTTCTGACATTCCCGAGATCCACAGAATAATTACTTTATGTCGGTAATGAAGAGACTTTAGCCTACTTTTGTATCCCCACTGGGAGGGAGACAATTTATTCTTTAAGGCTGTATATTATTCATTGCATTCTGCCATCTTTCTCCAAATATTATTTTCACTCAACAGAGCAGCTGGCCAAAAACTGCAAAAAAAGCTTTAGCTGAAAAAGTTATTTGTCAGGAAACAAGGTTTCCTCTTCTCCACCTAATGCATTCTCGCAAGTTCCAGCTACATTGCTTCCTCCCAGCATTTAGCTTGACAAAGCATGTGGTGAGGCTGGCAAGAATCTGAAAACCTCAAATGTTCATGATTATCAGCATTAGCAGCTGCTCTTGTTCTTATCTCAATAGTTAAACTTGCCCTTAGTATGAAATACTATTTTTCCTCATTACTACAAATTTCTTTTTGCACAAGAATCGTCTTTCCATAGCATCATGATATTTTCAGATTTTCCTGTTCAGCTTTGAATGCTACATGAACACCGCCTGGTGAAGAAAAACATACTGCGTATTATTTTAATACAGTGATCATTTGTCGTTGTTCCTTTCCCCAGTTGCATTGCTGTGACTCTGCCTTCTAAGTTCCTTACTTTTTTTTCCCCCATCCACATTTCATTACCGTTACCACCATGATTTGCAGCAGCAGATGGTTTTTCACAGGCTTCTTACAGAGCAGTGTTGCAGCCACCCAACTGTACTGGTTTTTTTTGAGGGGGTGGTGATGGGGAAGGTGGGGTCCTGACATGGATCAGCAATGGCATCCAGGAATTAATTGTTTTACCATCCATTTATTTACCTTTATCCTGTAAGTACAGTCAGTAAGAGTCCTCATGTTGCTGCTTGTCTTCAAATCTGAGTTTGTATGGGGAGATTAATTCTACTTTTGTATACATGGAGGCAGTGCTGGAATGAAAGCGCTGAAGGCAAGGGGGGCTGTGTAAGCTCTGCCTGTGCTGTGTAGCAGAGGAGATGAACGTGAACCAGACTGCCCTGCACAGCCAGGCTGGGATTGCAGAACTCCTCTTTGCAGGAATACAGAAGTCCTGGTCGAGTTTCTTCAAAATACCATCTCTTTACTACTTTCTGGACTAAAAGCTTGACCTGAAAGGCAGTTGATGGATTCAAACCAACTCCAGAATGCTTTGCATTTGATGAAAACCAAGATCTCCCTCGTTGCTATACCCTCCCCAAATACTTTAACTACATAAACTGGCGTTAAAGAGAGCCTGCTCTGAACACAGAGTGAACACACATCCTCAGGACATTTCTTTGGATTCAAGGTAAAGTACCCAGATAGAGTTCTGAGGAGTATGATACACAATATCTTAATTCTCACTCAAACAGTTCCTGTTTATCTTCGTAGAGGACTAATGCAAATATTAGCTTTGGGATTTGATAAGGGACACATTAAACAAACACTGATGCCTGTATCATAAAAAACTGGCTCTCAGCCAAATAAGTGAAGCTCTGCCTACAAATTAAGTATTACTATATTCAGGGTGTGCTTGCAGTGGTATTTTCTTCCACTGTCTGAATTTTTTTTTCAGTAGTGCATAAGCATATCTAATAGAGTAGCTTGCAGGGAGATTTCAATCACCCCCAGCACGCAAGAAATGAGACATTTCTGGTGCCAGCTCAGCTGCACACAGTATTCCTCTCCCTCCCAAGAACTCTGGTAAGAGCTGCGGGTCTGAGGCACCGTTTTGTTACTCCATTATCGTGCAGTCATGAAGGAAACAACACTTTAATTGTTTTCCATCCGTGAGATAATGAATTACTCCTCTCTCTAAAACAGAGAGGCAGCAAAAGAAGGAACATGAATACTCATTTCCTTTTCCAGTAAACAATTACAACACTTGTCAAAAAATATGACAATTGGAAAAATCAATGTAAAATTTGGTAATAGCTTGGCACTTTCAATATTGCACAAACTCTCACCTAATAATCTCAACTAATAGCCTTACTAAAGCTGATTGGTTCATGGAAATTAATGGTGCTTCCTGTGGGCTACGTTGATTCTCAGCATAAATTAGACAAGCAAAATATCCAGTGTTTCACAAAGGAATTTTGAAGATCTACAGTAATTCCCAGGGAGTTCTTTTGATTAAAAAAAAAAGAAAAAAGCAAAACCAAACTCAGCCAACAAAATAAAATAGAAAAAGGAGGGTGAGAAAAGGTCACACTTAACAGAAAACAATGAAAGTTTCCACAGGCATTTACTAACTTCCTTACTCTGCACCATGCAAATGTTTAAACACATTCTTACTAGATCTTCCAACAGATAGCAAACAGTCTTCCCCCTTGAAGATCACTTCCACATCTTCTCAAACCTGTTTTTTTACTCAGATTTCAGATTTTTATGAAAACACAGGTACTGCCTAAAAATGCCAGAATATGCCACCAAAACGTGCCACCTGAATTCAACAACACTTTTGGAATTTGGCTTACAAACTCCTTTTCCCAGGCCTCAGCCTCCCACTGCTCACATCCTGAAGGAAAATGCTGAAAGGGGCTATTTATTGGCCAGAAATACCAACAGCTCCGCCACTCATTTAAGAGCGAATGCGTTTTCCCATAAAACTTGAGAAAAATACCAAACTTCAGCCAGTCCCCGAGGAACTGCCACCTTTCGTCCCAATCCTGCTCATAATCAATCCCCTGCACGAAGGGGCTCTGAGCTGTGACTGTGGCTCCCAGATACTACCCCAATAAAGAGCAAGTAGTGGAAACAACACCAGGTTTCCCCCGGGAGGATTGCATCCAGGCACTCGCCTCACAGCGATAAGCGAGCATCCAAACAATCAGAGGCACAGACAGCGCTGCTCTCAGAGGAGTTCCTGCGTTCCCCAGTCTCAGGAGAGGTACAGGAGAAGATTTCCCTCTCAAGAGCCACTCCTAGGCACACACACTTCCCTGAGCCCTGGCTCACCCCTGGTCCTGGTCGCTCAGTCTGCCCTGCCCTCAAACAATTCAAAGGAGAAAACGCCAGAGTAGGGAACAGCACAGCTCACTTGTGCACGGTTTGCCATAGATTTAATGTGCTCTCTCTCTCCTTCTAACCAGCCTCAGGTTCAACAGCATTGGCTGTACCTGGGCACTGCTGTCTACTCAGGGAGCAGTGCTGAAACAGGTCATTGCTGAGGAGGGCAAGGAAAACTCTATTTCAGAAAGGCTGGCACTAACTGGAGCCTAAAGCAGTGAGAAAGCAAGGATGAGTACTGGCTCTTCCCCAGGCAGGCAAGCATCCATTAGAAAGCTATTTCCAAAGGTTTAGGATAGACTGTGATACCTGCCAGGTGATATAAAGCCCCAAGCATCCTCAGCAGCTCTTGTTCCACAAGCAGCTGAAGTGACACCACACCCAGCTTTGGGCTCCCATCGAGCAGAATCACCCAGGAAGCAAGATTTGCTCAAGGGTACAGAAGGTCTGTTCCCACAGGAGAGCTTCGCTTCCTGCTTTGGGAAAACTAAATAGGTTGATTATGTCTGCTACAGGCTCATAAATCCACATCAGCTGCTGCCTCAGGGACAGCCATTGCTCCTCTGGGTGACTTTCTTCCCCACTTAGAGAAGATGAACAGCTGGTTACATATATCACAGCTCCAGCAACACACTTACCCGTAGCCTTATGCCACTGAAGGAGCAGGTTTCTGTCATTGAGACCACAGGAAAGCAGGAGACAAAGCAGAGGCAGCTTATTTTCTTTTACACCGGCTTTTTCAGGTCAGAGGACAAAATGGCAGTCAGAGTGGGCATTGGTGGCTGGCTTCCCAAATGGAGCTAGAAGCAGACAAAAGAAGCCAAGTTTTAAGCTTGCTTATGTAATTTTACTTTTTAAAATAACTGTGATTTGCACGCACAGTAAAATAAGCTTACATACTAAAAAACAGCACGAGCCTAGGTAAGACAGATTCTGCACTGTGGAGAGAGGGCTAGTGCACAGATGTGCCTCACAACACACGAGCCTCCCCTGAGTTACACGAGGCTCCAGTGCCAGGGCCATGTCACACAGCCAACCCTGTTGCCCAGGATGAACTTTAGCCTGGCCATGGCACGGCACACCCTGTAACCCACCCCAGCCTGTACCAGCTGCGGGCAGGCAGCACCAGCCTGGGCAGTTCTTACACTAAGCCACTGCCTGTGTTCACTCATCTGGCTCCCACATTGTCCAGTGGGGCTTCTGACCCCAGAGTTTTGTCTCCAGGGACAGCCCTTATGATACAGACATACAGGCAAAAAGATTAATCATCATGAGCAGATTTAGTAAAACCAGGTCATCCCAAAGCTCCAGGAAGTATGCAGCTCTGAATTTTTCTCTGAAAACACATACAGCTCCACTGATACATCAGCTCATACTCACTGAAAATCCAGCACAAGATGAATTAGGGTAACACTGGCATTGAACAACTTGGTGCTTGTAAGAATTTTTTAAGACACGCTGCTTTGCATGCATGTGGCACGTTTGCAAGGAACATAAAATTCCTTTGTACCGGGGCAGAAGTAGTATCACACGAGTTCTCAACAGTCTGCTTTTCCTTTCATAGCTGGACGTGTCAGACAGACCACAGCCAGCAGATAAGAAATGCCTACAGAATCAAAGTGCAGATTAGAGAGGCAGCGGCTGAGAGAACCATCTACCGCAGCTGTGAGACACATCAAGGGAGCTGAGAAAAGCTAAGTGCAGATTCAAACTTTACATGACATTCAATCTATTACATAAACAAATAGGGCATTACGAGGCTGTGAAAACACTGATTTTTCTTTCCTGCTCGTTAGCCGTGGACTCTGTGACATCAGTTGTGGCCAGCACTGCTGTTCATGACGCCCAAAGGCACGAACACAAAGCAAAAATAAATTGGCCCCTCTCCTCAGCTTAGAGGGGAGTTTTCATGTAGCAGTGTTCCTGAGGATACATGCATCTGTTTTCAGCATGCTGTCACAGCAATATTAAAGCCTGGAACTATTAATATTGGGGTGCTCTGTGATCCAAAGACATGCCTGATATGTAAATCTCTCCCTGCAATATCCAGGCTACCTAGAACTAACACAAGGACAGAGTTTGCATGTCCAGGAACAAATTTATGTCACGCAGTATCAACGTAAGGAATGCAATAAACCACGCATGGACAAGGCCTGCAGTATTTTCCAGTGCTTTAGAGGTCCAAGTCAACTCTTATCAGGAATCCTAACGCTTTGTGTAAAGGAAGCTGTGCAGTATGGAAGGGGTCGCTAGTAGAGACCCAAAAAAGGCCAGGAGATCATGAATTTCCCTGATTCAGACAAAGAGGGCTCTGATCAGGCATCCTTTGCCCACAGTGGTGAGCACCTGAGGCAGCAGCATCTCCCACCAGATGAGAATCAGCATTTATGGGTACTCTGGGGGCTTCAGGCAAGCAAAAATGCTGCATCTGTGGCAAAACCAAAGACAAGCATCTGCTGTCTGGGGTAATATGGGCAGAAAGCAGCACCAGCTAGGGGAACTGAATTCTCTTTAGTAATGTATTGCTTGTTAAGACAATTGATTTGTGTTTGCAAGGGAGGAAAATTAGCTTATTAGGCACCAGGTAGTTTGGTTTAATTGTCCTGAATTTCCAGGTGGGAACTCCAACCAGCATTTAACAACAAATCCCTCTCTGTTTAATCTGGGTCCATGAGCTGGATGCCAGCCAGATTCTGGCAGGTGCTTATCACATCTATGACAATGAGAATATCACCTGACAAACAACGCTCTGTAACCCCAGCTAACATTGAAAAAACTTGTGAGAGCCATTGAGATTTCTTAGCTGCTCCCCAGAAGGCAGGGCACAGAGCCTTGCTATTTTATCTGGGCTTTGTTCTGTTTAGGGACGAGAGCACCCTGAATACAAATGGCAGAAATCAGAAGATGCAATTTTTTCCTTTAGTGTCAAAAAGATTGTTTAACAAAAAAAAATTAAAGACCATCTTCCTCTTCTTCAACATTATAGTCCTTTGATCTACAGCAATCCCACCCTCTGAAATTCACTGTTTCCAAAGCACATCCTTCTTGGTATGAGAACATCAATTCAAAATGAAAACATCACAGGAATGCAACTGTGTCCCTGATGTCAAAACAGGAACAGAATCTAAGAGTAAACATACAAGAGGTACATGTCATTTGTCCTTTCCTGAAAAAGAGTGGTATGATGCTCTGAAGTCCAGAATGCTCCTTGCAACACAGCATCTTTTGTATGGCTTGAACCACTCTCAAGGACTATATGTACCCACTCACAATAAGCAAAATAAAATGGTTTGAAATGAAATTGCCAAACTTAACAAAAAAACATTGTGGCAGCTTCAAACCTCCCCCCCATTTCCTGCTCCATCTCAATGCGGCCGCAGATACGTTTATGCTGTGATGATGAAACTCCTACAATGTACAGACAGTACAAGAGCTAAGAAAAACATCCAGGGTGCTATTGAATTTCAATTGAAAACGTTAAGCACTCAAAGTATCCAGTTATTTTTACCTGGGGTTCTGGTGATTAACAAGCTGTGAATGTCAGATCCATCTAACTCACCCTGAAAGCACTGGAGAGGGAACCAAGGAACAGGTCCTTAGCACCACTTACTGAAACAATACAAAAGCAAGAATTATTATTATTGCTAGCTCCACTATTGCACTTCAATTCAACTGAAAATCTGCCCTCCCATAACACAAAGGTAACTCGGGTGCCTCAGGAGATGAAACAACTAGCATTTTCTCCAGCTTAGTTTGTATCATACCTCGCAAGATGAGAAATCAACTTTCTCTGTATGCCTTACATACACAGGTGTTTTAATTCACAGTTCTGCCTTCTCCTCCCCTCCCCATGAAAGTGTCAGAGTGTTATGAATATCAATTGAGGTAAGACTGTGGTACTAAAGGCTTAACATGCCTCACTGCCTAATATCAGTGCACCGCGTGCCTGCATGGCTAAGCATCAGGCCAAAGCAGGAGACGGTGTCTGTGTCAGGAAAAAGCGTGTAGTTGGGAATTACCTTCCAGTGGAAAATATTTAACCAAATGGGAATGTTATTTATATGTGATGCTTCCCATTAGCGGTGATTAACATTTACGGTATGAAATATCTCCTTATTACAGCACCAGAGTTATGACATGTTTTTAATACTTAGCACTATTTTTTTTTTCCATCCCCAGCCCATTCTCTCAAGTCATCTATGCAAGAATTACTGAACTATTATGGTCTGGTGACCTGCTTAGCACGAAGCAAGGCAGCAGCCAGAAGATAAGGAAGGGAAGAGAGGTAGTGGCGGGGACTGGAGTTCGTCACTGTGTTATGATTCATCACTAATTTATGTGGGATGCTGCGTAGCACGGGCAAAACCCAAGGACACACAGACGCATTTTCTGTTCTGCATATAGGTGGGGCTCAGTTCACAGGATTTCCCCTTCCTCTGACATTATAGATCTTCAAGGTTGCTTATCCGACAGGGAACATGGGTTGGAAATGCTCTGGGAAAACCCACAGTTCACCCCAGCTAAGGGCGGGTCAGTGCTATCTCCTCAGGACAGCTCAGGCTGCAAACGCCTCAGGACAGGAATTTTCTGGACCCGCAAAATTTAGCATGAGTCAGTGTGTGTTCATGCAAAAGCTGTATCTTCCTTCCACAAGATCTTGTGCTTAAAGTTACGTCTTTTTTAAAGAATATTTATTGCACACCCAGCAGCACAAAGTCCTGGTGCAGCCATTTTGCAGGGAGCCAGCGCCCAGCTCCCACAGCTGGGACAGCCTGGCCCCCAACCAGGCCACTCCTCGCCCAGCTCCAGGCTGGCCAGCACTGCCACCGCTCCTCGGGAGCCCATGGACTCCGGGAGAAGCCAGCCTGCTCAAACACAAGCTCCCCGTGCCCTGACACTGAGGGGTGGCAGCCGCAGCTGTGCCTCAGGACAGGCACTCCCTCTGTCCCACAGCCATGGGAGCCCAGACCAGGCAGCTCTGTTGCAAAGCGTGGAACATGTAAAAGTTTTCTCAGTGATGTTCTTTGTTGTTTGATGTTTGTATACTTTCAAGCCCAATCAACAAGAAGGGAGATATAATCTCTGTGAAATAGCAGCTAGCAGGCAAGCTCCAGGTGATGTCCAGGCATTAGAAAGACAAATTACCTGTGGGCAGAATTGCCCTGTTAAGGTTTAGGGCTTCACATGTTTCAATGATCTCTGACCTAGGAAGCTTGGGAAGAAGGATGTACACTTGATAGTGCACACAAAGAATGCAGAATTTACAGGCCACAAGGACATTTGACAGAACCCCCAAGATAAGGATGAAAATGGTAAAGCCACCACAGCAACTGTGCTGAATCAGCTCCAACTGCCTAAAAGGTAGTTCTGGCAAGGACAGATCACAACCACCAGCTCATGGCCACCCACCCAAAAAATGCCCCAACACAAAAGAAGAGAAAGACTGAGCATATGGACTAATTAGCATGGGAAGCAAGAGAATAATGAACCAATGGAAGATATAATACTAATTAATAAGAGAACTAGATAACTTGTAGGCAATGAACATTGAGGCCTTTGTTTTCTAAAGTGTATAAATAGTGAAAAGTTTTGGTAACTGTTGTGCTGGCTTTGGGGATCTGCCACCCAGCTCACCCTTTCTGTGCAGAACTGTAAATAAATCAAATATCTCAGATCTCTGTGTGGATTGGACTCTTGCTCACCAGGTGAAAGACTCTAATTTGGGACACAGCACACAGGCTGCTTGCTCCCATTGCCCAAACCCTCTCCAGCAACACCTGCCCTACAGGCTGGCACCAGAGAGGGACCAGGGCAGATCACCCAGCTGCCTTCCACTCAGGACCTCTTCCTCAGCCCTCCCTGTCTCCCTCAGGCTGCAGGCTGGCAGGGCAGAAGCCCCTCTTACCATGGCAGGCGCTAAAAGGGCACAAACCAGCTCTCCAGCACCCATCCACCCATCTGCATTCCCCTCATTAAACCTCCTGTCAACACAGCCCTGCTGAGACAGCAGCTTTCAGAGCCGTTTTCTGCATTTTCTGGCTGCTCCTCAAGCCCTGGTTGAAAGCAATTAGAGCTGCTGCCGCGGTGCCGCGCTCCCGAGGGCCAGCCCTTGTTCGGGAGGTCAGGGCTGGCAGGGCGAACGAAGCGAGAGCGTGTCCGGCCAGCACGTCCGTGCCGGGCTGTGCAGCCAGCCTGGCCAGCAGGCACCCGCGAGCAGCGGGCTCCCCGACGCGCTGGCTAAGAGCATGTATTCTCCCGTCTCAGCTCGGGTCATCCAAATCCCAGACAGCTCAGAGGAAAATAAATATGGAAAGGGAATTCCCCTGTGCCCATTTCTTCCTCCTTGGCCTGTCCATCAAGTTTGTCCCTGCTTTAACGGGATCGTATAGTAGGATTGAACAAAACTTGCATGAGTATCCATGATCATCTCGTGCTTCCCTTCTTTTTAAAATAGGAGTGATGATACATATTTTGCCTTCAGGAAGGCTTTCTTTGCAGACATAATCATTAAAAAAAAAAGGAGGAAACATGACCTAGACTACAGAAGAAATTCTGTTCTCAGAAAGCAGTATCAGCGGTTCACTGTCAAATTGAAAGAATATTTTCCATGATGATCTGTCTTGGGTGACTTGAACACTTTCATAAATAATCTGGATGATGGAAAATAACATGCTTACTAATCCTGCAGATGACAAAAGCTTTAAGGAATTTTGACAACAGAGCTAGAATGAACATGATTTTGATAAAGCAGAAGAACAAATAGTTTTAAAAATGTAACCCAGTGAAGAAAAATGCAGTGGTCTACATTTAATAAGATAAGCACCTGTGTGAAACAGGCAAGGGCAAGGCAGCGGCACAGGAATGTTTCTGGGATGTTTATAAGGAATCTTAAAATTAATATGTGTCAAAGTTATATTAATGCAAAAAGACTTAGATCAAAATGCAGTATCTGTAAGAAATCCCTACGGAGCAAAAATAACAGAAGAGCCAACAGTCCTTGGACCTTGGCTGAAATACTGCCCTTACAGAGCTACAGGCCAGTTGGAGAGAGTCAAGAGTGTCAAAGGAACAGAAACTATGACATGATGCATTTGTCATAATTCTTTCAACCATCCTGCACAAAGTGCAGATTGAATGAAAACATAACTAGCTGTCAGGTACCAGGAGGACTTTCCAAAACTAGGAAGGAATCATCTAGGTATCACCTTCCTAAAGCAAGGGGGAAAAGTAATCACTTAAAATGTCAGTAGTGAGAGTTAGAGTGAACATCAGAAGAGGCGAGGGGATGCTCTTTAGCAGCAGCCTCCACGAAGCACCAGTGAGATTGCTTGGGGAGGCTGAGGAGCCACCATCATCAGCTGCTGGTTAAAGCAGGCTGGACAAACCTCCGCTAGGAATGATGTACTTGTAGCTGGGCCAGGTGGTGGGACCAGACCCTTGCAGCACTGAGGCTCCAGCTCTGTTCTCTAGCAAGGGTGGAAGTGAGGGCGTTGCCTCCCCAAGCATCCACTCATCTGCTACCCTCTGCCTGCAGGAATGGGAACACCAGGCAGTTTTAAGAGATTAACCAGTCCTCCGAACAGCACTGCTTAAAATACCTCCCTCCCTCCTGGGGCTATAAACAATCTCGGCACATGAAATGCAAACCTGGAGTTAAGTCTCCGCCTGGCCACAGGAAATACAAAATTGTATACTCTGACTTGAAGGGTTTATGTGAATCCAGTCAGAACTTTCTGAAGCGGATGCCTCAGATCAGGCCACTAAGCCCCTACACAGAAGCCTAAATCAGTGGCCTCATTTTCAAACACGCACTGAGCACTCAGCAGCTCCTGGAGCATCTAAGAGGAGATGGTGATTGCTTGTCACATCTGAGAACTTGTGCCACTTTGCCTCTGAGATGCCGACCTGAAAGCAATTTTCTATGCAATTTTTCACAGTCCTAATATTGGTGTTTTGTGAACACTTTCCCTAGATTTTTTTTTTCCTAAACCATTATTTTCTTTGTAATGTAAAAATAAATATTTCACATTAAAGCAACTCCAAAGCTCTAACTTTAGAAATCTTCAATAGGTGCAGAACTTCAGGCTGAGAACTACAGCACGCCGAAGATTTTACCATATCAAACAGAGTTTGCACTCCCACATCCCCTCCTGCATTCATAATTACATTCTGACTCACATTATAATCACATTCGGGTCCCAGTCCTGCTTTGGAAATTCCACGGCTGCAGGCAGGGACGTATCTGCCAACGCACAGCACCCGTCTCTGGGTGCCGTGTGGAATCACTATTGCCACAGTCACAGGACTGACTCCTCACCAGAATCCTCAACAGCCTCTTTAATAAATGGAGGTGCCAAAAAAGGAGCACCGTCCTAGCATCAAATGGAGAGATTTTGTTACTGTCTCTCTGAAAGAATGCTGGATTTTTCAGAGCTTAGGGATAGGACAACTATGCTCTAAGAGGGATAAGAATTGGTTACCTACTCTTCTAGCAGAACAGGAAAAATCAATTTTACTCCCCAACTCTTCACATTTTTTTTGATGCAAAATGCATCAAGCACGTGCTTCGAACTGGAATTCCCAATTTTTCCGAGAGTTCATCCTCCACAAACTGTAAGAGCACATTTCAGGAATGTAGCCAGGAGGATGCACAACCAGCAACAGATGCTTGGAATATTAATTAATGCTCAAAAATAGGAGAAGGGGACTCACTAAAAATGATACCCTATTACTATGGAGCACATGCATTGGGCCAGCTTACCCAGGGTAGCAGCATATCCACAGCAGGGAAAGGAAGAGCTCCCACTTGCTTTAATGACTGTTTTTCCTTGGATTATCAGTTGGCTTTCCTCAGTCTACTGCGTTTGTCTCAGGTGGTTTATTTTAGAGGGTTGCAATTCATACAGCATCAAGTTTGCTTCTCCTTTCCCTCATTCATCTTCATAAACCTTACAAACAGTTAAGAGATTTATAGGGAACCATACACATACCAGAGAATAAAAACCCTTACCTGACCTAAGCTACTTAGATTTCAGCTGTTTTAAATTAAGTACAAGTTAATTACAAATCCATTTATAGTATAGTAAAGATGTATTTCTTAAGAAAGCTTTATTTTATGTGTGTTTATGCTGTCCTCTCATTTCTCCACCTAGAAATCAAAATATCCCAAGGATATCCATGAACCATGCTGAAACTGGAAACACAGCCAACAAGTACCTGCTGAGCCCTCCTTGGTCAGATGCAAACATCAACAGCTTTGCTTATTTCAGTAATTTTCTCTTCACAACTATTAAAATATGATTTTTTTTTTTTTTTGTCTTCACTTTAAAAATCCTACCTGACAATGAGAAAAAAAATCCCCTTCCAGTGAGTAAAGTCACCCCCACATGCAACAGCTATAAATTCAGACGCCGTTTCCCACTGTCACACGCGACACCTCCAGTTTCTCAGAATGAAGTCAAGCCCCACTGCTCCACCAGAGACAGGAGATGGCCCCCCACGCCTGCGTGAGACAGATGGGGAAAGCCACATGCCAGCACACCCGGTGCTGCACTGCCACACCTCTGCCCAGGCCACCCTGCATGCTGCTGACACAGCCTCTGTAGTGTCTGAGAAGGCAACAACTTGCAGAGCCAGTAAACATTTCCCCAGTCTTATCCCTCCCTAAACATATTTTAGTACCTTCTGAAAACAAATCGGCAGCTGAAAATAAACCAACAAAGGAATATCAACACCAACAGCCTGAAGTAGCCACAGGTCTGAAGCTGCAACAGTTCTGCAGGAGGCTAACAATATGAATATTATTTTAAATTTTTATTAATTATCTATTTCAAGAAGTGATTTTGAATGCTTAATCTCTTACCAAAAAAGCTTTTGTTACTGTGAATTCTTTTGTCTGAAGTTATAATTACTTGGATTCAGACAAAGAAGAACCAGCAGTGCGCTTCTCTTCTTAAAAATTTGGTTGTATTTCAGGGTGAATAAATAAACCCTAAACCAATCATATCTATTAGCTAGTCCAGTCAGAGATGTTCAGAACAATATAGGCAGTGATAAGACATTTGAGTTTGCCCTGAAAAGCAAGTCCTAAACACTGAGCACCATCACCAAGGAGCTGCTTTGAGCAGAAGGGTTGGCATGTGGGTTAAGTCCACCCTGATGGCAGGGCTCAGTCTGCCCGGAGCAGCCACCGTGCAGACCTCTTGAATATCTGCTGTCAGCCACAGGAGGGCAAAGCGAGCCTAACCAAACCACAGAGACCACAGTAAAGCAGCCAAACAGAGGCAGGATCACACGTGGGGAAGGGGAGAAGGTGTCAGGACCAACTAAAGGAAATACAGGCTCTTCCTAGACATCCTCCAGACCGAAGATTTTTTCCCACTTCTCGTTAGCAGCAGGAGCCAGCTCAGGAAGGGCCATCAGACAATCCAGAGATGAGCAGCCAGTCACCAGCAAAGGGTTTTGGGGGCCCAACCCACTTCATGCAAGCCCGGTCCCAACTGGCAGCTCTCTGCACACCAGAAAATTAGGCCCAAAAACCTCAGTAGCTGTGGAGCCATTTGCCAATCAGAGCCCTGAGCACTGATTTCCAAGTAAACTTATTTGGCCATGGCAGACACAGCAGCTATTCATAATTCACCCTCAATCACAAACAATTTTGTGATTTGAAAGAATACTCGTTTTTCATAAGCGCTGGCATCTCCCCAGCAATCAGTGAACTCCCTGGCAGCCAGCCAGACACATCCACTGGTGGCAGCAGTAATTCCTTCTCATTATAATGTTTATTTGTGCGTAGATGTGAGTCAGGTGAATTCGCAATATGCATTAGAAAGACAAATGTATCACATACAGCGAAGGGTCAAGAAGGCGACTCTGGAGATTTTTTTTTTGGCACTAGATGAAAGCATGATACAAATACACATTTCTCAAGATTTTGGAGCTCCCAGATTTATTGCTAGAATTCTGCTAGACCTTAGCCTTTTACTTTGGCCACAGATTTCCCTCAGTTTTCATTACATAAATGATAAAGTGCATGATTTGTTTTGTAACTCGGTTGAATTTTATTTTTTAATTTAAACACTCTAGAAACTTGTTTTAAAAGTCAATCTTATCTTTACCTTAGATAAGGCAGATCATTTCCAGCTTTGCTGCAGGACCTGAGAGAAATAAGGGGTGCTTATTCTATGCATTTTTCATCCTAGCTTAGGGCTGCTATATACAGGTTTATTCTTTCCCCACTTGGACACATTCTCTTTTCTTACTATCAAAAAATCAAGTCTTGAGGGGACCCAACAGAGCACAAAGGATGCTGTGTTTTAATTTGTTCCTTGTGTGCTTACATCATCCAATGGAAAAATTACTTCAGCACACACATGACCATGACCAGAAAGACAAAAGGCTGCCTTCCACCTTCACTGGTAGCGCACTTTAACCAAGGTGAACTCTTCTCAATGTGCACATGTCAACAGCCCTGGCCAAAACAGCTTGGCTAAAAATCCATGCCTTCCAGTCTAAAAACACCCAGTAGTTAAATGTAAAAGTCATACAAAAAAACCCCAGTTTTTAGAATGATCCTTTTCACCCTGAGCTGTATCTCGAAGAGGCATATCCAGGGGAAAGCATTCTTTCATGTGCCACCTTAAAAATAAAAGACAGCTGGGAATAGTTGCCAATAGCACTCCAGTATTATCACTCTGGTTTCCTCCAAAGAAATCATGGCCTCTAAAGCCAAAAAGCTTTATAATGAGGGGTTATGTACCTTTGCCTTGCAGTTTTCAAGCCAGATGCTCACCCCCACTGAACACCCCCAGGCTTTCAGGCCAATTTTATTTGATGAAAGCAATCTGATCACAAGACTGGAATCTTCAGGGCTGAGGAAAACACTGATCATCATGAGACTGCCTTGCAATAGAACAGGGGCGAATTGGGAAGAGGAGAGGTCTTTAAACATAGAGGCTGTGTTTCCTATCCGTGCCATTTGCCTGTTTGTGCAGGAAGCACGTGCCTGGCTTCTCCCCTCAGGTGGCAGGCAGTTCATCCGAGAACTGAATTTGCAATTTCCAGGTGTATTTCAAAAGGAATTTGAAAGATCCTCTGCTTGTCTGCAGGTATTTCAATCCCATCACTCGGGCAGGAACTGAACAGCTGCTACATTAAAGGGAAAACCTGCGCGTCAGAAGCAGAGAAGATGTTACAAGCAGACCTGAGCAAAAGGCAGCTTATTATTTAGTCATGAGAACGTAATTAGGGGTGTAAGAGCACTGGAATACCCTAGAAGACACTTTCTTTGAGGCCTCCACCTTGGAAAGGCAAGAGGGTCTGCTGCAAACGTGCAGAATCCACGTCAGCTCTTCCTTGTCACAGATCCCTGCAAACTTCCAGGGCTCCCACACGGACACAGGCTAAAGTACGAGCTCATGAAGCAAACCGGTGCCACTGTGCTTGTGTCAAACTAAATCTGAAGAACAGTTAAAGCAATAGGGAGGACTGACTTTTACAGCACCTGGGAAAAGGTGTTGAACCTGAGGTAGCTTGTCCTGATGCATTCAGGCCTGCTATTAAATTGCCCCAGTTACATCTTCCCGGGTGAAGATATTTAGCTCACAGTTCAGTGGGGTTGCAGACAGGCAGGAGAAACGCCTAAGGCAAGAATGAAAAAGAGGGATGAGGCAGCAGCTGAGGAACCAGGAAAGTGCTACTGGACTGTGGGATGCAAGAACATGCACACAGGCAGAACAAAAGAGTAGTATTTCAAAATGATGGGAGGGACAGGAACAGCTGAGCCAGAGATAACAGGAGTCAGCAGGGGAAGGAGCTTGGGTCAGACAGAAGCAGGAGGACTTCACCACTGGAAAGTTTAAGTGACAAAGAGAGATACTGGGGGTTAGCAAATACAGGAAAAGAAGGGAAAGTCAGAGTCTCTCTATACAAGGCTGCTTTGAGGAAGGTCAAGCTCCTTGCATTTGGTGGGCGGGAGGGGGGGATGGATAAGAAATACTTTTTAAAATCCTTGAGCCACTGTGATCTTTTGAGTTACCTTGGGTTGAGTTTAATTCACTATTTGCATATAATTAGTTTTTGCTGCTAGGCGGTCATATTTGCCATTCTGAGTCTAATTAATCATTAAGGCACCTGGAGTCTTTGTACTGACATTTGAGAGATTCAATATATAAAGGCAGGTTTGCTTTGGTTCTTTGGTTTGTGTCTTTGCTGAAAACAAAGCCAGGGCAGATCTAACACCATCCTGCATGCTTATAACCTTCAAACCTTGACAATCAGGTATCTTTATAAGCATCTCATGTGTGCACTGCTAAGTCAAACTGCATACTCAGAACATCTTTCACTGTAACTGCTCATCTATTTGGTGCAGAAATAGATTTTAAAAAGACAAATACACAAAAAAGGATGTAAGGGAGTAAAAATTCTTTCCTGTCCATATGTGCTTAATCAGGGAGCCTTCTCAGTCAGTCATAGCCAGTGAGATGGGCCTCTTCAGAGTAGGATTCAGCATCATCAGGGTGAGTTTTCTGAACATCTAGGAGAGCAAACAAACCCTGGGGAATGCCATAGCTCAGGGACTGACAGCAGGATAGAAAACCTTGGACTGTGCGTTCAGTTCTGCCCATTTTTGCATGGAGCAGAATGTAGTGTCTGCTAAAGCGAGGTGTTCCCAGGGGGACAGGGTGCAGTCGGTACAAGGGGGAGGAGAAGGAAGAGGAGTCTCAAGCCCAGCTGGACTCAGCCCAGCAGAAACCTTGAGGCCATACCCTTCACAAACTTTAAGCAGGTGATTAAGCATTTTGAATAAACACTTGGTCATCTAAGCAGACAACAGAAATTAAAAGGGTAAAATTTGTAACAGAAAAGTCTGTGAATATCAAAACTCACAAAAATTTCAGTTCTCGCTGAGTGAATCAGACAGAAGAAATAAGGTACATTGCTAACACTGATTTACTAGAGCTGCACTTTGCATTTTTGCCATTACCATTAGAGTAATAGTTTTGATTGACAGAAGCTCATTTTTAATTAGCCAGATCAACCAAGGCACAACATCAGCATTTCTGAAAGCATCTGAAAAAGCAGCCTACTTTTGCAAGAAAAGCTTATTTTCATTTGAAGATTAAAGATTCTAGACAGCAGTAATATGTTTCTATCTGCCATTTCAAAAGGAAGACTTGAAAACATCAGGCAGTAGCACATGAGAGATTAAAAGATACAAGAAGATAACTCACAACCAATCCTGCTTCTCACAGGTCTTTCTTCCTTAATCCTGTCCAGCAACAGCCTTTAACAAAACAGCATAACCGCATTAATCAAGGATTATTAGCAAGAGATCTCAATGCAGTGTTTTCAGCCATCCATCTCAGATGCACTCTGTGTTTCACTGGAAGGTGAATCCCCGAAATCAGCAACCAGAGAATCACACAATATAAAGTGAAGAGACCCCTCCTGCTTGACAGAGCGGGTTGTGGGGTGGGCCAGAGCCAGCAGAGAAGCTGGGGACCAGGGCAAGGTCTGCTCCTTGGCTACACTGACTGCAGATCACTGCCACTTTTTCCTGTGGCTTGACTTCAACACTGTGCTCTGCAGGGAGGGCAGCTGGGAAGGGAAGGGAGAGAACAAATGGCAGAAATACCAGATCTACCTTAACTTTTCTCTTCCAACTTGTCTGAGGAAGGCCTTGATTAATCCACAAATGTGACAAAGTAACAATGTAGCAGAAAAGCTGTCAAAACCCCATCATCTACCATGAGCAATGTTCTTGCTCTTTGAGACCTGTTTAACCAAGTAACATATTCCTGAAGCACACTGCTTTTCCAGAAAGCATTTCTGCTTGCAGATATACTGCTTTCAATTAAAACTGCTCAGGAGAGCGGGCAGGGAGGCTGGACAGGGGGCAAGCAGGCACACACACATACCCATGGGTTCAGCAAATCAGTGCCACAGTGACCATGGGGGAAGCTAGTGGTTGCACCTAATGCTCTTGCAGAACACGACAAGCAGAAGCAAAATGTGCTCTGCCTTGAGAACACCACACGCCTGGCTATTTTTACACCCAAACCAGATGTTTCCACTTTGATGACAACAGTCCAAAATAAATTTTTTTTTGTTTCAATGTGAAGCAGACACAGCTAAAAACTTTGAAAGCTGCAGCAAAGAGAAATCATCATTCCCTGGACAGCTGGGACAGGGTTTCCATGCCAGCTAAGGGGCATGGAAACAAACCCTTGTAGAAAATATTCCTGAGCCAGACTGCACCACTTAAGTTCCTTGCTCCTCAGCTTCATGGTCTCCTTACATTGGGGTGCCTATGAGCATTAATTTCCTCTTTTGGGTGGACCTGCTAACAGCTACCCATAGGGATCTCTTTTGAAGAAAAAGCTAAGCCAAATACTTCCATATAATAAATTAAGGTTCCACAGTCACACAGTTAACCACTGGAAACACTAGGACAGAGTTCCTCTGGCAGTGGAGGTCCTGATGGCCTTGTGCTCCTGCACACCATTAATTCTGCCTCTAATTTATACCAGATTTCCCCAACTGGCAACACAACCATCCACAAACCTTAAAGGACACATTTACAGTCTGATTGGCAAACTATGCAATTGTACATTCAGCATGCAAGGACTTGTTAGACACCCAGCTTTGGTTTAAATCCTCTTTTTCCTTTATTTTTAGCAGTCATAGCTGCTTTAGCTGACACCAGGGGCTTTGTCACTTCTGCTCAGCATCGGCAAGGTTTTCACTTTCCGTCATAACCATTTAATGGCATGCAGAACAGTCTGATTGCTTTGCTGTCCTCCCCTGTTTTCTCCAGAGCTCGTTTTGAGCAAGCACAGCTCACCCCTCTTGCAGCAAGGCTGGGGCAGCCACCGCCAGCAAACCCGGGGCTCTCACCGACCTGGTCACTACCCTGGGGCATCCCTCTGCTGCACAACCTCCCTAAATGCCACCTCCCGGGCACAGCCCCGAGTGCCCATGGAAGTGACACACATGACAGGACACTGCCTCTGCTGTTTCGGTACCAGCTAGATATTGAGAGGGGTTATATTTAAGATTCAGCTTTTACTTTCAGCTGGCACAGGGTTCAGCTTTTCCTTCTCCGATCCCTGTAGCCTAACATGGACTGCAGTCTTTGAAAAGCTGCTCCAGCTTTCCAGAAGCCGTAGCAAACTTGCACCACCTATCGACACAACAGAGCCGCTGGTTTGGGGCCAGAAAGGCAGGCAGCACAGCAATCCGACTGCTCCGTAGTACAGAAACTCATCACTGTACTCCCGGCATCCTACTTGAAATTAACCTTTTTTCCTCCTTCCCATGTATTCCAATAACCCAAAGGCAACATCGTCTCCGATTTAATTTATTCCTACTGTATCACGAACTCAGTTTACTGCACTGACCCTGCAGGGAAGGGGTGCCCATCCCTTGCGCAGGTTGCAGGCATCCCTGTGGCAGCTCTGCACACCTCTCCTACACACTTCACAGCAGGCACTGACACATTGCTTTTATCAGAAATACAACATTATATAAAAGTTTCTCCCAGCATCATCTCTCTTCTCTGTGCAGCAGAGAGCTACAGATACTTTGGGAGGCTGTCCCAGGTGGTGCCACCTGCGGTGACTCCTTTGAATACCAGTCACAGCTATGAGCACTGAACACAATAGACACACAATGCCTGCCAGCAACCAAAGGATGCTATTTCTTCCTCACCTTTGACCACCACTCAGTGCCCTCGGGTCAGGGTCTCTGCAGAGGAGGAATCTCAGTGACCTGAGAACGCAGCAGCCTCTGAAAGTACAGAGCTGGCGTGACCGAGATGGACATGGGTCCTGCCCAGGAGCTGGGAAGCTTTTCTTTTGCTGCTCCTTGCAGCCGGAAGGGAGAAGACAAACGCCCTCAGAACAAGAGCTCCGCAGGAATACAGGGTGTCTGGCCAGGCTCTTCCCAGACGATTTAGCTACTATTCAGCATGCCCCACGCTTTGACCACAGAAACGTTACATTAATTCCACCCTAATGTGCTGAGCTTCCTACTGTGGGTATTGTGGATTTGCTTCATATTATAACAATTACAACTTGCAGGCTACAGCATTACCAGTGCACATTACACTTTTACTCCCTCAAAGCTGTGCGTTTCCTGGGAAAAGCTGATTTTATTCCCATTTTCCCCCTTGTGCTTGGCCCATGCTCTGCTTTCTTCCTGCTCCGAATTCTTTTCCAGGAATCAAATCAAAACAATGGTGGTTTTCAGACTAGATTCTTCAGCATTTTCAGATTAGATCTTTAGAAGGCATTAGATTTAGAGGTCATTAGATGTCTGGGATTAATTTCACCTTGTTCATAAAAGGAACATGGGGAAAACGTTACCATATGAACACCAAGGATTTGAACACCAAGCACCTCCCCATTCCTCATAATAAATCCTTTCCTCAGACACACATTAAGTCACATCAGTTCCTGTGGAGATAAAGAAACAGAGGCAACACCCAGCAGATGAGACTTTGCCCAACAATGCTAAAACGCAGAGCAGAGGGCAAAAACCAGCTGCTGTTTGCTCCTTTTGGTGGTGACACCACTCTCCACCCTCTGCAGTAATCGGGGGTTCCTTCAACCCCTTCCTTCTCTCCCACCCCTGCAGCATGGACCTGCTTTGATCTCCTTGCCAACGAGCCCTTTGGCTCCCAAGTCTTTTCCAGCCTCACTAACAACATCCTGAAGCACACGTAGCTGATGGAGGATAAATGCCTAAGTGGGCACTGCTGCCATCAGCTCAGCCCGTGGGCTCGCAGCTCCAAACCTCCAGCCCAGGAGGACAAAGCTCTGGCCACAGGTATCGCACCTGGAGCCAGCCCAGAAGTGATGAGGAAGGGGAAAGACTGGAGAACTCTTTTTGCCTGAGTCCTATTCCAGAGTCTTCACATCTCCAAGAGCCACAAAACATGCACAGCAAACCTCAGAGACAACCAGAGAGGGGCCCCGAGTGGCTTCAGAGTTGGTGCCATTTCAGAAATGCTTCAGTGGCCTCAAGCTCAGAAATTCTATGTTTAAGGTCATTTGGACACTTAGAAATTAGGTGGAACTTCCTTTCCTGATTGAAATAACACACAAATTCCAGGACAATCCACACCTGGGGGAAAAAAAAACCCACTGACTTGGGAAAGTTTGGGAGCTTGGGATTTCAAAGTTTAAATTTGAAGTTTATTAAGGTGTAAAACTGCTTCAAACCTTTATCAAGTAGGAGGCAGCTTGCTGTAGAAAGCCAGAAGAATAATCCAGTTCAACTCAGCACAACGTCCAGTTGCCTCTTTAATGTAACCAAGACTGTTTCAGTGTTTATGTTATACTGATTCATCACATTAAACTATGATACAAGAGATGCAAAATTTAGAAACTCCTTTTTCTGGCAGTCTTCAAAGTCAGAAGGAGAAACCCCCTTTCACGACAGCGATTGTTCAAATAAATGAATGAATAAATGATTAAATAAAAACCTCTTTTAACCCTACTGGCCTGATCCATCAAACCTTTGAGACCCCAAGCACACTACTTGTATGTTTTATACACTTACACCCAGGGTGTATTAGTCAGCACTTGAAAGAGAAACTTCTGGCATCCAGAGGCAAATTCATTTCTTTTTGCTGAAGACTCAGCTACATACCAGCTTTGATGCTCAGTTTTACATAGTGCAGGAGCTGCCAAATGACAGCAGTCTCCAAGCACAGGTAAGAATCTTGTGCCAAGAAAATACAGCAGTTATTTCATCAACAGTTTTGAACAAACATGTCTTGGCTTTTCAACGTACCTGCTAGTATTACTCAGTCCATTACTCTGCATGAGCTCTACAGCTTGAAAGGTCTGTCAGATTTGAGGTATTTTAATCCATTTTCTTCCAACTCTCTTTTTGATATTTGGAAAAAATTACACTGTTGTCATTCCTCATATATTATATATCACTAGTTAATTGCAGAATAACCTACTGTAACCTAGAAACTTTATTATTATTGACTCCTTCTCGAATGTTCCTTGTCCAGGTCACTCCCTTGACTGGGATAAAGTAAGCACCAAGGAACTGCAGTGATCCAGAAAGTGTTCACCAACTCACATGAGGGCCAGATTCTCATCTTTATTATAATATTGTTTCTTTCCAAAAATTATGTATGAGACAAGTCTTTTGATATTCAATAACCTGTTTATGGGAAATGACTCTACACAAAACATCAAATGACTTGACAGCAGATTGAATTTAAAATATGATTTTTTTAAATGCTCATGAAATTCATATTGCTTTAAATATAAATTAGCAAGAGTGCCAGAAGGGATGAATGTATTTCACTTCTTGACTGCAGATAATTTAAATGTACAGTTTTACCTACATTACCTCTATTCATTGTTCTTTCCTGTTACAGTATGAAGGAGCTTTCCTAGCTGCTCTGCTGCCTGGTCACATAGATTTCCTGGGAATGTCAGGAGATGAAGGGATGAAAGGAGAAGCCTTTGGACGAGCACACTGCCATACCAGTGCCAGATCAAACCTGGCTATCCTAGATCCACAGGATCCCAAGAGGAAAACAGCATGGTGTGAGGGGTGGTGTCATTTTGCTTTTCCAACCAGATTGTCACCTTGGTTCCAAGAACTTTAACTGTGCTACTGTGATGTGCCACCCCTAAGGGGAAGGCAGAACCCAAGACTCACAGATGCTCGTGGTTGAGAAGAACGACAAAAATCAGAGGGTCAGCAAAAGCTTACAAAGTTTTATTAGTCAATTACTCACTTGGCACGGAAATTGCTATGATAGCCCTGACCTCCTCTGTAGGTACACAGCAGTGGGGTTTGGATAAAGAGGGAGGGTGAGAGGGAAGAGAGACAGAGAAAGATTAATTAAAGAGGAGGAGAGAGAAAAAGATTACCAGCCCCAGCATGGATCCAGCTGATGGGGTGTCCAGGATCCTTGGGGTACCCACACACCTGGGCTTGGTGGGGATAAATTTTCATAGGTAAGCTTTCCCTACCCTGGAAAGTTTCTCATTTTCTATGCAAATTGGTTATCATGCACAGTCCATTCTTTCAGACCTTTCTGGAGACAGGTCACAGGGTTTTGGTTGCCTTGATCCCCCTATGCCCACTTCTCAGCCGTATTCCTGTGCTTGTGCTGGGTTGTGCTTCTCCCCAGGAGCCAGGACAAGGATGTTTGTCCCAGGAAAGCGCTGCCTTACCTCTGTAAGGCCCCTTCTCCAGCCACATCCTGTTCTTTCTCACAGTGTGTTATTACCAACAACCCTTGGCTGTTACTACCAACAGTCTTTGGTTGGTTCCACAGCTATCTGGCTATCAGTGTTTGAGATATACACATTGGCCCCTTATCTTCTGGGCTTCTGCAACTACTGAACATGCACCTAGTCAAATTAAAAGTGAAACCGGACCCTTATATCCTCTGACCAGTGCTCAGCCTATAGTAGCATCCCTCACCCAAAGCAGTATTTGTGTTTCACAGGGCAAATTCTAAAACTAATAATTATAATATTCCAGTGTGAATTCTTCCCACAGCTTTAAATGGAGTTGATATTCTTTATTTTCTGCCCCAAAATACTCAGTGTTTTAAAGCTTTGCTGCCTGCTACCCCAAAGTGAAGCTAATGGTATATGTGCAAATTATTTTGAAAGGCCTCTGAGCTCCTAAGAGGAAATACGCTCAGTCCTCAGAATCTTACTATCATTAACAAATTCATACAGGAAGTATCAACAATACACATTTTATGGTTCGTACTACTCTGTCAGAGACCTTAATACTCACACAGATATACAAGCTTGCATAAAATCATATCCAAAATTTCACTTAATATTTGAATTCAACCTCATCCATGAGAAATAACGATCCCATTGGTTGCTTGTTTCCCACACACTCAGCTAAACGCCTCTGGACTTCTATTTTTGCAGCGGAAGTAAACCAGGAGGCAGCCAACATGATCAATCAAGGATAAACCTAACTGATCTCCACAGCCAGAATCCACATACTTGAGACAGAGTCCCCAAAATCCCAGTACCTGCATAGCCGTGTGCTATCTACACATCAGTCCCTGTTTCACTCGAAGTACAAAGTATTTAAAGACCTGGTAAAGTGCCACAGGTGTGCAAAGTTTAAGAATGCTTCAACAGAGAGCGACAACTAAAATAAACCTCTCTGCATAAAATCAACTCAGTGTATTTTTCCACCCTCTATCAAATTACAGCATCCCCGAATTATGTTAAGAGAAGCCCTGTCTAAAATGTGAGGTGCTGTATTTCATCAACTATCTGAGATGACTCAGGATTACAAGTACTGAAATAAAATGGACATCCTGTTCCAGTTCCTTTAACTAAATTTTCTCCCTCAAATAGCATCAACAAGTGACTCAGTACAATGTCATAACAAACAGTGCTTGTGCTGCAGCAATGTACTTGGCAAACAGCAACTCTCACAAATAAATCAGCCACATTTTACTGTAATCGCTAATCAAAAGATCTTCATTTTATCTGGGGGGGAAAAAAAAAAGAAAATTATGTATAATAACCAGATGGCAAGTAAACAAATTATTTTCATAATAGTGGGAAAACTATTTGTCTGCATTTGGATGAACCCATAAACAATGTCTAGGACTGAATTTGGCTCCAAATTGTGCCACCAATTTTATAGTGAGAACATACCGCTCATCAGTCTTGCCAAGACCAGCAAAAGGGACATCCTTTTCTCTCTCAGATTTTGGTTGGAGTATTCCAAGCAGCAGTGCCAGCTAGGCCAGGGAGGAAAGGGTTCATGGCACAGCAGGACCAGCTTGCTTTAGATCAGAACCCCTTGAGCAGGGAATTAACATCATTTGGGGCTGCCCACGAGCTGCACCTGTACACTATTCTGGGGGCTTTCTGACGCACTAGAGACACACTGGATCTCTCCCACATGTCCAGCTTCCAAGCACTGACTTTATTGCCACGTCACTGCTATCAAAGCATCAATACCTCTATGCTAGTGTCTGCACTGCGAGTTTCTTACATTTGGGAATCCTAGTAAAACACTGAAAGCCTTTTCTCAAACAGCATTCTTTACTCCTCAGCAGTCAGCCAAGTTGCCACAGATTACATTTTGCATTATATTTGGAAAAAACCCAACAAAACAAACCACAACCTACATCACTAGAATACCCAGCTCTCGGTAAAAAATTCTGTATGTAAGAATATGCCATTTGAAGAACCTACTCATTCCCATCAAACAAAAATCTAATCAAAAATAAACTTCTCACCTGTAGGTAGCTCGGTAATTAGGTGCAGATATATTCATTAGTTATAATTCAGAGATTACATGGGATAATAGCATGCTCTAATAAGGAAAAATGACACTTGGCTTATGAACACATGGGTTTGTGGCAATTTCCTTAAAGAGGAGCCTGCTTTATAAAAGTTATGGATACAAACAAAGTAGCAATTTTAATTGTTTACTGTGAGAAGTGAATATGAAAACAGTTATCAGAAGCCCAGGAGACCAACCTCACTGTTTCTTCCAAACATCAAGTAGTCATTTCGAAGCTTTTTTTTTTGAGTAGTGGGAGCCCCAGGAGATCTGTGCTGCCCCAGCCCAGTGAGGAGAGAGGCTGCAGCCCTTTGGGAGAGACCAGAGTACCTGCTGAGGTAGAGCCTTCACAGCAGACAGGTGAGACACGGGCAGCCAGCACCGTCTGGCAAATTGTGGGTTCATTTTCTCATCAAGGGTGCTGCAACCAAGTGGCAGGGCTATGACTGGGTGAAGGTTTCTTTTCTTGCTGCAGACTAGAAGAATCAAAACCCATTAGCTTGTGTTTGCCTTCTCTGCAGCCCTTAATAACCTCCCTGTGAACCTCCCACTGACAACCTTCAGCTGTCCCTTGCCTGTCAATTCATCTTCCTGATCTGCATGTTGAGGTTAGCCTAGTCGTATACACAAAAGTCAAACAATACACGAAATCTCCCGTCCTTGAGTGTTAAAATCTCCGCCTGCCTGGCTGTTCCCAGCCTGGCTGCAGCTTAACGGGGCCTGAGCCCGCATGAGCTAGCGACGGGAAGATGGTAACTGAGGTTTGCGTGCCTCAGTTTACNGCACCTTGTTTCACCCTGACAAACAAAAGCAACATCAGTACTGCTTCCCCGCATGACCCACCAGTTTTCTAGTAGATTTTTCAGCATCAGAGCTTCACCATGAGAAACAGACTGCACAGCAGCCTCCCTCAAAAATTAAACAGACTGCAGGGCATTGGATTTCACCACAAAACATAAAAGTACTAGCAGTGAAAAGCGAGCACAGATTTTGGGGAGGGTGATGCCACATTTGAAGTGGATGGAGCTGCCTTTGTTATGTAAGTAATAACCTACCCTTATGTGCCAGTGAAAAGCATACTGCCCCCTAGATTCACAGCACTTATTTTTTTATATCTAAAACCACATAGTGGTGGTGGTTTGGACATTCCCATGGATAACTACTTAATTTTCAACCCAAGAAATAAAGTTGTAGTCTTCCAAATAGTTTTACAGCGACTTCATCTTTAACTTGATGCCCAGCAAGTCACAGAGCTTTTTGGTCACCTCTAATACACTCACATGGTCCCGGTATGACCATATCAAAACAAAGGCAGTATTTGCAGAATGCCTTCCTTAAGTCACATGAAAGTTAGGTTTTTTTAGCTCAAAAGAATTATTTGTTCAAACCCTCACAAACTTCATGCTATGGCGCTACCAAAAGAAACACTACAAACACACACCAAGCAATTTATTCTACCACAATGCTACCAAAGTTAGCTGCTTTCTTAGCCAATTGTAGAAAGTCAGATGCACAGAAAAAAACCCAGGTCTTTGTCTTGTAAAATTAAATATTTTTCTGTTGGAGAGAGAGAAATACTGTTTTTAACATAGTTCTGTTATGAAAACAACACAGCTGTTGCTCATTCACTTACCCCTGCTGCTGCCATAGTCTCCAACAGCTGCAAAACCAGGCTCTGTCTCAGAACGTTCAGATTTTGATTATGACCCTTGATTGGGAACCCCCATGAAGGGGGGACTGCTGCCAGGGCAGTTAGCAGCACATTAGGATGCCACCAGATTGCCCAAAACTTCCACATCAAATGCACAGTCCAACTTTTTGACAGCTCAGATGTTTCAAGCTACCCTAGAATGGCATTTGAGGTCCTAAATGCTGCTGTCAGCCCAGTGGGCTATTTCTGAGGTCTCACCCACCCCTGGGAGAGTGCAAGAATAACTCCCTACTCTGCTGTCTACTGAAGAGTCATGCTTTTAATGAGTTTCTGCAAGAACTCCTTCTGCTGAGTAGATAAAAAAGATCACCTGAGATTAATTACAGTAATAATTAAGAGCTGACCTTCTGGCAGTTAAACCAAATTCCTTCCCTTTCGAAAGGGCCCATCTCACAGGTGCAGGACGATGCTGTAGTTCTTCAGGATAAGTTACTCTTCACCTGTTTAGAGATGTGCAATTTGCCTTTTTTTATAGTCATGGTCTCAAAACAACCCAAACCACTCTCATTTTCCATTTGCAGGACTCAGTGCTTTTTCAGAAGTAGCAAAACATTTATTTCCATGGTAAAGGGAGAGAAGACTTTGTTTTCTCCAGTATTAATGACTTCTGTCCTTGCAAAAAAAAGATATAAATCTAGATGCTAGAGATAACCAGGAGAGGCAAAACTTACCCACCTGAGATTTCATTATTTTACAGCACAGATTAGGAAAAGATCCTGGAGTGGAAGCGAGACTGACACCCCCACTTCCCAGCAGAGACTCGGGTGCCCTGGGCGTGGTGACATGGAAGAACAGCAGGTGACCTGACCTGCTGCCTCCTCTGCCCTGGCCACACACTGCCTTTCTCCAAAGGGTCTCACATACCCCATGAACATCTAAAAACCTTCTAAGTATCCAGCACCAGAGCACTATATGGTTTTTGGGATGGCAAACAGCCACTAGCACAAGCCACAAGTCCAGCAGTTGCTCCTTCCGCCTCCCTATCCATCACTTCCCTCAAAAATTGGTGTAGGAATAGGTATTTCCAAACGCAGCCAGCCTGGTGAAACAGACTCTGGGCTTTGGTATTCAGAACAGCTCAGCCTTGGTTTAAGCAGATATTTTGTTGTTTGTTCAGCTCTTTTCCCTCACATCTTGGCACCTCATTGAAATGGGGTTTACTAGGCACTTACATAGCAGAGCTGTAAAGAAACCAGCTGGTTAATTTAAAAGAGTGCAGTCCTTACAGCTTTCCCCTCCGGGAATTTCTGGAAGCACACACACAAAAAAATTTATATTGTAACAGTTTTTCTACCACATCATAAGTTTTACTTCCAAATCCGTACTGTAAGGGGAAAAAAAAGTCTCACTATCACTTTGCACTTTGCAGGGGCAAAAGGAGATCCTAAATTAAAACTAAAAAGCCACGTACAAGCAGGATTATGGTCTCACCTCCAATCCAAAGCCACGGAGAAGTTACTGTCTCTGCCAAGAGAACATTTTGTCACTAAAATAGTTGCTGCTGCAGGCCAGCATTAGCCCAGATCGACCACATATCAATAGAGAACACCTGATATTCATCTGGACAGACCGAGGCCGCAGCCCCCTGGAAGGGGCAGGGACAGGTGCTGCCAAGAAGTTTTTATGACAAGGGACGAGCTTTGGATAGGGCAAGGCACGGAGCTGACACGGGAGAGAAGGAGCAGGCAGGGTCCTGAAAGCCCTTGGAAGTGGCAGAGTAACAAACAGCTGAACCGCTGGAGCCACAGGAGCTCAGACAAGACGCAGAGCAAGGCCAGAGGCTAAGGAAGGCAAAAATAATCTATAAACCTATTTCAGCTGAAGACACGAAAGCAAAAAGAATTTGAAGGAAGAAAGGGGAGTATTGCCCTGTGGGAACAATGCATGTGTAGTCATACAGCTATTTTAGTGTCCCCTTTTTAGGAGGATCAGATACTGTTGTTTGTTGGACAGCAAATCCTCCCAAGGCCATGAAGCCAACAAATCCTTACCCAACCCTCACTCCCAGAAACTATCCATTAAAAAGCTGCTCCACAATTCTCCCTCAGCATTCTGCACCCCATTGCCCAGTGCAAGGCATGACGGTGACATTCCAAAGAAATCCAGCTCCACACGGGGCCAACCCACCAAATGCCAGAGACACAGAGCTACCCCAGCAAGTCTGCAGAGTATTTACGAAGCAGTTTGCTAAATTATACAAAGGGAATAATTTGCAACGTAATGGTGTGTTTGCATTCTGAATATCTGATTTCCTGTTCAACAAATAACCTAAACACTCCCAACCAAATGAAATGTAGACAAGACTTAAAATGTTTGAAGAAAAGCACTCATCCAGAAAATTAAGGTCAACACGGAACAGATGGTGCCTCTGAAAAATGTGGCTTCAACATTTATCTTTATGTAAAATAAAAATCTTTTAAAAACCTCCGGCTGTTTGGTGACAGTCCTACTTGAAATATTGGATCTCGCACTCCATGGATAATAAAGAAGCACTAAAAAATGACTTCAAAATACTAAATCTAAATAAAGTTCTCTCAACTACTGTGCAATAAGATTTTTGTGGGCACGTAAATACATATCAATAAAATATAGATTCAAACACTTCTGTAACTGCCATAAATATTGCAACTGCTCTCCCCATTTCCATAAATATGACCCACAACTCCCAAGTGAGAAGCTTTTTCATTTGCAGCAGTCAGGAAAAAAATGATCCTTTCTTCTTTATCAAAGTCTTTTGAAAGGCTGAATTTGAAGCCCAGCACATGGGGAGCTGTGAACAACTTGTTACGGTGATGCATGAAATGCCTTCTCCAGCCTCAGCAGATTCCATCAATGGGATTGCAGCAAGATCATGGTAATTCTTGAGGGCAGGCAATGTCACACCCAGCTGGGGAGGGAAACAGGGGCTCTAACTGGGCAGGGCTGTAAATTACTTTGGTAATACCAAAAGGAGCTGGAACAAGCAAAAATAGAGAGACAGACCTGTCAAACACCCAAAGAGTAATAACATGTTAGAGACAAATGAGAAGAAGTCGAGCACTGGCACAAGCAGCAGTGCAAGCACTCCCAAGGCAAGGTAAGCAACAGGCAGGGAAGGCTCGTCAGGACACCAGGTGAGCACCTCCACTGAGGAGATTTTCTCAGGACAGGTAAAAGAAAAGACAGTCAAAGAAACCACAGAGCTGCACAGCAGGCAGCTCTCAAGTTTACAAGAAACAAAAAACAAACCCAAAACAACCAAACCGAGAGTCCTCATATCCTGAGTGAACCATATATTTTTGGAAGATGAGGTAAGACCTGTGGTACCTAAAAATACTGTCCTGTGGAGGCCTCCTCCTGTGCATCACCCTGCTGACAGCTGGGGCCCTCTGACAGGCTGTTACTTCTGGTCACAGGCTACACACAGCACCTGAAGCTAATCCCTTAAGCTAATTCCTCAGGGGCCACCTGCGTGCCTGGACTGAAGAAGAAGCCTTACCAGCTTTGGCCATTAAAGCAGCCACAGCCATAGAAGGAGCCATTTGCTCATACCACCCAAACTAAATCACAGTTAGCCCAGTGACAACAGACTGCTGAAGCACATCCCCAAAACCACAAGGTAATTACAGATCTACTATCAGTTCTTGTTTCCCAGTCACCAGACATACAACAGAACAACCATGATCAATGCACCTCTTTTTTCCAGTGTGGCTTCCAGACATTTACATCTACTAGAAAGACTCAGCTTTTTGTGCCTCATGCCTTCAGGTCCAACACTGATGAAGTTGCACAGAGAGCTTCTGCAAATCCACTTGGCTAAAAAAACTACAGGAAGCTTATTGCAGCAATTTTCCTGAGCTGACACATCCTTCTAATTGGCTTCATGATACTGCCTTACTGATGGTTTGGGTCCCACTTCATCTAGAAATTACCTCTGACTCCCCCGTACTACTGGGGAAAATAAGCTCTGCAAGAACATTTAGCATAGCCAAAATGAAACCAGACTGGGCATTCTAGGGAAGCACTTGCAAGAGTGGCTTTTGCACAGAAGTTTCTTGCTTCAAGGTCATCCCAACCCACATCACAGACAGCTCTGATAAGAAACAGCACAACAGCTCTCCAGAGACTTAAAAATAGTAGAGAGTTCATGAAGTTCTCTTTCTCTCCCTACCTAAGGCTTCTTAAAACTAAAATAGATACTTTATTTTCTTCTAAAAGAAGGTCGTGTTGATTTTGTTGGTCCTGTTGCATAGCCAAGCGCTGCTGCTGCACATAGAAATGTCTATCTGCATCAGGCCTCAACTCACTATTTCTAAAAATAAAGTAAGTCATATTAATTTGTTCCTCCAGCACCTGGTGTTTAAAGTTATTTCTTGGCAACTTCTGTTCTCGGCATTTAAACATTTTTCATATTCGCCTTAAGTCTGACAGCACTATTGGTTATCCTTCTCTGCCTCACTAATAATTTGGTTGATGGCATGCAGGTGGATTTCTCATAATTAAAAAACCCATTTGCAAAGTTTGCATTAGGTGATCTGAAAAAATAGAGCACTCCTTTCAAAGGTTAAATATAAGTAGGCTGCAGAGCTCCATGAAAATATTGCATAATGTAGAGATAAAAATAGTTTTGCTTTATTCAAGCTAGGCTGGATAGGTAGATTTTTACTGCAATCAGCCTAAACCTCATCTCTCCAAGTTACATGCTCAAGTTGATTATAGAAAATTAAATTTAGTATTAATCAAGCTAGGAAGAAGGAAATTACCAAAATTAAGCTAATGCATAAATCATAGAAAAGAATGGTGGAGCCAGCTAGAGGAGGTCATTTAATGCATCTTCATGCTTGTCCCACACCAGAATCAACTCCCCCTCTCCCCAAGCCACTCCAGACAGTTATTGTCCAACTCTTACAAAAATTTACCCACAACACAGGTACCAAAGCCAGCAGTCAGAGCCCTGCAGGGCCCCACCAGCCCTTCTGCTACAGGCCTTGCCCTGGCATCCTCCAGCTACCCTGATTTGGGGTATCCCCCACCCCTGCCCCAGCAGGCACGGCCCAGGAAAGCAGCAGCCCCTCCCAGTCGCACTGACAGGTCACTTGCAGTTTTGGGCACAGAACTGCAGCACTTGGCACCACTGGGAAAAAAAAAGAGCAAACCCAAAAGGGCAAGCCCAATTACCTAACTACAAAGGATCCAGGCTTAGAAATACATATTTGTAAGAGTTTCCTGATTTAGAAAGAAAGAACTCTACATATATGCTGTGGCTTTCAGCTTTTCCACACCATCTTTCTAAATTGTGAATTTAGCATCTGACAGATCTGCACTACCACTTTATCCCAGTTTTACAGATGAGAAACTACTGCCTGCACAGGACCTGATCCAAATTATCCTTGAACTTGATGGGATCTCCCAGTGACCCCCATGGGACATAGGAAGAGCCAGACAAGCACGGTTCCAAATTTCCCAAATAGCTTTCCAGTACTTTGCAAAGCCATTTCACCCTCTGGACATGAACCCGAAGAAAGCTTGGCAGAGGGCTCTGCTGACACACTACAACTATGCTCCCGTGGAGTCGCAGTTGCTGTCTTTTATATGCAAATGTATTTAACACGTAGCAGGCAATCAGCCCTACAATCCACTCTACGAAGCAGATACCATCCCATTTAAACTTGTATAACAAGGAAACATTTAGCTCTGAAGGTACATTTAGAGAACATGAATTTTCTTCTCTGAGCTACATCCTGATGTTTTCCTCCTTCCCTAATCTTACTTCCAAGTACAAATCCAGACAGTCCTTAACAGCTGGGGGTGTGAGAGGACAGTTTTAGATGAAGCTCTTACAACTGCATTGTTTTCTTTATGAGAAAAAAACCATCAGCAACTTAGAGAAATTTAAAAACCTAAATTAAGTCCTTAAGAGTTCCCCTTAGTCACTTCCAAAGTTTTTTCCTAATCCCTTTGAACTCCAGTAGTTTAATCAACAGCTTGTTTTGGATTAATCTTCTCATCCCAGTTACACACACACACAAATGTCCATCACAGAATAAATTAAAAAGCAGAATCCCTATAAAGAGCCATAACAATTTCACATTCTCTGGAATCAAGAATAAAGGACTTAGTAGCATGACTAAGGCTGAAGTCAGAAAGAGCATCTCTTAATGAATTCCTGGGACGCCTGTGGCCCCTGCGCTCCTCAGGGAGCAGGAAGGGCCAGGCTCACCCCGCAGCACTGTGCAGTCAGGGGAGCACCTGGCTGGGGCACAGCCAGCACTGGAGCCCCACTGCGGTCATTACCAGAGCTCATCAGCCCCGGGCCGGGCAGTCACAGCCCTGCAGCCTCCTCAGGAGCACACACAGGTGCTGGACTGAGGGGTAATTCCCCAAATGAACTGACTGCAGCTCCTGAGCCAGCCGCCAGCCAGCGCTGCAGGGAGACAAGGCACCTCCTGGGATCCCGTGGGAAAGAACCGCAGGACACCACACACGCAGTGCAAATAACTGCTTGGCTCAGGGGCTGAGAACAAAGAGCATGTCTGACTGGGCAAAGCTACAAGCATTTGAGAAGCAAGGGAACAACCTGGCAGGTGAAAACACATGGGCCATGAAGGAGCCCAGGAGACTGCCCCAGAAACACTCCAAACCCCACTGCTTTTACTAATTCCTAGTGCTATAAAAGTACTTAAGGAAGTTCTTAAGAAAATTGCCTTATAGTGGGGAAAAGATCCCTTGTGTTGGGAGTATGTACATGAGCTGCAGAAGATGGCCATAGCAGCCAGGTCACAGGGTTTAATGACTATGAAAAACAAGGGGTTTCAGCACCTGTCTACCGAACACTCCCCTTCCAGAGAACATCCCTGCAATGCTGCTAAGGGGTTTGTCTGCGCAGGCACTGCACTGAGGTATAAAAGGTGTTTTGTACCACCCATCACAGCTTTGCAGAAGCAGCACTCACTGCAGACACCCTTCCTTTGATTTGTGATGCTGAAGAGCAGCAGTATTTGGAGAGCACAGGACCACAACCTGCCCATTCCAAGTTACGGCCAAAGCTAATTAAATGAGTTGTGAAGGCAGATTACATATCACATGCAGCATTTGGTCCAGCATTTATATTTGTTCTTACAGCACCTTCCCATTTTCACTGTGGACATGGAGTGTATGACTTTCCCCTGCACCCAAAGCTAGGACAGTATTTCACAGTACAGAACCGCTTCGCCACTTTTGAATAGAGGGGAAAGACTCTCGCAAAGGATGGACAGAAAACACTACATAGACAATGACAGCAGAAATACAGCAGCACTCTTTCCACTGCCACTTTGCTGCAGTCTGCCATCAGTCCTGGTGCTGGGGCAGGTAAGAGAGGGGGAGCTGTTGTTGGGTGATGAGAACTGGGCTTCTTGTGATTCACATGTATGGAGGCTACTCAGCTGCACTTCAGCACCGTGCAGTTTGTGTCTGGGTACATGAACACCTTCCCGTGTCTTTCTTCCTTTGGAAATTATCCAGAATGAGACTACCCTAAGTGCAGCCTAACCTTTAATACGAAGACATCTGTGAAGAGACTCCCAGACCTAACCCCTGGGCATCTGTGAAGTGTCTTATGATGTCACAGTTGTTCACAACTGCTTATTTGCACAGAGAGATGCGTGTGTGTCTCTGTGAACCGAGGTGGTACGATCCCAACAGCTGTAAGGCAGGCTCCCAGATTCCTCTGCAAGCTGAGAGCTCACTATCTTGACACTGATACCTCTGAAGGAAACAACTTTGTCATAGGTTCAGTGGAAGATCGGAGGACCTTGAAAAATTATTATATTTAAGTCCATGTCCATTTCAGGGCACAGATTTCCCCTGCAAAGAAGTAAAAATTTATTAATAAACTGCAATAGTTTCATGTAAGAAACAGGAAAGCAGGAATGCTACTAACCTTGAGAACACGAAGACCAGTCTCTTGCTTTTTTCCTCCCGACTGCACATCAATCATCCACTTGACTGCAGGGTTTTAATTTTAGGCCACTTATTAGCATTAATCATCTCAATTTTCACTTGGAATTTGTGAACAAGTATTCTGTTTATTAGCTTAATAAAAGCTCAGATGCATAGAGCTACAAACATCAGGCACCTCAGCACACACAAACACAGGGTTGCCCTTGATTTTAACTTCTTTATGCCACAGAGAAGACCACCAGGACTTGAGATCCACATGGTAGATACTCCGAGTACCAAGACCCCATCATGCCATCACCTGCACATGTCACTTGCTAACTTTACAGCTACTACTGGGCAGCGTGGCTCACACACCATACTTACATCTTATGTACCTCTGGAACACATCACAGGTACTTCCCGGGTTTAGAAGTCCTCTTGGCTTCCTTCTCACAAGCACATCAAATGTCTTAAAGCAACATTGCAGAAGAGGTTGTCCATGCATCTAGACTATACATCACATTTATTTTAAACAAGTAAGCAATTTAAAGTCCCTGAGTTACACGTCGCCTCCTTACAGCATTTCCCCAGAAGTGACTGCATGCTTTCTGCTTCACCAGTGAGCACTGTTCTTCCATAGCAGCACCCAGAGGGGATCCCCTGAGGCATGCCACCCTCTTGTGTCCAAAACAAGTTTCACTAGTTCCACCTGGAAGTACCAGGAAAGCACTTTACCAGACTAGAGACAAACAGCCCTCAGGTGTCTGGGCACACAGGTCTCTCTAAACCTCCCTTCAGAAGTTTGTTGTTGCTGATGCTTGCATTTCAAACGAAGCTCGGTATTTCACACCAAGCAAGGAACTTGCACCAATTACAAGCAATTTTCAACAAATCATGATAGAGCACCAAAAGCAAAAAGTATCAAATGTAAACAACTTGTAAACATTAGTAACACAGCGGTAGATTCCAATAACATGAATGACCACAGAGACAACTCACAATTCAGAAACAGCCTTTTGTCATGAAGTCTTTATGGCTTGACAGAAAGAAAGTTAAGATTTGTTTTTGATGTGGTTAGTGCAATTTTTTTTATTTGAGAGGTCAGTTAAGAAGAGTTAAACAGATGAATCCAGTATGACACCTCAGTTTCCGAGTTGTTTTTGAACCTGATCTGAAATATGGCACTGGACTCTCATCTAGAGTCAAGGCATTTGTGATCTCAGAAACAAAACCAGCTATTTGCCCCCCAGGACATGGAGGCTGTGGGGCTCTTCAAGGGATAATTCATATTTCATACAAAACAGAGGAAGGAAAGCTTAACAGCATCAGAAGTGCAGCTGTGTGCTTGGCCAGTACCTCTGCAATACACATATACAGCTTCATCTAATACATAATTCATTTGGAAAAGTGAATGGAGGAAGGAGGAGTAGGCAGACTCACTGAAGAGATGGGTAATGCAGCATTTGAGAACAGTCCGCTCCTGGAAATTCAGACTCCTGAAAAGTAACCTTGGGCTTTTACGCAAGGAGTGGCTACAAAAAGCATATTCCCAAACACTGTCTGAATTTAGATCCTCCTATTCTGCTATCTCATGCAAAGCAAGAATGAATATCCAAGCTTCTATCCAAAGCAAAAATCGGTGTCACTTTCCTTGACAGTGATAATGGTGCTTAGAGAGAATTTTTCAAGTAGTGTACACCCTCCTGGAATCAGAATCAAGCTTCAAGACACTCACCACATCTTCAGCTTTGATCCAAGTTATCCCTTCCCTGATTCCAGAGACACCACCAGGTCTGACACCACCATTTCCTTACACTTACTGCTTTTACAAGCCATATTCATTCCCAGGACACCTGGCTCACCAGGGAGTTTTTGCTCTTCCCCTTTGTTTCTCTTCCAATAGGAAGAGCTCCCATTTTCCCTAATGGAAGTCAATGCACACGAGCACAGGACAGAGTAGACCTATTAAGGCTACAAGGCTGACCAACAGAAACAGAAATACATGTATGTAACTGAAATTTTCTTCTGTTTAGCAAAGGGCACCGAATTTTAATTGAGACACTTCCACATGTGACCCTTACTTCCTTGTATCCACCTTCTCCCCCTACCCCCTTTATGTACAAGGAAGACTCACTGTGCTTCCCCGATGCAAAACAAGAAATAGATCACATCAAGTTTGCTCCATACACCAAAAGGTAAAAAAAAAACCCAAAGGACAAACTGGTTCACAGTTAACTATAAATAAAAGTGCAGTAAGTGTTCAAGTAGAGTGTAGAGTTTAAGCAAGCTGTACAACCACATTTGGCATAGTCATCTTTTAAAGGCCCTGCGTGGGTCCCTCCCGTTACTGACAGCAGGGGGAAGAGGCTGAACACTATTAGCTGGTGCTGGATTTACAGGTCCTCGTCCATTGCCTCTCCCACTACCTGCATAAATGTGGCCGTGGTTATATGTGAATGGAAATCCACTTGCTTCAGGTCCAGTTTGTAAACCATTTCCTAAAAAGATAGAAGGAAGGTTATCACGAGTTCCATGGGTTGAAATCACTGATTCTTTACATAAGTTTATCAACAGAGAATACATGGAGCTTGCAGTAACCACCAAACCCTGAAGACTAGAAAGAAAAGCCTCTCTAGCACTGCAAGACCCCAAACCACAGCTTACCCTTCCCCTCATCCCTACTCCCCTTTCTCAGCTAAAGCAAGAAGGGTCACAATAGTAGCTTTAGAACACCAGCTACTGAGTATGGGCATTGTGTAGCCAGGCCAGAACTAAGGTTCCCTCTCAGCTTACACCTGCTCAAGGCCTTGAAGCATTTTCATATTTAAGATTCTGTGTTTAAATACAGCACAAAATAATCTGGGTAAGTCAAATATTGGAATTCAGATTACCACCACTTCTGTTTTCGGGAGCTGACCTGGCAGGAAAGCCATGGTGTCTAGCAAGACTGAAGTAATTTTTAAAGCCAATGTCTCAGGAAGTTTAAAAAAGCAGAATTTCAAGTAGTGCAAAAACTTTTCGAAAGCATCAAAACAATTTAAGGTTAGTCAAGACCCTTTATGTGATATAGGCGCCCCAAATATTCTAATCTCCTCTCCTACAGAAGAAATCCTGAAAACAGTTTCAGGAAATGTTCACGCTTACATGCTTGAGGTTCAGACCCCAGTCTGAATGACCTTTTAGAGCCTAGTACACTTTTTTAATCCCAAGAATGGAGAACCCTTGAAATAAATGTCTATATTTCCATTAAGTGCTTCTCATCTTTACACTTCTACAAACTGAAAAAAACTTACCCAGTGGCCCAAAAGTACAAGTACCCATACCACTTGATGCAGAAATATTATTCTGTTCACCCTGTGCCTTTAGAGAAAGGTTAAAAAAAAAAAAAAAAAAACATGGATCAGAGAAAGAAAATTCAGATTTTTACAGAAAGGGGATGACTTTTCCCCCCTGTGTTTTTACAGTGGCTCCACATGGAATTTATCTCCTATTTTAATTATTGGCTCCTTTTTAGCTATATATCACTGAGTCCATTTTTCCAGAAGAGTCACATCTGATCACAGCCTAGTGTGAAATATTCAGAACAAAGAGCACTTTAGGCCAGAAGCCTCAGACAAGTTTAACATACCAGTTTGTTCTGCCCGATGTGTTCTGAGTTGGGTTCGCTGTAGTTCGGCACTTCTGAGTACACCATGCAGAACCTGGGAAGAAATTAGAATTATTAGGAAGTTCTAAAGCCATTTTTTAACAGAGTTCTCAACTCCACAATTCACAGAGCATACATTCTTGACACATCCCATCACCTAGAAGTAATTAATCCAGACCCCACGGTTCAGAGAGTATCTGTAGGTATCAAAAGGCTCTTTGATCCCTTTATAGGCTTGTGGGGAGGCCGCCACATCTTCCTGGTGAGAACATTTCTGTCAAGCAGAGGCAAGTATTCATTTACTCAAGGAGGTAAACTGGCCTAAATAAAACAAAAGGTGATGAAAGGGTTCCCTTTGTCTCTCTTCCAGCTGCACAATCTTGTCCAGCGCCCACTCACAAGGTCACCCGCGGCACTGAGTCACCCAGCCTGCTCCCAGACAGGGATTGCATTACACCTCTAGAGAAAACTCAAACACTCCCACATGCTCCCATAGTATGCAGTGCCCCATTAACAATAATAGCACAGAAGAGTCCAAAACAGGCAATGAAATTCAAAGCATCCTTTTCCACTCGGGGGGACTATGGCAGAATAGGCCCATCAACTCACCACATGGAAATTATGGCAGAGAGGAAGAAAGATCTGGATCATTACACTGCTTGGAGTGGTTAAGGAGAAGTGGAGCTCCCACCTGGTGCTGGGAGGCACAACCCAGATAAGGACTCTCATCACTCCAGCCAGCTGGAGATTAAGTCAGCTGGGTGACGCTTCTGAGGTAATGGATTTTGTACAAGAGAAACTGTAGATTTTTCTTTGTGTAAATCCATTTGAACATTGGGCATTTCTGAACCATACAGGAAGAGATGTAGCAACCCCAGAGCCCCACTTCCCTGATGACTGTAAGGTTTCCCACAGCACTTTATGCAACAGTGGAAGTACTCTTCTGGTTAGAAAATGCTCCTATTTTTTCTGTTGCTCAAGTATGTTACTCATGTTTGTTCTTAGGCAGGAGCTGTTGCCCCAGTCTGTGGGCAGTTTAAAGCAGGTTTAATGAGGCTTGCTTCTGCTTGGATATGATTCACTGGAATGACCTTGCTCTTCCTTCTCTGCATTGCCTGTCCCTCAAGGATGACACACATACAAAAGGCTTCCACCAAAATGAAGTGGTTAATCAAGATAAGGCCTACACAAGCAATGCAGATTCAGTGCCTTGTCATTTATACATTTCCTCCTCCTAGACCTGTGCCAATGATGGAGGCTGATTTTCCTCAAAGTATCTATAGTCCAGAGAGGGTCAGAGCTCATTACATCCATGACCAACTGAGAACACACTTTTGCTGCCCTAAATTCCATTTCCTAAGAGCCACCAGGTCTCATACTTACCATGACACTCTGCTGAGAAGGGAAGTATGAACACGCAATACTTACTCCCCAATTTTATGCAGCTCCCCTCCTCGTCCCGTGTAAAGTGTGAGGCATCCTTTCCACAGAGATGCGTATCTGGCCAAAGAAAGGAGAAGTGAAGCAGTTTCTTAGTGAATGAGCTGACAGAGGAAGTAGAAGCATGCTATCTTCCAGGAAGTTGACAAGTATTACAGATCAGCATGGGCTAAAAAAACTCCCAGGGCCCCCAGTGTCACCAACACTAATGGTTTATAGATCCTCATGTACTACTTCTAGTAAAAGGTACCGGAAGCTCAGCAGACTCCTTTGACAATTCCAGGAAAGCAGCCAATTATTTTGAGATTGGATGATCTTTCGTTGACTGGAGCAACCCTTATGACTTGTCCTGCAGAGAACAGGCATTTTGCCAAAAGCAGTATCCGTGTTCTATTCGGTGACAACTCTCAGTTCTGCTTTCAGCAGGAGCCAGGAAGAATCACCTTTGCTTGCTGGAGAACTGCTACTGAATGCGTATGACCAAAAGTGCTTCCATTCTTAATATAGGCCCTTACCAGACTGGGCTTCTTAAAGGCACAAGTTTGGCCATCAAACTCCAAGTGATATATACAGACACACTGACACAGTTTTTTGATTGCAGGAACATTCCCTTACAAAGACAGTGTGAGTGCACTCTATTCTTTATAGTGGCACTTGACTTCAAGCACTGAAATTTGAGCCATACAAAACTTTGTGCGTAATTGTTCCCTTTGGTGAGGGGCACCATGTACGTGCAGAGAATGAGGAAAATGCAGATCAGAAACACAGGCACAGAGCAATGGAGTTAAAAGGAATATGTGTGTCTTCTAGCACAGGAACAGGGAGCCTCAGCAATTGCACTCGCTGGAGTCACCAATCTGGACAAGTCACTACTTCCTTATGCCCCGGGTGTATCCCTGGAACAGAGATAACAAACATTCCTCTTGCCCTTTGCCTTATCTGCTGAGACTGGGAGACACCCGGCCACACACAGGGCCCTGAAGAGGCACCAGGGAGGAGTCAGGTTGGCAGGAGAGGACAGCACTGCCAGTGCAGTGATAACCTTCTCCGTACTTCAGCACCAGCAGGAAAGCACAGGCACTGTAACTACAGATACTATCTCGGGAGCTTTCCATCCAGAATCAGGATTAGTGTTCTTCACTTCATAGTGCTACCTTTCACTTTAAAGATTCCCTCACTGCTTAACCTTTAAGAACCAGCTAGTTGGGCAGTCTTGTGGCAGAGAACAACAGAAAAGCACTACCAAACAATAAATGTAAGTCAAGCATACATTTACTGGGAAAAGACCCAGCAAGTCACGTGACTAACAACCCCCAGCATAAAGTTATTCCACGTATGCAAGCATTTGTTTTTATCTCAAAAAGAGCTGGGTGTAAAGCACTAAACTCCAGCACTAGTTTCAAATTTACAAATATTAAGTGTAATGGCTTCCTGTAAATGGGTTCATCACCCAGTGACAAAAGTAAGCAACAGTGTCTGCTTTTCCAGAAGAATTCATCTGCAGCTTGAAATTCAGCAAGGGAGAAAAAAAAGCATGTTTACATGTGAGGCCTGGATAAGCTTTTCTGCTTGTATCAGAGGGCACCCTACACTATGGAGTCAAATTAGCCTACAGAGCTGAAATTTACCTGCCTTGCAATGGCAACATCACACACTCAATTCTATTTAAATCTAAAATTGTGTTTGGAGAACCCTGCATGCCAGCATGAGGGCAGTTTTCTGAAGATGAGAGCCAAACCAGAATGCATTTAGCTTTAGCCATTTCACTCCCTCCGCAGTCCTAAGGGAGCATGCAATTCATGTAAATGAAGGCATGACTTTGCCACCCACCAGAAATAGTGATGTCAGCTCATAAATTTAATACATACAAGCCAAGCTCAGTTTTTCACATTAGAGGATGCCATGACTCTCCCATTTGTTGCACAGAAACACCAGAGCAGCTACAGTAAGCCAGTCACGGAGGGGAGTACAGTAACGCTGCTCAACAGCATCGCTCTTAATTTGTTTCAATGTCATCTACATACAAGGTTTTGTGCTGGCCCAGTGCTCTGGTTTAGTTCCACCCATCCCTGAGCTCCACGTGCTCTCCACGCAAGCAGCGTTCCCCAGAACCACCTCTGCTGAGGAGTCAGCCCATTTCGTGTAAAAGGACATTTGCATAGGAGGAAGCAGCTGTAGTTTTGGTGGCAAGGGTCATCCAATTTCAGTCCAGAACTGAGAATTACACTCAAATGAACAACTTAAGAGCAGCTCAGTTAGCAGTCTCACTGAGTCACCCTTCACCTACTGTTTCATAAAAACAAATTAACAGGACCTTACACACACTGCAGTTCTACCATGTCCTGGACTGCTGTAGGCCAAAGGATCAGTGTAATGGATTTCTAAAAGTGTAACCTAACTGGCATGGAGAACTCAAATCAAACTGCCTATGACCTTGCTACTGACAATTTAAATGACATGGAAAAGGATTTTCAGATTGACTCTAACATTCTTTCTCACAATAAGTTTGGGGGTTGCGTTTGTTTCTTTTTTTACTTAAGTTACCTCTGAGAAATTATTTGCACCTAACCAAATTAACACATTCTACAGTGTAGCCCTAGCATGAATTCTTACAGTGAAACTGGAAAGGGTCTCCTCTGCCTGTCATTTTTGTTAAACTCATTCCAAAGAAAAGCAACTTTTCTGCGTGATATGTAATCACTCCCTCCTTTCATTAAGGAGCTGACTGCCAGAATAAAGAACTAGCTGTGAAAATAAGAACATGCCTTGGACTTCCCCTGCTTGATTTACAGAGCAGGACTGACTGTTGCATTCCCCCCTGCCCCAGAAGTATTTTCCTAGGGAGCTTTTCTAAAGCCAACCCAAATCTCTTCACCACCACGTCCTCATTACAAACCCAAGCCCCTCCTAGCCTGTACACTCACACTAGGCATGTTCTGGCCTGGGAAAGGTGAGTTCAATTTGGCGAGTGACCTTAGGGCGCTGGCTCGGTAACAGGGAGCGGGTCTGAGGGGGCGGCCGTGTCCCCCGTGGCCCTGGAGGGGCCCCGCGGGTGACAAAGGGCTGCGCGGCCCGGCGGGCGCGGGGCGGCCCCGTACGCACCCTTTGGTCAGGCGGATGATGTCCCCCGGCTGGATGAGGCCGCCGATCTCGTCCCACACGCAGATGGTGATGCTGCCCGTCTTGTCCGCCACCTTGCAGGACCTCACCTCGTGCCCGTCCTTCGTCTTGGTGACTCGGCCTGCGGGGAGAAGCGCGGCTCAGGGGGGGCACAGCGCCGCCGGCCCCCCCGCCCGCCGTGACACGCGTGGGCGGCCCGGGGGTGGGGCGTGCCGGGCGCCACTTACCGATCTCCAGCACAATAAAGATGACATTTAAGTTTTTCAGTCCGGGTTTTATGTCTTTTATGAGAAAATACGTGTCGCTCGCCGCGCTCATGCTGCGGCCGGCGCGGGGGTGAGGGCTAACGGGGCGGGCCGAGCCCGCATCCCGCGGGGGAGCAGAAGCAGCGCGGGGCCGGGCAGGGGGGCACCGGCGACCCTCACAGGGGACGGGGACACGAGCACAAAGGGGCTGTGCGGTGACTGTGCGGCACGCCCGACCCCCACCGCTCCCTCTCCACACCGACACCACCGGCACAGCGCCCACCCGACCTCCCTCTCCCGCCGGCACTGAGGAGCACACGTGCGCCGTGCTCCCCTTTATACCGGCCGGGCGTCACCAACGCGGGCGCCAGGAGGGGCCGGTTGCGGCGAATGGAACCGTCCGGGGCACGCGGAGCGCCAGGACTGGGTAACGGGCGGGCGCGAGCAGTAGCCGCGCGCTGATTGGCCAGCGCTGCCGCCGCCATCTTCTCCTTCTCAGGGCGCTGCCGCTACTGAGCCGGGGCTGTCCCGTCGGGTGTCTTCCGCCAGCTCACCTCGCTTCGCCTCACCCCTTCTGCGTCCCCTCACCCGCTCTATCTTGCCTCACCCCCTCACCCACCGACTGACTTCCTTCCGGGGAACAGCCCCGCGGCGCCCTGAGCGCGGCCGGTGCAGCACAGCGGAGTAAGGGAGCGGTTCGCTGCCCTCCTGCGCCATTTTAAGCCTCGGCTGTAACACCGAGAGGAGCGTTGTCACAGGTTTCCCGGAGGGCGATTTCCTAGCAGTTCCGCCCTGCTTCACTGGGATAAAAAACCATAAAGATTTGTGAGGCTTTTTTACGGGAGAGACTTGATCTTGGTCTCCACCAAGCAGAAAAGGCTGTTGGGGGTGCTGCGGGCACCTCAGGGTTTGATAGGGATGCACCACATCATTCTGCTCCTGGGACCGAATGCTCGTGGCATGTAGTGAAAGCCAGGGATTGTGCAGTAGTCTGCTTTGAGCCTTCCTGTGCTTAAAATGTGTGCCTAAATCCTGATGAGTACTAAAAAGTATCTAAAACATTCTGAATTTTGCCAGCAGCTTCTTGAGGAGGTGTGTTACTCACTTGAGCTTGGCTACGGGCAGGGTGTAAAACATGAGGGAAGGGCAGCTTCTCCAGGTAGGAAACCATCGAGGTAGTTGACAAGCCCCCACAGCCTTGTGACATCCTTGGCTGGCTGATCCCAAGGAAATAGCTCTGTGCCACAGAACAGCCCAAAGACACGCAGATGGTCCTGTAATTCAACTCTCCCCCTTAGGAAGGGTAGCATATCAGTGTATGTGCACTCCGCTGCTACTTGTCAGAGCCAAACCTAGCTAGCTGGGCTTTCTCTTTCTATTTGTGTGAGCAGAAATCCATAGATGACAGCAGTTGTGAAATGCCTGGCCACATGTTCTGCCACACAGGAGCTCTGGCCTAAGGAATATTGAGCAATGTTTGTGTGTAGGCAGCGGAGCAGCCTTGCTGGGTACTGCTCAGGGCTCGGAATGAAATACACTGCCTGCAGGAATCTGAAAGGAGAGTTTGCTTAAAGCCCCCGAGAGCTTAACCCACTTCTGTCCCGAATCCTTCAGTGAGTGCAGATAAGGGGAATGACAGACTCCCTCAGGGGCCTATTTCCTGGCAGGATCTATAATACAGTAGCACTAAAACTTTCATAGTCATCAACTGTATTTCAGTACATGAATGGCTTTAATTTGGTCACTTGGGAAGGATTTCAGACCAAATTCCAGGAATGACAGTGTCTCTGGCAAAGGTTGGACAAAAACACTTTTATGTTTATTTAGAACTGGTAAAATTTTTTCATACATAGGTGGTTTTTCTGCCTTCCTTTCTTCTTTTTGTCTGCCGCATCTATTTAGAGCCGTTGGAAAGACTGATTTTGTATCCTGTGTTTTCAGCCCCAAACACAGTAGATTTGAGGAGAACCCTTCAATTTTTCAAGGAAAAGAAGCACAAAACAACCAGTTAAGAAAGTTTATTCACCTCATGGCAAGCCTTGGGCAGAAAGGAAGTCACAAGGGTGGTTAGCTGAAAAGCAGAAAACATTATAACACTTCACCAAGAGTACACTTTTGTCACGTGTCACTGGTAAGATGGTTTCAAGTGAACATCTGTCTAGGAAGGCAAGTGCCAGTGCTCCAGAGCAGCTGGAGAGGTGCAGAGGACACCAGATGTGGGCTCCAAGCCACCTTGCAGCCAGTACACCTGGAAATGCTCCACCAGGCCTGCAGCACAGGGACCAGCAGAGAGCATGGAGGGAGGTGGATTTATTTTATACCAAGGTTCCTTCTGAAGCTGGTAGGAAGAGGTTTAAACTAGAAATGACAATACAGCAGGAGGGGCCCAAGCAATCTAGGCGAGTTCAAGAGCACACCGACAACTCCCTGGCATGTTTGATTGAGGAACTAAAAAGGAAGGGTGCTCTGCTGGACCTCAGAATCAAGGAAGAACTGGTTGGAAATGTGAAGGTGGGTCAGCATTTGGTGCAGTGCCTGTGAGATGGTAGAGTTCAGGACCCTGAGAGGGAACAGAAGCACAAAAGGCCAGACCACAACTGATTCTGAAGAACAGACTTTGGCCTCTTTAGGGATCTGCTTGTGGGATGGTCCTGGAGATCACAGCATCCAGAAAAGCTGCCTGGCTTTCAAAGATCACCTGCAAGTGTGGCAAAGGTCCATCCCAAACACATGCAACAAGAGGGAGGCAGACTCTTCAGTAGTGCTCACTCCCAGGATAAGAGACACAAACTGAATCACCAGATTCCACCTGAACACAAAAAAACTTTTTTTTTTTTTTTTTTACTGTGAGAGTGCTCAAAAACTGGGACACCATCCTTGCCAACTTGAGCTGATTTTGTGATCCTGTGAAATATTTCCTGTTTTCTCAAATGCAAAGAGGCACAGCTGCAGAAAGCTTGATGTGTGGGATAGGAAGGCAAGGTTACAAACTCCTGTAAGGGGCTGGAATTGTGCTGGAAAGACAGAGCTGGTCATCTCCTCCCTTACAAGATCCTTCCAGATTCATTAAATACATTGTTTACAGTGTTTATTCTACTACTGATGAACAATTTTGCTCTGTTTGTTTCTCAAAGAGACGCTTAAAATCTTGCTCATATTTTTTTAATCATTCCAGTTGCCAGCCTCTGAGAGTGCCCTTGGTATTATCTAGCAGTGACTGAATGATTCCTGTTTGCTGTGAAGGTGACCTGCAAAGCAAAACAGTTTTCCCCATCCTGCTTCTTTATAATGTGCAAAGAGAGCAGAATTATTATTAATTTATTTTGGTTTTCCAGCCCTTTTTTTCCTGCTTCGTTTTTGACCTCAGAACCATAAGGTTATCAAGTCACAACTGTGGGTAATGGAAGCACCAGCTCTCTGACCTTGCTGGGGCTGTAGTGAGTCTTGCACAAACAGGAGTGCAGGGACTTTGATGCAGGTCTGTCTTCATCCTCAAGAGCATCCAGCAAACGCCCTGTGACAATGGATAGGCCTGGAAAAGGAGCGGGGGATGCCAGGACAGCAATATACACTGTAAAGAGAAGAGAGAGATGCGTTGTCTATATCTTGGGTTCCTGGCCTTAAAAAAAATGTTGATGAGCTCTGACTGCATGAATGAGAACACCAAAGCTTTGCTCATGTCGTTCACAGGAGTAACAGGGAGCACGTCCAATGAACTGTGACTGCAGCCAAAGCAGGAACCTTTCCATCTTTGAGGGAGATGGGTGTCTGAGGCACTTAGTGTCTTACCACACAAACCAAATTTAGCCTCCAGTGAATGTCTACAGCAAGGGTTCCACTGATGAAGTTAAAATAATTTCCAAGCTCATTTGCTTGCTGCAGAACATTTTTCTTCTGTGTGAAAGATGCAAGTGTTTCTAGGCTGAGATCCACAGGGAGGTTTCAGTCCAAAGCAAAATCAGGGTTGAGTTGCTAAAAGAGTTCTCAGCAGTTGAAGCCTGGCAGAAGTCCCGTGCATCTCAACAGGGCTGGGATTTCACCCTCTGGCTGCAATGGAGTTACGCCAGCAGAGACATTGGTCCAAACTCCCTATTTCTGTCAGTTGCTCAGTATTCAGTGCTACTGGAGTCCCAAAGTAGATCTTCCCACAAGAAATCTGCCAGCAGGAGCAAGAGCTAATGTGTAATATTTTATTGTATACAGAGATTAAAAATGTACAGATGCCTGCAAATGCCACCTTTAACCAAGCCTTACCAGCCCATTACCATATGTCTGACAAGCCCCTAAATTAAGCTACAGGTTCAGGTTTTTAACATTGATGACACTTCAGCTCCCTAATGGCACATCAGTGTGTGTTTAACAAGCTGGCAGCCAGTCTGGCAGTCTGGAGACTCCAGCAAACAGTAGTTTGGTGTCTTCAGCATCTCAAGCACACCATATCCTGCCATCAGGGTCAGCATTTCCCCAGGGAAGTATGGATGACGCCTGGGAATGCCACACAGGTTTGAGAGGAACTTCATCCAGAAGTCAGTGGGGGCGGATGCATTGGGGAATCCCCACTCTGTTGGGGTCCTGTTCCCAACACAGGAGCACATCCCAGCTGCCTACTGCCCTCCTGCCTTGAGGCAATGTACCTGCAAGATGCCTGAAGCAGGAAGGACTGTCAGGTGTCTGATGCCAGGATTCCAGGCAGCTCCATCTACCTCCCTAGCTGTTAGCTAAGAAAGCTGAATGAATACTAGGGCACTGTAAATACCACAGGGAGAAAAAAAAAAAAAAGGGCAAGCAAGCAAAGCAAACAATCAGAATTTGCAGCGTTCTTATTCTTTCCAGAGGAGCCACATGCTTGTGCTGCTGCACTAATGTAGCCTTTTCTTCCTGGGTTCCATGCATTTTAGCAGATGTGTTCATCTGAGAACCCAGTCCTGCAAGGTGTTTTTGGAAGTTACGCATTTCCCTCTTTTGATGAATTCCACACACATCATTCAGATGACTTACATGAAATCGCTGATGTGGGGCAGTTCTAGGGCAACTTTCCTGCTCAGCTGTGAATCATCTTGAACCAGAGGAATTTGGGTCTAACTTTGCCCCATGCAGATGGATAGCATAGGAGTTAGTGCCCCGTCATCTTTTCCACTAGAGCTCCAAAGGACAAGTCTCAAAGCCCACCACCACTCACAATTGCTGTTTCTTGGGTCTCTGGTGAGTGCTGTAGCAAAACCCTGACCTCTCAACCTTGCACCTTCATCAAAGGGTTCTTTAGTTAAAAGGTTAACAAGTGCAGATGGGGAGATTAGCACTTTCCCACTGTAGCTGTGGCAGAATAACCCACACTCCGTTCACAGGGACTCCAGTCACAGTCACCTAAACCTGTTCAGTAACTCCTGCTTACATAGGGAAAATAGATACCAGCTTTATGCCAACAAAAGCATGGAGTGGTCCCTTAAACTGCCCCTGCCATGGCTGATAGAAGAGACTTCTTCAAGTTGGAGGATGAAGGCAGTTCCAGTGGAATGCCGGGCTCTGACAGACCTCTGCCTTCCTGAGGGAGCCGAGTCCCTTGTTTCACACACACGAGGCTCACGCAGGACGGTTGGCACTGGGGAGTTGTCTGAAGTGGCTCAGAAACCGTTCAAATACCAGCAAGGCAAGCCCTTGCCTATCAGTTTAGCCAGGGGAGGCAGCATTTCAGAAAGCTTTGCAAATTCCTTCTCCTTTTGCCAGCCCTGTCTCTGCTGGGAATGATTTCCTGCAGTCCATGAGCTTGTCCCATGGCACCCCTGTGACAGCAGCACGTTTCCTTGGAGATGAGAAGGATCTTGTAACTCCTTCCACTGCAGGAAGGGTTTTGCTTCTCACCTCTTCTCCAGTGCCTGGGGGAGGTATGCAGACACACCACATCACCCTGTCTGCTGCCTGGCTCCACAGAGCCTAATGGGCTGGAAGTTCAGCCTTGTTCTTGCATCATCTAATGCTGACCTTCAAAAGAAAAATAGGGGATTTATGTCCAGGAAGGAGGCTTTGAAAATTTAATTTGGTTTGGATTTACTTTTTGAGAAAGGGATTTGTGTTTCTTTTCTATATTCTTGTTTCTTTTTTTTTTTCCTGTAGCAGTGTTGGCTTCTTTCTGAAAATTTGGTGGGGGTCTTAACAATATGGACTTCCATCCTTTACAAATCTAAATAAGCAATAAGCGTGTGTTAAAGATGGTAAAAACCCCAACCTTCCCACAGATGTGTTCCCTAGGTAGAGGAACCACTTCGTTCACACTGCCACAGAGCTGGATGAAGATGCCATGACCCCCACCCTGCCCAAGGCTGTCACCAGCCCTCCCCCCGGCCTGTGAGCAGTGCTCCATGTGTGACAGCTGCATTCCTGCATGGCAGACAGCGTGCCAGCCCTTCCCTAGCAAGGCAGAGGCAGCTACAGCACCTGGTGGAGGAAAGGGGTGCAGTGCTGGGATGAGTAACTATGGGAATATTGGCCCTCCCCTCGGTGCTGTGCAAGCAAGGCAGCCGTGCTGCCGGGGATGTGGCTCACAGCTGACAGGCGCCGGGCACGGAGCAAGCTCCTATCTGCAGAAGAGCATGTAGACACAGCCTTGCTTGTTTAGCTCTGTGTTAACAGCGGAAAACAAATCCTAAGTGGACTAAACAAATCTCATCGTGGCAAAGTGCTTCATCAATTACTAATTCAGCCTCTGGCAGAGTAATAGGGAATAAAGCTGTTTACCTCAGAGTATGACACATTTTTCTTTCTTGCCTTCTCCCTGTGGCACCTGTAGATAGATTCTGCTGTGCAAAGCTTTGTGTCAGTGACTAATGAGTAACAATTGCCGCAGATTTCTGTAAGCTGCATATCATCATTGCTATTTAAGACGTTAGGAAAAGACCTAAGAATCATCCACCTGGGCCAAAAAGGGTCAGTAGGTAAAAAAAATGTTCTTTCAGAACATCCAACCTGATGATGCAGCACATTTCAAGTGCCACTGGCAGCAAGAAGTGGTTTTGTACCACAGCTTTTGTATTTTCACTTCCGTTTTCTGACCAGATATAAAAACAGCATTCCTGTCCAGGTGGGATAACAAAGGAAATTGTTCCTTCTGAAAGCCGTGAATATATGTGATATAAAATGGGTACTCCAAGTGGTCCTTTGGAATGAGCACCTCTGGGCAGGTACTGTTTGAAACCAAGTCGTAGTTTGGGATCTTTTAAAAGAGGAATTAAAAAGCCTTACTCACAGTGATGTTTGTAGGAACCATTTGACTGCATCCTGTGTTGTTGCCCCATATTGTGTGAGGTATGAGAGGGAATGGAAAAATAAACGGAGTACAGTGAAAGCTTCCTAGGGCTTCCCAGCTCTTGGGCTTGTTGATAACAGTTCAGGAACACAGGTTCCCAGATATTCCTGAATAATCCAGACAGGGCAGCACAGAATAGGACTGTGCAGCCAGGGAGTTACTGGGAAACAGGCATTGCACATTGAATTCAAACACAACTGAAAGGCACGTGCTCAGGAGAGGCAGCACGGCCGAGTGACGTGGGCATGGCACACCAGGGACAGAGCTGATGTGGGCATGGCACACCAGGGACAGAGCTGACATGGGCATGGCACACACAGGGACAGAGCTGACATGGGCATGGCACACCAGGGACAGAGCTGACATGGGTATGGCACACACAGGGACAGAGCTGACGTGGGCATGGCACACACAGGGACAGAGCTGGTGAGGGCATGGCACACACAGGGACAGAGCTGGTAAGGGCATGGCACACCAGGGACAGAGACAGCCAGCTCCATATGATCCCACAGCAACCCCAGGCACAAAAGCTGTGCAACAGGCTCTTGGGTTACCAGTGCACGTCATCAGCCTCTGACCAGCTGTGTGAACATTCCCTCCTGGTATCCTACACCTNACACAGGGACAGAGCTGATGTGGGCATGGCACACACAGGGACAGAGCTGGTGCGGGCATGGCACACACAGGGACAGAGCTGGTGCGGGCATGGCACACCAGGGACAGAGCTGGTGAGGGCATGGCACACACAGGGACAGAGCTGGTGTGGGTGTGGCACACACAGGGACAGAGCTGGTGTGGGTGTGGCACACCAGGGACAGAGCTGACGTGGGCATGGCACACACAGGGACAGAGCCAGTGAGGGCATGGCACACACAGGGACAGAGCTGACGTGGGCATGGCACACACAGGGACAGAGCTGGTGTGGGCATGGCACACCAGGGACAGAGACAGCCAGCTCCATATGATCCCACAGCAACCCCAGGCACAAAAGCTGTGCAACAGGCTCTTGGGTTACCAGTGCACGTCATCAGCCTCTGACCAGCTGTGTGAACATTCCCTCCTGGTATCCTACACCTACCTGCAGGTTAACCTTTAGAAGCTTCATTTAGGTCTCCAGGAGCTCCTCCAAGAAAACAGTGCCAGGTACTCAAATACACACACCAAACAATCTGTATGCATTGTCTCAGTGAATGCAGCTTCACTTTAGGAAAGAGGAGCATGATTCCTCCCTGGCACTGCTGGGGAAGTGGTTATCCCAAGCCATCAGATGCCTTCACTGCTTTCATTTAAAGGGGTTTGCCAGCTGGGTGCATTTCCACTATTGTAAAACTAGTACTACATGAAATCACTATTGTTCCTGTTCTGCTGGATCTCCTTGACCAATAAAAGGCTTTAGTAATAGTAAAATGTAAAATGCAGCAAGTCACTCCATTCCCTTGCTGTTGCTATTAGATACATGCAAAGGAGAGCTTAAGATTAGGTTCTTGTATGGACTAATTTTTTATGTGTTTTTAGCCATGAAGACACTGGTGCTGCCAAGAATACTTCTTGTCGAGGTTATATTTAGAGTTTTTCTAAGAGTCTCATCTTTGCTGCAGAGTGGTATTAGATAATACTTAATAGAATATATTTTCTGCAAAAAAAAAAAAAATTATTGCCATTTAGCTTAACAAGAAAACACAGATAAATTCATATATAGCCAGAGGACCAAAAACTCCAGTTAATTCAGCTTGCAGTTGTATTATCTATTGGTGCCATAGTTTCATTGTGTTCTCCAGGCAAGCCAGACAATACCAAAATCTTAGCACACAAGAAAAGTGTTTTGTATCGCAGGTATTTCATTACTGATAAAATGTATAGTATTTTTTATCCATTTAGCATCTTCCATAGATGCTTCCACAGGAGGCACATCATCTGCGTGTTGTCATTTAGTCATCCATCTCTTACGACAGAGCTTCAGCTGCTGTGATGCAGAATTGAGAGACATCAACGCCTTGATAACACAGTTCAGTAACCCCCTAAGTTATATCCTGATTCTCGTCAGATGCCACATAAAAGAAGATCCATAGTGACACACATCATGAATATTTTTGTGCAGGTTTACCATATTCAGGCTCGTTTTTATCTTGTGTTAGATCAAGAGTTTCTAAAAAGTTCCTATAAACCAGACTTTAACCAGATGTTAATTTCAGAAGCTTGATGGCACCGTTCTGGTTTCAAAATCCAGCCCTATATTGGAGCTATAATGAAACTCTTCAGTGTATATGTGTTAAGAAACCTCCCCATGGCATTTGTCAGCCTAGCTACCAAGGTGAAATCGTGGCCAGAGATGTGCATCTGACCATCCTTGTACATCTGCAATGCACAGGCACCATGGGGCAATACCAAGATCTCATTGCTGATTTGAGTTTGTTTGTTCGGTCTGTCAGAGACCTTCTCAGCACAGCCCTTGCCACAGATGCTCAGCCCCAGAAAACCCAGCTGAATTCCCTGCAGTTCCCCTCAACCTTCTCTGAAGCCTGCAGGGCAAGGGAGCTCCCTCCTGATGGCCTCCCTGCACGCCTGTGGAACCGCAGCGTCATTTCCCTTCTTGCTGTTTAATTTTCCAAAATGCGTCTGTGCCAACACAACTGGGTTTCTTTTCCAGCCAGATAAGAAGAAGTGGCTTTTCCTACTGCAATGTGTTTGCTTCCCTTGAATTAGGAACTGTGATCTTTATATACATTTATTTATCCCAGTCAATGTTGCTGTATTTCTGAACAGGAATATCAGTGAATCCTGAAGGTTAAAAAACCCAAGCAACCACTATTGTATTAGTCATGCCAGGTTCTCCCAGGTTTTTATCCTTCACCTCTGCAGTCACTGAGTCAGGTGGTCACTACCCCAGAAAACACACATCTCAGCTTTGCAGCTTTCCTTAATTAGCAGGTAGCAGAGCAACACATAATTAGCAATGCGTGTTGTCTGTTTTCAGCCAAGTGATGCATCGGTGGAGGGTGCGGGGAACTCACGTGGAGCATATGTCACACAAGCCACTCCATGCTGGCATTACGACCATGCAGGCTCTTCCTGGGAGAGCTCACCAGCTTACCCAACACCTCAGCAGAGCGGTGTAAGACACTCGGAGCATCATTTTGATAGCCACCCTCTAATTTCATGGGCTGGATCTGGCGTGGAGGTACCTGGGCTGCATATCGCAGACCAGGTGAAGGGCCATATCAGAAGACTCAGGCTTTGTATCGACCATCACTCCCCTCAGCCCAGTAGCAACACTTATACTGGCAGGAGCCCCATTGCTAAAGGTGCATCCTTCAGCTGAAATCAGCAGTGGTGGCTGATGCAAAACATGTCCTTTCTTTCATGTCAAGACCCAAGAGTGGGAAATACTAATTTTTGCCACAGCTTGAGCAAAGATACGTCAAAACGAAACAGTTTCAGGTCCATGGTAATTTAATCATATTCCTTCCATTTGTCAAATAGAATAAAAAAAAACCCAAACAGTTGATTTTGGTTCATCTTGGAATTAACAGGTACCTAGCCAAGCTGCCAGAGTACTTCATAGAAACTACAGCTAAATTATTTCATGCCTCTATTCCCCTACATGGACCATATTCCCCCATTTAATTTTCCATCTCACTGTCCTCCCTCACGAGCGACAAGACCTCATGTGGTTTCCTTGGCTACAACACAGCACAGGAGTCGCTGCCCTGCTGGAAGTCTCTGCCACAGGGGAAAATTGAGAACACAGGGTATCCAAGCCACCAGTTCCCATGGACACTGTGCTGCTCAGGCAGGGGACTTCTCTTCCTGGCTGACCTGCAGAAACAGCCTCAGCATTGCAGAGCCATGATCTTTTTCAGCAGGGAAAACACCTCACCTGGGGGAAAATAAGTGTCAAAGTACCACAGTTCTCCATGGGACAGAATTTGTTGTTACCAATTCTCCTGCCAAAAGCCCACTCTGCCCTGTCCAGAGAAGGTCAGCAGGGAGTGAAGGCTGCCCTGCACATGCCCTGCCAGCAGGGAAAGGGACAGGCATCAGCAATGACCAGGAAAGTGAGGTAAAAACAAAACCCCCAAACACAATCTGACATTGAATGCCAGAACACCATCAGTGGAGCTTTCCTGGGCTGCCTTATCAGACCTGACAGCTTTGCACAAACACTGCCAGCCTGTGCACTGCGTGGCAGTGTCCCCAGGTCTGCCTGTCCCCCACGACACAGCTGTGCTGGCCCGGCACACACCTGAAGCCAGCAACCGAAGGGTCCATTCTGCTCACTGGGGTATCACTTGTTTGAAGAATCAGTCACTAAACACCAGGTAGTTTCCACAGCTGGTAATTAAACCGATTCGGACATCCAAAGGGCAGTTCTCTTGCCAAAGTGCAGCAGCTCCTGGCAGCCAGCCCTCCCAGCTCTCCTGCATCCTGCTGTTGCCATGGCAGCACGCAGGCTGTGCACCTCAGTGCTTATTAGACTCCAAGAAACATTTCCCATGTGAGCTGGGCTGCACAATCACAGGCACATAACTGTTAAGCCATCATGGTATGAAAATTAGCAATGGCCACAACTACCCAAAACTTGAAAAGCTGGAAGAGCACTCATCTTTGTGCATTGGCTGTCCCCATTTAAGGCTTTATCTCTTGACTTGCAAAACACTCCAATAAGCAGTGTCTGCTACAGGTAAACAGACATCATTTTTGTTTGACAAAGGAGCCCTCCTCCCTTTTCTTTCCTGTTACTGTAATTCCTTTAATATTTACCCCACATGCACTGTTTATTCTGCAGTTAGAAAGGAAATTCATCTGCTGTGGCTGTTCTAGCGAACCCTTGGAATTGCCAGCAGCAAATGTAAACTCCAGTGTGACCTCCTGGGTCTGTAAAGCCTGTTGCCCTCAATCGTATTCTGCTGTTTTAGTTTTTTAGGATACCAAAGATGCCGAAAGTAATCTTAGTTTACATTAAGTACAGGTCAAAGACACTCACTGAAGCCAAGAGAGCTACTTGCACGAGTAGGGCCTACTTGCAGAGAAGGGATTACTGGTAGAAATAGGGATTAAAAAACTGAAGCCATCGGACTGTAAGTCCCTCTTTTGCTGTGTCAGGTCTTGATTATGTAAACTTGGCCACTGCAGCTGAAAGACTCCCAGGCTGATGTTGCCTGGAGATCACAGCCCCACCTACGTTCCCCCAGGGCTACGCTTGGGGCTTTTTAAGTTTTTGTCATTTCGGAGGACACCCAAGCCTAATTACTGTAGGGACTGGGTGCTGCCAAAAGCACAGAAGCTGCTCAAAATGTCTTCATACTGTAATATTGCAAAAGTGGCTCGCTGAAGCTGAGCAGTTGGTCCAGGCTCTGGCTCCCCACAGAGGGGAGTATTAAGGAGTGAGGCAGTGACAGGCAGTGACACAGCACACATGGTGGCAGCGACCCTTTCAGGGCTGTGACAACATCCTGCATCAGGATAGAGTGTGCACTAGCTGGCTGCCCCGAGGGTCCTCCAAAACACATGGGGGACAGGGTCACTAACAGGTGCAGGGTGACCCAGTGTGTTGATCTGAGACATTTGCTGCGGAGGGGGAACACAGCCACTGCTTTGGGCCAATGACGTGGCTACAGTCTGGGATGCTGCCCTGCCTCCTGGGGCACAGGGAGTTTTGCCCAGACCATGGCCTGGGAGTGTGAAATAGAGTGGCTCTGATCTCTTTCTTTCTTTACTAATTTCAACTGCAAGCAAGTCTGCCTTTTGCAATGCATCAGTCACCAGTGAACTCCGTGGTCTTCTGTATAGGGTGGACATCAGAGCTCTGATGTCTGTGCTGGATGGGGGGTACCTCTGAGTAGGAATGTCCTGCACACATTGCCTCGGTCTTGGTTTCTCTCTGGCCATGCACAGTGCTCCTAGGGAGGACCTGCAGCCTGGGAAAAACTGCTGTGCTGGCAGAAGCCACAACCTGTGTGAGGTGGGGAGGGGCAGTGGGGAAGAGGTCCACACAGGAGCAAAGCTGAGAGCCTTTTCCTAGGAGCCTCCAGCAACAGCAGTGTTTTAAACCCCCACATATGTGCAAGCGTATACTTCAATGCTTGCAGGTTGCTATGGACAACCAAAGATTTCTAAACTGTTGCAGAGCAGAGCCCCAGCACTCTGTACACTGCAGAAACACTTGGCATTTCTGTTACCAAGAGCTCCATGTTGGAAAGTAAGGAATACTTTTACATAATAATCACTTTTCAACTGAAGATGCGGAATGTCCGATCACTCTGAGGTGAAACGGATCCCTCAGGTAACCCCCACCCATTTAAATGCTCTAACACCTGAAATCACCTCCTCAAACATGCAGCCCCTTCAGATAGCCCACACAACGGCAGGGGCAAACTGTATGGAAGCAAGTCACTGGGATAAGAGCAGGTTCTAGAGAATGACAGGGGAATTAATGGGGGGAAAGGTCCATGGAGTCGAGTTTCCCTGTGCATGTAATCCTGGCTGCAGAAGCTGCAGCTCTGTGTAGGGAGCAGCCTCTGAGTGCACGCACAGCACTGCACACCTGACCCCCAGGTGGGATCTCTCCTTGCAAAGGGCCCACCACAGCATGCACCAAGGCTTGTGTTCCCTGCCACCCCTTCCCTTGGGAAGAGGAGCATCCTTCCCAGCTGAACAGGGGCATAACAGGGCTACTCTGAGGTGATTGCACACACAGCAAGGGCTGTTCATAGAGCCATGACGAGGGAGCCAGGGACAGGATACAGAGCCTCTAAGACCCCTCATCCATCCAGCTGGCATCCTTCATGTGCAGCACATCCTCACTCGGTTTCAGGAATGAAGAAAACACACCCACAAGTTCTTTCTTTGGATCTATCTCACGAACATTAACACGGTGTTACTAATGCTGTGCCTTCCGGATGCAGGGGTGCTGTTGCCTCCAGTAAGAGTAGGGCAAACAAGGCAGAGCAAAATGATCTGCCAACATCCTTCAAGAGGTCTGTGGCAGAACTATGGCAGACTTGGGTCTCCAGAGCCTGCTGAAAGCATTGCAGTTTCTATCAGGACCAAGGTAACTATGAAATACAGTTACCCCCGTTTTAAGACGGTGAAAGTGCCTGCACAGTCTGCAGTCACAGAAACTCATCCCCCACAACCTCTTGCTGTAAGCACAGAAATGCACTTTCATTTGGTCTAAAATGAAAACTGTGATACAGGAGTATGCAGAATAGTTAGTACAATCTCTGAACCACTATTTGGCTTGGCACAGGGAAAATGTCAAGGAAAAAGATCTAGGAGTAGGTTTTGCTTATCCTACTCCATCTATACTCAATGCATGTCCTCCTCTCTTTCAGCAGATCTGCAAAGTGCCACCTAATTTATCTTCCTACCGACACAGGCACAGAGAGCACACCTCCATGATTAATGGACTTTAACACTCAAGGAGTTGGTTACATTGCAGCAGACAATGAGAAATTTGATTACCACTAATACGGTATTGACACAAATGTCAATGCTCTAAGACACACAATATCATTTTGAATCAAGGATCCCTTTCATCATTGTTATTTTTGTTTGCTTCTTCCACTTCAATAAGCTGTTGCTCTGTGTATTACCCAAATACTCCGGACTAAAACTACCTGGAGACAATTTAGTTTTTATGTAACACTTCATTAAGTAGGAGGCACCTTTAACAGAAAGGTGTTTGTGCTCACATAGCCCCGTTATCATTTAAATACACAATACTCCAGCTGAAAACTGTGGTCAGCTGATGCCTTTACCTTAGTGATAACTAATCTGTTGTTTTATCAAAGTCAAATATAGCAGGAAGTGGAAATAATGGCTTTTTCTTTTTTGTCTCTGGAGAATTGTACTGATCAAATCAGCCAAATCTTGGCCAGTCAAAAATTAAATTAAGCTTGGCAATCACGTCATGTAGCCAAACAACCGAGGCAGTAAGATCCACAGGTGGGATCTCTCCTTGCAGAGGGCCCACACAGCATGAGGAGAGGCTGCAGCTGGCCAAGGCTTGTGTTGCCCTGGCCACCTTCCTTCCCAGCAGGGCAGAGGCACAACAGGGCTACCCTGCTGGGTTCTCTGTGGGAGCAGTGACTCTGTAAGAGGCTGAAGGGCTTTGGACTCAAATGTCTTAACTCGTTCTGGATTTCCTTGGCCAGGCTGCTGGTTTTGGGCTGTGGGACCTGACCTGGGCTTCACCTCCTGCCTCCTGCTTCTGGCTTGGCCAATGGAAACAGGTCCATGAAGAAACCCAGTTATCCTCACCGAGCAGTCGTTAAATTTCCATATCTTCAAGAAGGAATTAACTTAGCTTCTGACAGGAAATTTTGATAAGGACTGGAGAAATAGGCAGGGTGGGAGAAGCAGAGTTTCTGGGGATGAGGGCTCTTAGTGGCACCCGTGCAACCATTAAAGTTCTTAAACTCAGCATAGAGGCTGCACAAGAAGTTATACCAAGCCTTGAAGCTGATCTCATTTCTCTCCAGAACCTAGAGCAGAGGAAGAGGAGCAGGAGGCAGGGGAGAGGCAAGCCTTATGACCAAGTGGCAAAGTTCACTCATCACTTTAAAGTCTAAAGCTGTGCTTCAAGAAATGAAAGCAGAGCCCAGGCAAAATAAATACAACAGGGCTTACCTGGGAAAAACCCAACTGGAAACCGGCAAAATCAAAACACTTTAAGAACTAAAGAAATGTAAAAATAAACTCTTCATATTTTTTATTAATATATTAAAAGCTTAAAGTCTGTAAAACCATTTGTAACCATGTGAAAGGAGCAAAGTATGAGATAAAAATGCACTGTGAGGCTGCTAAATAATGTCCTCATCTCTGTACTGCTGCAGGATGCGATGGGGCGGCATCTGCATCCAGCCTCCTTGGAGCAATGGACTGAAGTACTGTCCAGAGGGGGTGTGAAAGGAGGACACACAAGCTCAAACTGATAAATAAAACAGAAAAAAACCTCCCACAGGACACTGAAATGATGTTTCTGCTGCTCATGCTGCCGGTATCAACTCCATTAAAACAACCATCTTCTTTTCTCCTTCGGACATTATGGCCTCTGACTTGTTTCATCTGGTAAATATGTGACACCTTCTGGCCAGCAATTACTTACATGGCCATTTCTTTCTTCCTCAAGAAATTCTCACAACCCTGTGTTATCACAGATTTATTATTTACTGGTAACAGCGTAATTAAAATCCAAAAAGAAGGAACTGAGTCACAAGGAAGAGCAATTTGATACTGCCTTCAGGCTTGGGAGAGAGTCAATTCTATAAATCAGGAACACAGCCTAATAGAATATAGAGAAAAAGGCTGTTTCTGAGTCTGCCCAGGTGCTCTCCAGCCATGGAAAGTCACAGGGCAGCTCTGCTCTTCACCACCTCCTAAGGATTCCCAGATCATATTCCAACTCGCAGAACATTAAAAGGGAGGCAACAAAGATCACTACACAAATGGCTGGTCATTAGTTCAATCTATCAAACAACCAGAGACAAGAACTACAATTATACCAGTGAATATAAAAACTGTATGGAAATGCCATCCTTTTCACACCGCAGGCTATGAAACAGGCAACAGCTGTGACAAGGAAAAACATTCCCTTCCTCATCACTGGAGATTTAAAAGACTGAGTTAGACAAGAACCTGCCTGGTGAAGGCAAAGCCAGTCCTGCCCTGGGGCAGAGGGTAGCCTGAATGACTTAGAAACGATCCAAGCCCTTATCCAAGCCCTGTTTGCTACAGTCATGCATGTGCAACACTTCCCCACTGCAGTACTGACTGTCCAGCAGTCTGTGTCTGCTGGCAGATGAGATCATGGTTACTACAGTAACCACGGTGGTTTTCTTTTCTAAGGGAGACACAGAGGAGGTTTTTTCCCCTCAAACTCTAAGCATGCTCAACTCAAATGCTTAAAAGCCTGCTGCTGCCAGGCTCTGCAGACTAGCCCTGAACCAGACAGTAAGAGCAAAGTTTGGTCCATGTGTGGGCATGGGTGGCATGCTCAGTACAGAGCTACAGAACTGAGCACTGCTCTCCCAAGAAATCTGGGGGAAATTTCTTTTAAAAGATGCCCCCCCAAATCTCCTCCCTCCAGGTTTTAAAAATGGCAAATTGAGACCTAAGTGAAATAGGCACAGAGACAGAGAACCAGGATAACCAAGAGCATAAAGGGTTCTCCTTGGCAGGCTGGGAACAAGCTTGGTGTGAGACTGGGACTTGCTGCGCACCCTGTAAGTCAGATACGTGGACTGCCCTCTGCAGTGTACATCAGGCTGTGCGTGGGTGGATGTTCTAAGTCACTGGGACTCCTTTACAGTTCAAGCTGCACGTGTAACTAACCCTGCCACTTACCCCTACTCTTTGAATCCAAGTGTGAGAGCTTTTATCCTTATTTGCTTTAAACATTTCTCCATTGCTTTACGTTTACTTTCTGCAACCGAGAGATAAATGTTATTCTTCCTTTGGTAACCTACTAGTGCTCTATTGGTACTCATTGCTGACAGGGATAGTCTCTAATGCTCCTAGTCCTCCAGTCCTTATCTGGGGAGTCATTCCTTGGGAAAAATTCATTTTGAATCATCAGACTTGGCCTGAAATTGAACTGATGGAGAATTTATTCACCCCAGATGAGCATTAAATGCTCACCAGTAAGAGCAAAGGCTTTCTAAACTGGCACTTACTATGCAAGTGGGACTTCACACCTCCCATCCCAGTGCTGATCAACTGCAGAGATCATCCCAAGGTTATTTCTATTGCCAAGCAAGTCTGAAATTTTTATGAATTTATTGATGCCCGGGTTTATGCCTTCTATCCCATTTTCATTGCCTTATGTAAAACTTGCGGATTTTCCCCCCTGCACTGTGAAAGTCTTCCACTGGGATGCGGTTCTTTGTGCTGGGCACATCTAACAGCATCACCATCCCTTTTTCCCCAGCTCATAGTTTCCCATCCTATTATATTTATGTCTTTCCTTGACTTTCTCTGCCAGCACATTTGTTGTGAGAATAACAGCCCTTGGGGGCAGATAGTTCTTATATTTTCTTCATGCCTAAAATAATTGTACCTACTTATTAAAAACCTCACTGACGGTACGACAGTCCTGACAGTATGATACAATAACCTTTGTGATTTATTTATCTTTCAGTGAGCTTTAGAGAGAGCTACTGCCTCTTTTCCAACTTTGTGCTGTATAGTCCATCATCAAATGCAGTGCTGCGCTCTGATGTTTGCAACATCCTACAACAAGAAATTGCTCTTTGAATTACATTTATTCTACCCTTATCTAGTTGATTTACCGGTTCCTCAAATATTTGCTTCCTTATACTATCTTAATTGAAGATTCCTTCTGCCTGTATTTCCCTTCACCGCTATTCTACAGAGAGCAACGCTCTCCAAACAGCACATTTTTGCTGTCTTCCCCATCTTTGTGTACACCACCATTCCTACTTTTTTCCATCACTTTAGCCTTTAAAAAACTCCAAGCAAAAGATTTTAAGGGTACCAAAACCATCTGGATTCTGTGATGCGTTTTTCCTTTTCCCCAAGGAAGGCCTGCCTTCTGAAGGCACAAGCAAAACATTTATAGCAGTAAGGAACCTCCTTTAGATCCCTTGTCCTTGTCTTGCCCAGTATTTTTCTGATAACTTGGCATGCAAGGCAAGAAGGTCCTGCTGATTCCAGACCTCTGCCCTGCAGTGTCTCAGCTCTCACAGAGCCCAGCTTGTAAAGCAGGAAGAGCCCCAGCAGACTGGGACAGCAGAGACAAGGTTTCTCCAGACAAACAATGAAGCTTTCCTAGCTCAGCCCTGCTATCAGTTGGATCTGTACCTGCGAATGAAAAGCAGATGAAAAGATGTACAAATTTAATCTGTTGGATGGTGTTTGCTTTTTCAGTCAGGTAACTGGAGGAAGGGATCTCACATCACAGAGCAGGCTAACAACCCAAGAGTATAAGTAAGCAGTAGCAAAAAGCAAAACAGAAAAGGAACAGGTTCTTCCAGAAAAATACCAAACAGAAAAGGCAATTCTTAAATATATTAGAGGCAGACACACACGGGGCTGGTACAACTCAAGGGCAGTGACTAACAACTTCACTTTATGATCTCTCCTGCACCATACCAACCGCTTACATAAAGTAGTATTTATTGGCAAGGATTTACATAAATAAGTTCTAAGCATTCCTTTGATTGGTTTAACCCTTCTAGGTTTTTCTATCTTTCACTGTTTCCTGTTTATCCTCAAAAGAGAGATGGGACATGGAGCACCTGATTACCTCCTCACAACATCACAGTGTGTGGCATGGCACATGACAGCACTCCTTATTCTTTTCTACTACCTGGTAAAGTTTCCCAGGGCTACTAACACATTTGCAGCCAAATTTTGAAGCTTCCTTTAAAAAAAAAAAAAAATCATCCAGAACTGTGTCTTGTTGGGTTTTTTAAAATTATATCCAAAGAAGGCAACTAATAACAACCACAAATAGAAAAGCTTTGCCTGAACTTGCTAATAATATTCTATCATCTTATCTTTAAATTCTTTTTTGTGGATTAGAGACGCTAATAATTATGAATCCCCCCAGCTTCGTTTTATCTAGTACAGTAACATAATCAAAATCATCCTGCTCTAAACTCTCTATAGCAAATCCTCTTTTTAAAGCCCTTGTTCGACGTTCTCCCTCATTTTAATTTCCTTTGCTGCTGCTTATTATGCTAAAGCCTGGCATCTGAAAACTGAACTGTAGCATTAGCTGTTTTTTCAGCACAGACCATACCTATTCTTTCTGGTTATTAATGCTATAAGTATATTTTTAAACACCAGGCTGCCTGCAGTGAAATGCCTTGCATTCCCATTGTGTTACTGTAAATACCATTATTATGAAGAAATGATTGACTTTGTTTAACGCACTGTTCAAATAGTCTGCAGAGATGTCTGTGGTGCCAGTGTCATTCTCTTGCTTTAATTATAATTTTAATCATCCCTGATCATCCATTTGTTTGTGCAGTCAGATAATTATTTTTTTCTATCACAAAGCACTGAAATGATGTCTTAGTATTATTATTTTTTATTATTGATTTGCACTACACTCCTGCTCACTCACTCCACTACATCCTCTGTTTCAAGTGCTGTTCCTAAAACCCCACCATCTAATGGTACATTCTGAAATGGCCTGCTGCATCCTAAACCCCATCTAATTTCTTTTGCCTCCTGCCCTCTGCTCATAACCAGGGTGTTTGCCAACTCGTTTAGGTTTGGGCTTGCTACACCCACATGTCAGGGAACGGAGCAGTTCAGTACAACCCACAGCTCTGGGAATTCTCAAAGCCCTTTCCTTGCCCTGTGGCCAATAACCTACATCCTTCCCAGTCTGCCACAAGCTGGGATGTCCTTCCCAGCTTGTGGCAGACTACACCCTTTGCTTTCAGGTCTACAAATTCCCACAAGAAGGGAGATGCGAGAGCGAGGAGCCCAATCTCCTGTGACATGTCTGCCTTTAACACTACTCCGGTACTATCTTTGGCAGGCACATACGGGGGAACTTGCTCTGCTCTGCCACCCGGACACCCTGCAGTCCCACAGTGTGACACCAGCCCTGAGACAGCAGGTCGGGGCAATGCACCTCTTTCGTCACACAGCAAGCTCACCTCAGGCTGCAGCAGAGCACACGGCTCACTCGTGAAGGACCAATGTGTTGCTTGGTTCCTGAGGTCACTTCGAGCCCAGTGGAAGCTCTGCCAGGGGCTAGAGGCACTCTCATGCTGACCACAGGCACAGCAAGGCATCGTGCCCAGAGGTGCCCAGGTGACTGTCGTTGCCTTGCAGCAGCTGGGGGATTTACCTTTTTAACCCAGCTTATCCTAAGTTAAGGTATAGCTTTATTTCTAATTGAATACCCAGGCGTGCAAGGGGAAGCACTGAAGCCCTATTAGCAGCCGCCCTCTGTGAAGCAGAAGATCCTGTAGCAGCATACTGTCTGTAATTACAAGCCACTGAACTATGGAATGTCAAAAATAGCAGAAAACACGGGGTTTGTAGGATTTGCTGTATTAGCTCCTCAGAAGGAGATTCACTGATAGGTTTTGACAAAACCTGTCTTCCCCTGAATATAAATGTCAGGCTGCAATCAGGAGATCCCTGCTGGCGCAGACTTACGGGGGCAGGCAGACGGCAGCCGAGGTTCACTGCAAAGGCACAGACAGCAAAGGAACCTGCAGCAGCTCTGGGCTGGGTGTGGGGGCTCAGCGTTCCCAATCTGCACGTGCCACACACAGACAGGTGTGTGCTCTCCTGAGACTTTGAGAGCACCTTCAGGCAGCTTAAAAATCAGCCTCAAGTCTGGATGCAGAAAATCTGGAAAACACCTTAAAACTCGTGCTGGGCTGACTGAACCTACTTCTCCCCACAGCCTTAACTCAAGGAGGGACATGAAGGACTCCCTGGCCCTTTCCCAAACCTCTGCTGCAACAGACTCCCTGACAGGATGCACCTGGGCAAGGGAAGTATGACTGATTGTAGGGAGCAATGCCAGGGCTGCAGAACCCAAGTCTGCTCAGCCACCTGCAAGAAGTACCCGCTCACCTGCCTGTGTTCATCTGAGAAGTCAGGAAAAAAAAGAACTCTCCACCTGATTATCTGATTAGTCTTTGGATGCCTATGCACACTAGAGAGCCTGCAGGTCATCTCCAGGAGCCAGAAAAGAAATATTATTTAGAAACAATTAAAGAGAGGCTCAGGCTGTGATGCTGGATTCATTATTTTAAAAAATCCTTAAGCATGGCAGGGATTTGGGTATTAATTGTTAGTTCATGTTCACACCTGGAAATGTGGCAAATTTTTGCTACTTTTCTGCTCCTGTAATTTCAATGAACAGGTGTTAGACGGGCTGCGATGTCACTTGGTACTCTGCTTTTATCTGTTTTTACTGTGGGTTTCTTAGCTCAGTGTGAAGAGTTTCTCATCCTCCAGCGGGCTGCTGGCAGCTGCCTGCCCTCTCCTGGCAGCCTGGGGCTGCAGAGAAGGGACTTGCCCATCGGGAGCCGGTTTCATGCAGAGACGGGGACCCAAAGCAGATCCACACAAAGCACAGGCTGCAGTGCGCGCTGCAGTTTTCCAGTGATGGGTTAATGTTGCCATGTGAACTGTACCAGAATACTATGCTTTCAAATGTACCTGAAATAAGATAAATATTGCAGTGACTGTAAAGCACAGAAAGGTAGAATCAGAGCAAGGGGAGAGGGGCTTTTCTCGTCAGTAGCTCTGGTATTTTACATCCAACAGTAAATAACATATTTACATCAGCTGTACCACTGATGTAAATACGCCAGGTCAAGTGCACCCAGCAGAGGTGAATGTGCTCCCCAGGTAGCCACAAAGAAAGCATTAAGCTAGGGCTAAACACACTGAGCATGTCTTCCCCTGTCTGACATGGGGAGCAGGTACCAGAGCGACTTGAAAATAAGCAGAAGCTGCAGATGGAATAAAGATCTCACTGCCACCAAAACCTGGGGCAAGGTCGTGGTGGGGGTCTCAATCTACCATCTTTTAGTTTGGGCTGTAACCCCTCATCCTGTCACAACAGGCCCTGCTAAAATTTCTGTTCTCATTCTTCTTACAGGCCACCTTTGCGTACTGGAAGGCTGCAACAAGGCCTCCCCAGAGTATTCTCTCCTCCATGCTGAACAATCCCAGCTCTCTTACCCTGTCCTCACTAGAGAGGCGCTCCATCCTTCAGACTCCCTCAGTGGCTCTCTCTACCTTTCAAGCTTTCCTCGGAGAGGCCGGTCTCTAGCATTCCTTCCCAGTGACAGCAAAGCTGAATCACATGTGACTTACAGAGATGACTATTAGCTTCCTAACAGTCCTGCCATTCCTTTTAAAGGCCATCCAGAACAATCATCTCCTTTTCTTTGCCTAGGTGGAAGACTAATTAGCACCCAAACCACCAACGTGTGTGCTGAGAGCAATGCTGTGGTTGTGAGAGCAGCGCACTCGTCAGCTTCCATTTCACACTGCCTGTCCAAAGAGATGAAATCATTCTCACCACATGCTCGAATTCACGTATCATCCTCAATCAGTTTGACTTCACGTGGCTATTGCCAGGGAACAGCCTGTGCATCCTGACTGACACTAGGGCCAGAGCAGAAAGAAGCTGATGCAGAACAACCCTTGTCTGTCTTCTGCATTGCATTCTCTTCATAGAATCATAGCATGGCTTGGGTTGGAAGGGCCTTAAACATCACCTAGTTCCAACCTCCCTGTTATGGGCAGGGCACCTTCCACTAGACCAGGTTGCTCAGAGCCCCATCCAACCTGGCCTTGAACACTTCCAGGGATGGGGCATCCACAGCTTCTCTGAGCAACCTGTGCCAGGGCCTCACCACCCTCGCAGTAAAGAATTTCTTTCTAATATCTAATGTAGACCTACTGCCATTTCTGCAGAGATTATGCTTTTGCATTAAATATTGTCTTCCTTTTAACATTGCTCAGCTGGATTTAGCACTCTATAAAATGATAATTGCCTTAAAAATAATTGTACAAAAAACAGCAGCAGCCAACGCTTAGGACTGATACATCGTCATCCTCTTTTCTCCCCTGCAAGACATGAATTAAAAGCCAATTCAGGCACAGGTAAAAGGCTAACACCAGTTCCCCAGCAGGGAGAGGAGGGAATGCTCACCTGGATTTAGGCGAGGACAGGGTCAGCTGTGGGGATGGAGCAGAGCACCACTTACATACCCTCACCGTGCCTTCCGCATTTTGCCCACTCCAGCCCAACAGCATCATCCCCTCACCCGCTCCTGTTCTAGGGGCTGGCACCTGACAAGACAGTGATGATCAGCTCCTACTGCTGCTGCCAAGCCACTTAGCTTTGCAGGATCTCATTTACCAGCTCCCCACAGGGGTACAGCACGGGCTGAGGGGCAGGCAGGAATGTCTGGAGCCAGCACTGCCATTCCTGCAGCCCTGCTCTGCTCTGAGCCCCCACACTCTTCAGGGAGCAGACTCAGCCTCAAGTCCCTGAGCTCTTTCTTTCACGTAAGACTGTCCACAGCCTCGGGAAACAAGAAACCTACATGAAATATTATGCTTCAGAACTTGAATAGGGTTCAGCTGGCTGAAGACAAGCTTCAGAGCCTGCTCCAAAGTCTGTGAAGCTGATGGCAATGCAGAGACTCTCCCTGAGTTCAGGGAGATGAAATCCCAAGGGAAGAGCAGGTTGATCACTGACCAGCTTGCTGTGCAGCACAGGCTGAGAAAGGGAGCTGTAGCACAAATCTCTCTGGTGCATCAAGTTACAAGTGAGTCCCCTGATGCTGCAGATGCTACAGGAAAGGTGAGCACGAGGTCTGGGTCTCACAGGGTTTTTTGTTGTTTGGATTTTGCTGGAAGCTGCTGTTACGCAGAGACTTCTTTGCTGATCTGCTTTTGCCCAAGTGTTTGTGCTTCAGAGTCACTTAATTCAGTTAACAAACAAATTCCAAACTCACACAAAATCTTGGCATTTCAGAGCATTCCCATGCTCATCTATATCCTCCTCGCTAATATTTGCCCATTTCCTTCCCTCTGTCCCCAGCCACTTCACTGCTATCAAAGCTTTCTCGTCACATTCCTTCCTTAGGCTTTAGGCTCACAAACAAGCACCATCCTTTCTTGTAGCCTCCACAGAACACCAGGATATAAAGGACAAACTGCAGTGCCGATACAAATATCAAATTAGCAACAACGAACAGGAGCAAAACCCTTCATATAGAAGTTTTCACGGGAAAGCCCAGGGACAAAACACCACTGTGTGTTTCTCACCACACACACCTTCCCAGGCTTTGTCAACAGCCGCTGTTTTTCCAGTCCCTGACTGAGGAACCAGGCCCTGAGGACTCTGACTCTCAGCTGTACACCGAGGCCAGAGAACAGCAAAGCAGATCACACAGCATTGAGACACAGGCTGGGCCGGGCAAGGACTTCCATCATCCAAATTCTAATAATTATGTAAGTGGAGGCTCTCCCCCACTGCTGGGGTGGGCTAAGGAGGTATACAAAATGAAAAAAACCCTGTTCACAGAATATTATTCATGCTAGCCTAACATCTGTTACTTTTTAAGTAGGTGCTTATAGAAGGTTGTCAGGCCACACAGTTACTCTTTATTAAAATCCTGTAGGTCAATAGGGGAATAACTACCCTTTATTGAATAGATAAATTATACATAGTAACGAAAATTCATCGTAACTGAAAAGTGAGGGGCTCTTTTCTCCAGCTCCCACAATATCTTTCAGCATACTGTGTAATACAGAGTGTGTGTGGTTTCCATTATGGAAAAATGGTTTGTTGACTGTGACAGGCTGCAATTAGACTCCAATACAAAGCAGGGCCAGTGTAACACTTGGTGTTCATGCACTGTGCATCACAATGGGATCTCAGTCTTGTTGCCTGTTCCTTCTGCCTCCCATAATGACCATCATTAACAACAAGAGTGGGTAAAAGCCTTTCCTTTGCATGTAGTCAGCCTACGTATTCCATAAAAAGGAAGTGATGTTACACTGACCCTACCAAACATGAATGGAGCTAAGAAATGAGCTTCTCTCTGTCACTGTATTTCATCATGGCCTGGGCCATGCAGAAATTCAGAAGAGGGGAGAAATTACAAGGTCACACTGGAGAAAACTCAGCTTAGCTGCATATTTCCTGGACTGGAGGGAGCTATGTGCATACTCGGGTGCAAGAGGCTGCAGCAGCCAACACAGAAGATGTTGAAAGAGACCTGCATATGGAAGGAGGCACAAGCACACTGGGTGTTATCTGAGCAGGGCTATTGTGATGCCTTCTGAAGAACTGGTGAGGAAGCTGGCAAGGAAAGGGCTCTGAGGGGCTGTCACAGCAGCTGTGCTAGGGAGCAGTCCCTGGTGACAGAGCCACGTGGCAGCAGGGTGAAAGCTCTGGAAGGTCGTTTCCCATCCCTGGCTTTCTTCCCTTTCCTCTGTAAGCAGCTCCCATTCAGATGCTGTGATAAAGCAGGTTTCTCATTTGCATTTTCCAAAACAGGCCGATGGTTTGTTTGCTTTTGTAAAATTCTTTCCTATGACCTTGGCTGGAGAGAGCCCTCAAACTACTTCTGCTATTTGACGTGAGCACCCCTAAGAGGACATTTTGGCAGTTCTCAGCCCATGCACGTCAGTGGCAGATACCCCGTGACTCTCAGGTTTCAGGTACAGGAACTCAGCCTTTCAAGGAAGCCAGTTTGATATAAAAAAACCCCACAATATAGATAGGAAATAGAACATTACATGTGTCTAATTACTGTTCCTCTGCTGCCCCAACAATTAAGAGCAATGCTAAACGATCTGTGGGCTGTCACCCTCATGCCCCGCCTGTGTGTTCTGAAGGGTTGATTTCACACTCAGAGGGGCACATGGCACATGAGGAAACAAAGACCCCTATTTTTTCCAAGGCAGTGACTGACTGCTTGTGAAAGCCCATGCAGCAGCTTGTCACAGCCTCTGTCAGTGACAATGCTGCCAGACATCCAAAAGAGACAAGCAAGCATCCAAAAGATCTGCAGAAAATAAAGCCAATCACCAGGGCTAGGATTTTCCAAGGGAAATTAAGTGGGACAACCTTACTGAAGAGTGGACCTAAAATACTCTGACTATTGCTGTCTTGCTGTGACCATATTAACTTTAATGTGACTTAGAATAGACTTGACAAGCCCATATGTGATCCAGAATAGCTTCATACAATGCGAGACGCTTTTCTTCACTTCCATTAAGAAGATTTCCTGCCTCACACAGCTTGGCCGCAGGCAAGGTGCAGTGTTAATGAGAGGGGGGCTGAGTGAAGGGCGGCGGCTCCCGAGCACGGACGTCAGGCGAGAACGAGCAGAGCTGGGTGTCACGGAGACAGAGCCTTGGAGGAGGATGTACGAGATGTATTTTCCATTGAAAAACCTACCCTCTTTGTTCGAGGAAATCTTAAGTGGTTTCATTTCTCTGCTGCAAACAATTCACTTCCTCTTTCCTCTGGCACAAGGGAGATGCGGGGATTTTAGGCAGAGCAGTAACCCCAGAGAGAGGCCACCTCTGAAACACACCTACGTACGTACACCAGTCACTCCTGGCTGCCTCAGAAACGCTGGTTTGCTGCTTGACCTATTTCTGGCTTCAGCAAAGGAGAAGAAAAACAACCCACCATTGATTTTGCAAGTAGTTGTTCTGCACAATAAACCTGTCCAAACCCCATGTTTATTTTGCTTCCTGGGGGTATGTCAGAGAAGTCACTGGAGAAGTTACAGGGGTTTAGAGCAGGAGATAAAGAGAACTTGTTTTTAGTTCAAGAGGCTGATGCTTCCTAAAGCTACCTACCTGCCCCAGATGCCCCTTTCCTACAAGAATTTGGTAAAAAATAAAGCTTATAAATGCTAAACCCTGTGAATTACAAAGTGGTTCTGACTCCCCAGAGGAAGGGTGTAGAGCAGGCTCTTAAAGACAGATGACAAATGATAACTCTCCATGCAGGCTGCCAGCACGAAGCATGGCCACAAACATGCTTTCTCAACAGTCCCTTCCCCTGCCCTCACTGCCACCCCAGCCCAGCCAGCTTTTTTCTCTGCTGCTCAGAGGGATGAGTCCTCCCTTTGCCCATCCTGCAGCAGCTGGGATGTCCTCCACTGGAAAGCTGCTCTTTGCCAACTAGAGAAGAGCTGCTCCCGAGCCCCTGGTTAGGCAATCACATGGAAATCTCCTGCAGCAGCAGCTGTTTTGCCCAGCAGGAGACCCTGTGCAGGGAGAAATGCTGCCCAGGAAGCAGGTGGGCACATTGACCTCTGCAGAGCCCCTCTGCAGACTCCCATCCACGCTGGATGCAGGTCTCCAGGGAGGGCTCGGGCAGGCAGTGGGGAGCAGACATCATTTCTGGCAGGTTTCAGTCACAGGCTCTCACTTTCAGTACTTGTGTTTGCGGTGGGTAGAGGCAGCGCAGCAAAGGCTGTCGAGGTGCGGTTTCCCGGGCAGGGGCGGCGCTGCGGGGCATTGCTTTTACATCAGGTGTCACTCGCTGGGGTCTCGGGCATCAGCTGAGATCACAGCACTGGCAGCAGTCACCTCAGAAATTAAACAGGTGACACCTGCCCACGCAGAGCAAAGTGAAATGCGAAGCAGGAGGCAACACCATGACAACACTCAGCAGATGATTTTTTTTCAACACAACATGAACGCAAGAACAGACAGGCTGGGCAAGAGATTTTTCCAGTGCCTTTCCTTGTCCCTTGCAGTAGCCTCATAGAATCACAGAATATCCTGAGGTGAAAGGGTTCGTCAAGTCCAACCCCTGGGCCTCCACAGAACAACCCCAAAAGTCACATCATGTGTCTCACAGACTGGGAAAGCACGGAGCAGTTTCCCCAGAATATATTATCTGAGGGTTTGAGGAACTGAAGCTTCCCTCTGAGACTTATGGCAGAGGGCTGGAAATACCAGTGTGTAAGTCCTGTGCTAGGAAGCATGGAAGTGAAATGCCCTTTGAGGCTGCTCCAAGAAGAAAGCCTGGGGCTCACAGCTACAAGGAAGCCCTGCGAGATGGCCCTGTGGCGAGAGGTGTGCAGGACAGGCAGGCACTGGACAAGGGTAATTGCTGCCCACGCAGGGCCCTGCCCTGCACATCTCCTGGCTTAGCAGATGCAGGTGAGGGGGTGTCTCGGGCAGGCACAGGAGAGGGAGCTGCAGGACACGCTGCTCCCGTTCCCACGTCTGCCTCAGGAACCTCAGCCCAGCCACCATCATCTGCCCGTGGTTAACACAAGGCTTAAAAGAAGCAGGAAAAAGCTGATCAATTTGTGATGAATGAGGCTGTAAATAATGCACGAAAGGGACATGGGGACAGGACAATCAGCTGTCGTTAATGAAGTCCTGGGTAAGAGAGATGAGGAAGCAAAACACTGCACTCTCACCTGGCTCCTGCAATTATGCAGTAAGCATAATTAATTAAACGGAGACACCTATTTTTGGAGTTAGGAAGATACAGCAAGAGTGCCTAAAAGTCAGATGCTCCTAAAAGAGAGTGGGGAGTGGGGCTACAGACAGCAAATGCCCTGCCTGGAAGGCACCAGCAGTGGCTTGCTGTGCTCTCCTGACCACTGCCAGGAGGACATGTCCCATCTGGTGGTCACAGCAGCACAGGGAGGATCCTCTGGCAGCAGAATAATTGAAGCTTTCGTAATCCAGGGCCTTTTCCCATGCCTGAGGACAAACTGCTTGATCAGCACCTTGCAGTCAAGCCTGAGCTATCAGATATGTTTGGTATTCTGAGAGGTGAGGAGGAATTTCAGAGGGGCTGAAGAAACAGCAGTTTCTCCCTTGCCAGAGGCTGTGTCTGCCAGTAAGGAGACAAAAGAACATCCATACTGAAAACAAGGCAGCTAGGTGGGAAATTCCCCTCATTATAAATATAAAGAGTATTTTCCTAATGGGAGAAGTCAGGAAAAGAGGTTTAAAAAGTCCTTATCTCCTAACCAGACTTTTTTCCTCAGCAATTCAGATACAGAAACTCCCCTTCAAATATTCCTTCTCAGAAACTGAGGCTGTAAAATCTGCAAAGGGATGCTGCAGTTTCACTGAGAAATGCAAAAAACCTACCGAAAGGGATGCTAGAAGGAAAGAGAGCCACCACCAGGTGCCTCCCTGATGAAAAACTGGTCGCACATAATCCCAGTCTGACCACACCTATTGGGGAGGTTTCAGTCACTGGTGGTGCTTCCTTGCTCACTGGCCCTCAGGAGCTTTCTCAGCTGGTGCCACACCAACTTCTCACACACATGTCACACAGGAAAGTAATCTGTCTGTGACAGCAGTCTAATTTTGTCATTGCTGCTGTGCAACATGCATGGGAAGCCACTCGAGGAACTGGTAAATGACAAAGATCTGAAGCATCTCTGGACAGCTACTGCCATATCTCCTTTGGGACCAGCCAGCCTGTGGGGGCACAGTCAGACCCAGAAGTGTCCCAGCAGTACGGGCTGTGCCCAGATGCACATAGGATAAGAGTTAATTTCTCAGTTACCTGGGTGAAATGAAGCGTGGGGGGTGCCTGGGAACCCTTCCTGCTGTGGGTGTAAGTCACCCCATATCCCACCCCTGCCAGACCCCAGGCAGTTCTCACTCCGCCCCTCGTTCCTCTCTGCAGCCTCATCCATCAACCAAGTCTTACACAGTGACTAAGACTACCAGTTTCTCAAGCTATGCCAGAATTGTTGCTGCAGTTCCCATGTAGGGCAGGAAGACCCTAGAGACTCTTTCATGTCTGCATCCTATAGCAAAAAAAAAAAAAAAATCTGGGAAGTGATAAGATGAGAAAGTTGTTATCAGTCGTTTCCGTGACTGCAGACACCGCCTGCCCAGCGCTGTGGTTGCTTTTCCTCTGGTGCTTACAAAGGCTCCAAGGCTATTTTTTTCCTTAGGATTGGAAATAAATCACTCCAATCAGTTGCTTTCCTTGAGGTGCTACAAAACAAACTCCACTGGAAATGTTATCACTGGTAACAGATTTAGCCTGCAGGACCATGTGCTTATTTAAATTTTAACATTTGAAAATAGTTTCTGGTGGTACCGTGTAAATACAAGGTATGGCCAGCACAAGCAGATAGAAATTGAGTGAAGTTATATGACTGGAAGTTATTTATTTCTGCCTCTGACACTTACTGATGAGACCCTGCCTCATCACTCCTCCTGTGCATTCAGGACTCTGGAGTGACTCGGAGGAGGAAGAGCATGCTGGAGACAATGCCACCTTAATGATCACACAGATGTCTCTCTCTGTCACTCCTACCTGCCAGACAGATGTCTGGGAGAAATAAAACATTTACTGTCTTGACAAACAGACTGTGTCTGATTCCCACCACTGCCAGAATTCCAGCAGTGCCTAAGAGCCCAGAGGTGTCATCTTTGCACTTCTGGTTACCCTCATTGAAACCTGCTGATATAGGCTTGGTGGGACAGCAAAAGAGGGGTTGAATACATTTCCTTCTCAAAAAAAACCCCCAAAAATTGAAAAAAAATCAGTTGTTTGTGAAGGCCGTCAGCTGGCCCGATGCCCCTGCAGAATCGTCCTCTGACCACGAACCGATCACCGTATGCCCCTGAGATGTGAGGAGGAACTAGAAAGCAGAAGCCAAGAGAAGCAGAGAGGTCGACTGTTGGATAATTGCTGTGGACAGGATGTGGACAGTAAGATAGGATGTTAGTGCTGACAACTCTGCAAGATGCTGAAACTAATTAATGAGTTGTTGCTATGCCATTTTTGGAAATAACACTATGCTATTATTAGAACAGTATATATACTGAAATAGTATAAATGTTGTGGATGTTACAATAAAGCCAGACGAAGATGATTTCTTTGCATGAAAAACTCGTTGTTGTGGCGTTCTTTGTCCGCCTCTATAGTAGCTAGCATGCCACAAGTTGTTTTCTCTGAAAGCTGTATAAAGAAACCCACTGGGATGTGGGAAGATAGTTGCACAAGGGAGGCTTTTCTCTGCTCAAAATTCAAAGCCTGCTCCTGAGGCAGAGCCTGCGTGCTGGAGGCAGAGGCATGCTGCTTTTCTCCCCAAGTGCCCTGGCAGCAGCTGCAGGAGGAGACCCTGCCACGCTCAGCCCAGAACCACTGCCTGCAGGGCATGGCTCAGCTTTGCTCCCCACACACTCTCAGGGCTCGCAGGCTGGCCAGAACCGAGCAGATTTAAGCCATGTCCCTGGCAGCAGCTCTCATTCCTCCAGGTGCCATGGCCTTGCCCTGCAATACTGCCACAGCCTCTCAAATAATAGGTTCCTCCTCTTCCCTTGTCCACAAAAGTGCTGCTTTCTTAAAATACGGATACTTTCCTAAAATACTTAGCGGTAGTCCTGCCTGGCACAAGCCAGCTCAGGCCACACAGTTCAGTCTTGCTGAACTTAACAACAATCTGAGAGCAGGATCCAGTAAGTGGCAATCAGACAACTTGTCCCCTTCAAACAGAGCCACTGAACAGCAAAACAAAAGCACCAAAACCTTTACACAGGCTGAGGCCAAGTGAGAGCCAAGGAAACAAAGGCAGCACAGAGGAGATGCTCTGTCCTACCTCACAAGAGCTTAGAAAGAAGGCAGGGATTTGGGGAGACCAGGAGCTGTCTTTGCAAGGTAAAAGGCTTCAGCACACCCAGCAAGGTGTGCTCAGATATACAAGGTTTTCTCCCTCGTCCCAACTAACAAAGGGTGCTGGCCAAAGGAGAAGGAGATCTGTTCCAGCATTTCCCAGCTGCAGCTAGTGGGACAAGCATTGCTCACACCATAATGTTCTTGCCCTGTGCTCCATCTCTCCAGCTGACTGTACTGCCAGGCATAGCTGGATGGTGTCCGAGGGCTGCCCTGTGACAGCCTTATCTTTAGGGACATAATGACATGAGAAAAGGGAAGGGGAGAAGCAGCAACACAAAAGACTGACTGGCAGAGCCCAGAACAAGATTTAAGGCCTGGCATTTAGGAAAGTTCTGTTTCTGATGTGAACCAAACTAGATTTAGAAATAGAAAAACAAAAGCTAGGGAAGCTCTCAGCATCAGTCTTAGAGTCTGGCTTTCCAGAGAAACCAGCCTTTAGGGTCATGGACTCATCTGCCAAGTGGCACATCTTTTTCAACTGAATCTTCACCACAGACAAGCTTTTTAGCCCAATTTGTTAAAAAAAAAAAAAAAATCAAACCAAACCAAAGCAAACCAACCCCCAAAACCACACATGCAGGAAAAGCTGTCACAAATGCACAAATTCTAAGGCTTGTCATTTCATATCTTCCTTAAAACAGAGGTTCTTTCACAACCCCACAAACATAAGCAATCAGGGAAATTATAGGTCTGTATTACTTAAAAAAAAAGAAAAAATAATTTCATTTGTTCCATAGAATCATTAAGGTTAGAAAAGACCTCCAAGAGCATCATTCCAACCTTTGACCAAATACCACCATGCCCACTAAACCATATTGTGAAGTGCCACATCTACTCAGTGTTTGAACACTTCCAGGGATGGTGACTCCACCACTTCCCCAGGGAGGCCTTTTTCAATACTTAACCACTCTTTCAGTGAAGAAATTCTTGCTAATATCCAGCCTGAACCTCCCCTGGTGCAACTTGAGGCTGTTTCCCCTTGTCCCGTCACCAGCTGCCTGGGAGAAGAGCCCAATTTGTGTGAGTCAAGAGTGGCCACAGTACAGGCAAAGTATTTGGACTTAAGAACCCTACCTCCAGAGCATTCAGGGCAACAGTAGGGCACTGAGAGCCATATTAGCTGTGGTATAGCTACAGTTCCATAGGAACATCCCAAATATTTGCTGGAAGTTGTGTTTTTATTCACATTTTATTTCTTTTTAATGTTTAACGAAAGATGGCACTGCAAAATCTGGAGGGGAAGAGAGCCTGGCTGCAGTGTCCCCCTCTCCAGGCTGTTCTGGCAGTCAGCAGGGAATTGCCACACTTACCCAGGTCCGTATTTAACGCTTCAGTCGTTCTTCACATCCCTGTACAGGAGATGCCAGGGCTTGCAGACAGGTCTAGCAGCGCGTGGACCAGGACTCGAGCACTCTGTGAAGGAATACAAACACCAGCTAATTAAATCTATTGTTAAAACAATTTGTTTCCTGCTGGGGCCGAGTGATCTGACAGCGTTTAAACAAGACAGGTTTCATTTCTGAGGACAGACTGCCATCTTCACTCAGGAGCTCCTCACCCCAGTCATCTTACATTCAAAATGCAGATCAGCAACAGAGAAATAGCAATAAAATAAAAACCCAAGGCCAAAACTCTGGCTCTAGGAGGAGTATTGTTCAGTGGGAAATTCCATGATTTAGCCAAGCAGCAGGAGCTGCTAGAATAAACAACGGTGGCAAGCAACGAGATCCTCAGCACACAAATCACAAAGGTCTGTTTCCAAGGAACACCTGCCCCCAAGAGGGCACTGTGATATTGTGTATTCCTCCTGGCTTGGACGCGGGGAGATTTTATATACATATACATATACATATACATATACATATACATATACATATACATATACAATGTCATGGCATGGGAGCACCCGCAGTGGGGCGAAGGAATGCTGTCCTTCCAGCCCAGCCCAGCCCCACAGCCACTGCCAGCAGGCAAGGGGAACACCTGGCTTCTGTCTTTGATGGTGGATTCACTTCCCTTTTAGGGAAACCCACGAGCAGGAAAGCAGCAAAAAGCCCGGCTTGCTGGAAAGCAAAGCAGCAAATGTAATGCAAGAGCTGCTGTTTCTGCTGTGAGCAGGTCTGTACTCACTCCCCACCCAAAGCACCCATCCCTTGGCAGCTGGGTGTGATAAGCCTCAGTTTCCTTGGCAGTTTTCCTCCCAGGGTCACCGATAGTTTCTTGCTTGATTTCTCAGGCAGTTTCAGCCTCAAATACCATAAAGGCCTGTGCAGTGAGATGCTGGATGGAGTAAACAGATGGTGTCTGCTCAGCAAACAGACCTCCAGACCCCGTCAGCTGCCTCCAGCCTTGTTCCCAAAGTGCCTGCCTGTCTCCCTCCCTCTTTGATATGTGCACACCGACTATCTGGTCCAAGATCACCTCCTTCTGCCGCTTAGAATGTGCCTTTAGAATCTGGCCTTAATCTTCCAAATCTCAGTCTGAACTTTCTCATCAGTCTTAACAGCTCTGAAGCTCTTTGGTTTGCATGTCTAGCCTGTCCTCTCCTTCAGTCCTCCCAGACAGGCTCATCCAGGGCTAACCAGACCTGTGGGAGAAGCTACTTGAGGGATTTGTGGAGCACCTTCGGGAAAGGTTTTAGCACATGACTCCACAGCACCTCATGGAATTAGCCCCTGATAACATCCATACCACTTAAAAGCATTTAAACATCTGCTTCCTAGCTCTAAAACTTTGCAATCAGCTTTCCAACCCTGTGTACCATAGGCTGCCATAGCCTAATTATAGACCAAAGTCTGCAGTCCCTAACTGGCCACAAATTACTTACAATAGGTGCCAGACAACTAAATCTCTTTCTGAATACATCTTGCTCTCTACAGGCAGGTAAGTAAATCAGTGTAAGGAGGAAAGTGTTGTTTGCTTGGGATAGTTAAACACAAAATGCTTACCTGTTTTCTAGATTATATTTGAGTTTAACAGATATAACTTGGCGTGGTAAGAAAAGTTGGGAACTGAGAAGCTTTCTTCTTAGCCCTCATTGCCACCCATTTCCATTCCCACTAACCCAAGAGGCCCTTGCTGTGGCTTTTGAAAGCTTTGCCTTGCTTAAATCCTCACCTGAAGCCCTCTCCCTCCTGTTGGACAGCCAGCTAAGAGGGAACACCAGCTACCTCTGCCTGGGGACAGACAGCAGGCACACAAACACAGATAAGCAAGTCATCAGCTGCGGGAGGCATTTAATCTTTCAGCTATGAAAGAGGTTTTCTGTGGATCCTGAAGCAACAAGGAGAGCAGAGACATGTTCCTTGCTTTCAGGTACGTGCAGTATGGAGCCCCAGCTCCTACCCATGGCTTTGTTACCAGCTGCCCAGCACCAAAGGGGATCTCAGCAGCCTGACTGGGCTGTCTCCCTGGCCTTGAGGAGGGGCAGGAAGAGCAGGCTTAGTGCTTCCCTTGAGCCAGCAGCCCTTCCCTCAGGCTTGTGGGGCTGTTTGGAGGATCTCTCTGGGAAGCGCTCAGGAATCAGCCACTTGAAGGCCCAGCCAAGTGTCTGCAGCATGGGCCAAGAGAGGGACAGCTTCTCAGCTTTCGGAAGGGAGGTGGTGGGAAGGAGCCCTCTGAACAAAGGCACAGGGAGATCATCAACACCTCCAGGCAGGAAAGGGTGTGGTGAGCTCCGAGGCCGAGTCCCCCATGTGCTCCCTCTGTCTGCAACCATGTCTACCCTCTCAGCAGGCATTCCAGTGCTAAAAAGCAAAGCTGGCTTCCCCGTGCAACTGCTTTTCCTTTGCTCTGACAAGCCAGGCGTGACTTTCCACTTACTACAAGGATCTCACTTTGCTTCCCCTTTCCATAAGAATTTTGGTACAAAGCCTCTCAGAGACAGGCCTGCCAAGAGAGTCTTCCTGCTCCTCCAGCAACTCACTTGTCACTGCCTGCTTAGCCCCTTTTGTCTCCCTCTCCACTCTAGCTTTTTGCCTTCAGGTTTGAGATTCCTGGCAGGTGCGGCCTGACGATGCCAGCTGCAAAATCCTCTTTGCAGGGCAGCCCATAAGCCCTTCTATCTTTCATCTCCTTTGGCACCTACTGAGGCACTCACAGGCTGCTCCAAGAGGTGGTAGTATGGCCTATTGCCATGAATCTTGTCCCTCTGATGGCTTATAAACCCATTTTATGTCCCTCACGCAGTTTAATTTACATGAAGAGATGTTTCTGGCACAGGAGTGCCAGCCTCAGGTTTCTCTTTGGTGTCTGAACAACCTTGGTTAATCAAGTGGATATTCACAGAGTTTGCTCTTTGGTGTTATTCCTCTCATCCTGCTGAATTTCTGGGAGACTTTGTACTAGTCCCACACCCAGCTTCGCTAGTTTATTCTGTTTGAAAAGAGGGTAAGGGCAAGATGTGATGGCAAACAGCTGTGAGGGTCACAGCCACTTCTGAACGCCAGGAATGTGAGGTCCCAAAACTCCTTATCTGCCGGAGGGATAAAAACCCCAACATGGCCTGAGTACCTGAAACAGACACCAATCCCTGAAACATGAGAGGGAAGAAAGAAGAAGCAAAAACAGCACCTTGCCAAGCACAGCTTTCTGACTCCCTGTGACTCTGGTTTTCTCCCTGTCTGCACTGCTGCTGCTGCCAGTGAGGAGCCACAAGGCCACGGCCAAATTTAGGGTGCCATTGTGCAGACACACAGCATCGGATGTTCAGAGACAGGGTTGTACCTTTGACTTCCCAGGTCTGTTCAACACCTGTGCCTAAAATAACCACACAGACATCTTGATTTTGCAGGAAAGGATCTAGGGCAATGACAGCAATTCAGTTCCCCAGGCGGCTTGGATTCAGCATGCTTTTCATGGGATCTGCCCCACTTCTCAGCTGCTCAGATATCACACAGACCAGTGATCAGTTACCACACTGAAGAGTTCTTGGCAATAAAGGTGCAAATAGCATCACTGTTGAAATGAGAGTACTTGCCAAGTGTCGTTTTCCTCACCGCCTGTGCCTTAGCGGATGAGTGGCTGCACCTCTTACAAGTTGGCCTCAGCTTGGCTTGTTCCCTTTGGTACTGATATCTAGAGGGTGTAGCATGGCTCCGTGGGACTACAGAAGAATTCTCATGTGCAGAATTTTCACCAGCCTTCTGCACCTGCAGCACCCAGATAGATGGAGAATAGTGCTGTGAGCAGCGTGCTTCTTTTCAGGCCAGCATTCTCTGTGAAAGCAAAACAATCATACTTTAAAAAGTACTAAAATCAAATACAGGATAAAACACAGAAACCTTTTGTTTACCCATTGCTGGCAAGAAGATCTCGGTAACTTCAGCATCTGCTGGGAAAAAAACTGTGGTTACCCTTTGTGCTATCTATAACGACTCAGTAAAGCAAAAATGTTAACGTTATTTTTGCTTATTATGCAGAAGTTTGCCCATTCCCATATTCACAGGGTGCTAAGAAATAACGTCTGGTCATGGACTTGCCTCAGATTGGACACCTAGGAATTCCTTGACTGGTCTTGAACATTGCAGCCCTTGGGCAAAATATTTCTGCTTGTATGGAAATAGAGGTATTTAAAGAAGTCTCAAGGGTTCTGCGCAAGTGCAGAGGTCATGCTACACATTGTAACTTACAGCCCCATGGCATAAGGTATAAAAATATGGTTTGTTATGGCTTCTTGGACATCTGCATTCACAGGAGTTGTATTTTGGTACACTTGGGCCAGCAGGCCCCATGTTACGCTCAGCAGTATCCACTCACAAGTGAAATCCCTGCTCCAGAGGTGTCAGTCTGTCATCAATCAATGGCAGGCATCAGAGACTCACACAACTCTGCCCCAGGGGTCGGGGGCAATGGGTTCACAGGGAGAGGGGGAAGTTCCCAAAGCATTCATGATCTAATGGCCCTCCTGAGCTGCCTGGTTTGCCACATGCATCTCAGCTGGGATCTCAGTAATTGCACTGAGGTAGCGCTGCCTCCGTGAGGTTTGGCAAGAGGGCAGCCCCCCAAAAGGCACCACACAGGCACGTTATTAGCAAAAAAAGTCTGTGGGTGATGCAGAAAGGAAAAGGTCCCTCCTCTGTTAGAAGTGATGGCTTGTGTGTTCTTCTCCAGTCGAAGGTAGCTGTACACAGGGCATAAGGCCAGAGAGCTTCAGCTGCATCCACTTCTCAGCAAGGCTGACTTACCTGGATGGTCCTCCAGGAGTTATCAGCCCTTTGGAAGAGGGATGGTCCTTCAGGAGCCCTTGGGCAAATCAGCCCCTGGTCAGAGGCACTAACTGCACACCAGGCTGATGCCACAACTGTGCCACCAGAGTCAGAAACATCCCATAACAAAAACCCTGAGAGTGAGCTCCAGTAATTTATACCTCTGCAGGCCAGCTCCTGCTCACATGCCACACTTAACAAAACAGTAATTGCTGCCTGATTTCCAGTTGTTCTCACTAACAAGAGCAATGGAACAAGTCAGTTCTGCAAACACAGCTTTGGTGCAGAAATGCTCTAGAAAGCACAGACGGTCAGCATTTTTTTGTGTATGTTGGTAGTGAGTGCACAAGTAAAGTATGTCAGTGTGACCTAAATATTTATACCACAGGTAGCAGTACTAGGGGTGCAGGGATTGAAAGCAAAAGAGATTTTTGGGTGAATTTTTATAGCAATAAATGTTGAGCCAGCAGCCAACCAAGCAAAAAGCTGTTTCTCTGAGACCTAAGGACAGCACAGAAAGCTGAGCTCAGCTGTCATTCCTCCTCCTCTGCCTGGCAGTGCCCAGTGCCTCTCATCCCAGCCTCTCGCTGCCTGCCTTTGGAGCTGTTTGCAGCCATGCTGCTGGCTGTGGGGCAGGAGCTCAGGGATGCACAGCAGCGATGCCTGCAGCCAAGGCAGCTCGCAGAGCTGCAGCCTGGAGCGTACAGGAGGGGGAGTGTTTGCTTCAATAGCTGCTTCCTCGCTGGGAAACCAGGGCTTGCTTCCCTGTCTCCTTCAAGCCCTCCCGCCCCCAGGATGCTCCGGCAGCATCTGACTGCACAAGGCTTTTTTGGGCTCCCAGGAGGGCTTACTGAGACTGAAACTGCCCACTTCAGCCAGGCTTGCAGAAAACTTCCCAAAAGCAACCTGCTCCCTCAGCAGATGAAGAGTTACCAGCAGCGCAGGACTCCACTACGTTACTCCTTACCATTGCAACCTGGTTTGTAGCTGCCACTTTGGTTTTTCCACAGCTGTGTGGACACTCCTTCTTCTGGTGATGTTATTGCAGGGGCTTCAAAGGGGCTTCCCGTAAGTGAGGAATTACCAGTAGGTTTTGGGAACGTGCCTGTGATGTGTCTGCCCATTCCTATTTTAACAGACATGCATCAGCCAAGCCCCTGTAGACGTCTGCACACACATCCTTCTATTCCCAGGAGCAGCAGTAGCATTTTCCAGAGGTGCTTTGGTAGTAAGTGGGGAAGGGAAGCCTGGGCTAAGCATTTTCCCTCATAAAAATGCCCGCCTTGGTTCGGTTATGTTTAGCCATCTCAAAGTTCCCAGCTCCTCTGAAAAGTCCAGCTCAGACCTCTGCTGAGGTCACTGTGGTTATGACTCAAGGGCTAAACTTGTCAGGAAATCATGCGTATCCAGCAAAATGGGTTTCTGCATCTGGCCTGCTGATTGTTAGGTAGGATTTTTTTCTGTTTAGTAACCACAGTTTCTGAACAGGAACTTCTGGAAATGGCTTCTTGCTGATCCACGTCAGAAATAAGAAATCTGGGGGCATTTATTTGAAGGCCCAAACATGCCCGGTGGTACAGCCTGATGGTATTCCTGGTGGTATGTGCCTGGCAACCATGTTTCCATGGCACGTTGAATTCCCATACTTCCAACTGGCCTGTAGAAATAACATCTGAAGTGGGAAGGGGGTTTGGTTTGGACCCATGACTTCTAAGCAGATAAAACTCAACACGGTGACTGCATCACTTGCTCTTAGCTCGGGGCAGGGCACCCCTGCAGCACATACAGACCTGTCTTTGCAGCCTTGAGCTATTTTAATTTCCTCAAGTGACTTCAGGATACTGACAAGATGGACGGACAAGAAAGATTTTCTTTCATCTTCAGCTGATCACCATTCATCTTTATAACTGACTTGCAAAATGAAACATATATTCAAAAATTAAAAATAGCTTTTGGGTTGGTATTTAGGAAGATGGGGTTTTGTGGTCCTAGGCTTCTTTGTACAGCTGGAAAGGAAATGTGGGCTCTGGGCTCCACAGGGAGGACAGGATCCTTGAGCAGCTTAAAAAACCCAGCACAAACCAGAAACAACTGTTTGTGAAAGCCAAGGATGGAGCACCTGGAAGAAGGAGCTGACACCAAGCCTGGGATGCAGCGTGTGATGGGAGGGATGCCTTGCTCTGGAGCGGGTGTTGTGGCCCAGCCCAGCTGCCCTCTGCTCAATTTGACTGCCACAGTATGGCAACTAAAACTGACTAAAAGCTTTTAAAATCCAAGTTACAGATGGTCTCTGAAGGATCTCTGGTCTCACTTTTCCTCTGTAAATACCATACCATACTTCTCCAAAATACCATTTTGATAAAAACAGAGTGCAATTCCAAGTTCAAGCAACCAAAAAGCTGCTTCTTCTGAAAGATGCATTTAAAGTTCCCTGTCCACCCCACACAAAGTCAGAAAGCCTCCTTAGCTCTGTGCACCATCACCAGAGAAGTCAATATTTATAGCCAGCCAAGGCGGTTCAGAGTTGGTGCCAGTAGAATTCAGTCCTTTGTACCACTCAGTGTAGTTTGGATTTTAATGTAACTAATGCCCTGCAGAAAACTGCTGCAGGTCCCCAGATGGGTCCCTGATCCCAGAAAGCTGACATTTAAACTTCCATCCACACAGCCCTATGTTGAGAACTCAAGTGAAGAGGCTGAACGGGTAAAAACTCTAGAACACCCAGCCCCAGCAGAGTCCTCCCCTGAGTGTGTGCAGGCATGCCAGGGGCACCCATGAGCAGAGGGGACCCACCAGACGCCCACGTCACGTCCCAAAGGTGCTGTCACACACAACATTCCGCCCATCACAATGCCTGGGTGGGGCATGGAAGCAAGGGTTGCCATAGCTGAAGGTGAGCCGCTGCCATGCAGCAGACAATACAGCTTCCAGATCCTGGAGCAGAACACCAGCTCCAGTTAAGCCGACCGGGATCCCAGATCATGCCGAGGTCCGATGGAGGAGAGAGGGTACTCAGTGAGATGGGCTACAGGCTGGGTCAGACGATAGGGGAGGGCAGCTTCTCCAAGGTGAAAGCAGCCACCTCCAACAAATACAAGGGCCCCCTGGCCGTCAAGGTGGTGGACCGGCAGCGGGCATCCCGAGCCGTGGTGTTCAAGTTTCTACCTCGGGAGCTCTCCATCGTGCGCAAGATCCAGCACCCCAACATCGTGCGCGTCTTCGAGCTCATCGAGGTCTGCAACAGGAAGCTCTACATCGTGATGGAGGCCATGGACACGACCCTGCTGCAGATGTTGGAGAATCTGGGAAAGCTGCCCTGCGCCCCCAACGCCCGGGACATCTTTGTGCAGGTTGTGAGGGCCGTGCGCTACCTGCACGACCGCGACCTGGTGCACCGGGACCTCAAGTGCGAGAACGTGCTGCTCTCCGCTGACGGCCGTCGGGCCAAGATCAGCGACTTCGGCTTCAGCAAGGAAGTCAATGGCTACCCGGACCTGAGCACCACGTTCTGCGGGACGGCGGCCTTCGCTTCCCCAGAGGTGCTCATGGGCATCCCCTACGACGCCAAGAAGTACGACATCTGGAGCTTGGGGGTGATGCTCTACATGATGGTGGTCGGCAACGTTCCCTTTGATGATACCAACGTCCAGAGCATGCCCCAGCTGCAGAAGAAGGGGGTGGTGTACCCAGAGGGGCTGCCCCCACTGCCGGAACCCTGCCAAGCCCTCATCACCCAGCTGCTGCAGTACACCCCGGCCTCCCGGCCCGGCGCGGGGCAGATAGCCAAGAACCGCTGGCTGAACGGGGACATCTGAAGGAGAGAGCTCTCCCTGAACATTCTGGAAGAGCACTTTGATGCAATAAATACTGTCGTGAAAAAGCATTTCTGCGGTTTATCGATTATTTTGAGGCCCAGGCGTGCCTGCACGTGGAGCTGATTGAATTTCAGGCACCAGCAAGGCCGTGTGCTCTCAGGAGGACGTCAGATCCCAAAACAGCAGTGAGAGCTTGCTGCAGGCTGGGTTTTGAGACACAACAGCCACGGAGAGCTGCCAGGGCAGGGTGATGAGGTGCAGCAGCACAGCCCATGATGGTGCCTGCTCCCTAGAACACTAAAACTCCGGCACAGCCACCCCAATCTGCTGCTCCCCACCCCCTGCTGCTGCAGGCACAGGGACTGTGGGAGGAGAGCTTCTCTCACAGGGGTCTTGACTTCTCCTCAGCCTTGTTCACCTCCAAACTGTATTTGAGCAGGTGGGAGGAGAGAAGCAGTGGTCCTACAAATCACTGCTGCAAGCAAACGTCACATTTTTTTGTGTGCCACTATTGCAGTCTCACAGTGATACTCACAGCCCAAATTCACACTAGGATCTTTGCAGGCAGCTGGACAGCATTACCCAGCCAAAAGTTTTGGTGTGGCTTTGAGATCCCCACCTTACATGAAACATCTTTCAGATATTTATTCTTAGCAATATTTGAAATGTCTGCCAAAAGATCCTTGATGAAAAATGCCGCTGGCCATAGAGAACCTGAGAGGGAAAAGTGATAAAGGTATAAAGGAGAACCACTTTTTTAACTTCTGCTGTCCAGCTTCAGAGTGGAAAATTACCAATTATTCTTAATGCAACCCCCAAAATCTTTTATGGGTCCCTATGGGCAAGTCCCATTTTCAAAGGGTTAATTAAAGGTAGGAGCTGGCATCTGAAATGTGCTCTCATGAGACATTACAACCCCCTCTAAACAATCTCCATCTTCCACTGGAACTGAAGTCTAAGAGGAAATGTCCAGTGGGGTGGTTTGATGGTGATGGTGTTGCTGGTGCTTCGTGAGCTGACATAGCACAGCCCTGGCAGCACAGCCCGTGGCCAGGCTGTGTCTGACATGAACAAACCAGTGCACGTGGCTCTGCTGGAGGAGGTGGAAACACCTTTCCCAAAGCAAACATTTTGGGTCTATTAAAAGCAGCAGTTTAAGTAGAACAAGATGTGGCAGCAGAGCCAGCCCAAAGCCTTTCAGCATTCAGGCCACAGGGAATTTTGCCACCCCCTGGATGAAGATTTATTTTGTTCTTCTCCTTACAGCTGCAAAATAAACCTTGAAGCAGCAAAGTCCAAAGTAGACAGAGTAATGGGATACAAAGGCTGTCTCGTGGCCATCCATGACTCTGGAAACAGGCTTGGGAAGGATCAGGAAGGGGAGAAGTCATAAGGATGTGGGAAGCAAGGAGGTGGATTTCAGGGTAGTGAAATTTTCAGCAAGGCTCAACACTTCTTTTCCTACTTGCCTTCCAGCCACCCTGTCAGTCTCATCCAAATCCATGCCCCAGGACGTCCAGGTACTTGTCCATCTCCATCTCCTGCCTCCTTCCAGCCCTTGCTTGCTTCCAGGTACCTCCCCACAACCTGGGTGCTGCTGTATTGCCTCTCCTTTTGCTCTATCCTAACCCTCTTTCATAAAAGACAAAGCTGATATAGAGGGGGTCGTTCTAAAACCCAGACCCCATTAATCTCCCCTCGGCACCACATTCTCCTAAACAGTTGCATCTGTTGAGGACACGATCCGGGATGGATGACTAATGCTTTGCAAAGCTGTAGGCCCTTGGGTGGCTTGGGAAAGCAGCTGGGGTTCAAGCGGGGAGAGATCTGAACGAGCCACGGGAGGCTCGTCAGGCTGCCCGCGGCCCTGGCCCTCTGCAGGCAGATGGTGATCTCCCAGGGCCGGCACTAAAGACCTCAGAGCGGTCCCCAGGCTGCCAAAATAGCCCATTACACGTCTAATTATGCAAATTGGAAATAAAAATCACAATTAAAGACCCTGAGCCGATTCTTATCTAATTTGCACCGGTGGGATGTCAGGTTTGAAGGAGGGCAGGACCAGAGGCTCGGAGCAGGTGCTCTGCCAGCACCCCTCCCCTGCAGAGGGCTCTGCATGTGCTAAGCCTGCTGCTTCCCCAAGCTTCTTTCCTCCTCGGGAGGGTAGAAATGCTTTTTAACCTTCCTGGGAGGTGCACAGTTGATAGAAGTGCCCCTCCCCTGACTCCTGGCAGATGAGCCTCAGTGTCCTGGCCATGAAGCACAGTGCCCTGTATTTATGGGACAGCCTTTGAACTTAGAACAAGCGTGTGTTGGAGGCACAAACAGCCACGCTGGGTTGTCAATATCCTGATCAGTCCCACCAGACTCGTCCTTCAGTGTGACTCTGTCCTCCCCGGGTGTTTGGAATGTACTGGAGCAGTGCAATCTGGAAATGAAGGGTCCTGTGTGATACCAGCACTGAATAAATACCTTTCCGTGGGGGTCCTGATCACTGTGCACAGTACACAAATAACTACATGCTATTTAATCCTTCTCCAAGGATAAGGAGGTAAATGTTCAGGGCCTGTATGAGGCAGCTGTGTGGTGTGACAGCACCTGGCTCCTGCTGGCTCATTACATGGGAGCATTACCCATCCACAGCCCTCTCACTGGCTGTCATGGTGCCCTATGTCATCGACAGGCTCACTGGAAAATCTTTCAGATTTTTAAACGTGTGACTTGAAATCAGTTAGAGGAAGTCTTAAAGGGACATCCAGCAGAATGAAGTGTTTAGTGTTTTCTTGAGATCGTCTTGAAGCAATTTTACCCCATTAAATCTCAGAAGAGCATTATAAATTTCAAAGATGTCTTCCAGACCTTTAGTATAGCTCTCCTCCCACTGCTCTTTTGTCCCTATTCTGCATCACTTTGCCTGAAATACGGCCTTTATTTCAGGCGAATGAAAGGAAGGGAGGTAATTCACTGCACGTTGACATTAAAGCTCCCTTTTCAGCTAAGCAAAATTTGCTTTCAAGATTTTAGGCCACAGCTGATGTGTCTGATAAGCTTCAGGACTCGGCTACTTAAAAGTCTACACATTACAAAACTCTGGAGATAAGTATATCCATGAATTGTGGGAAAACACTGCAGGGTAACCAAACACCTCGCATATTCCTGCACTAACTCTGGGCTGGCTCTCCCGGGGCTCTCCATCCCTGCCTGCAGCCGAGCCAGGCTCCCAGTGACCTGCTCCAATTACCCCGGGCCCGGGCAGCAGCAGAGTCTGGTCGGGCGGGAGCCGTACCTGCGCGACCCGGCCTCGCTGCGGAGGCAAAGCTTCCAACAGGCAATCCAGCACACTCAGCCCTGCTTGAATACATTAACCTTTGCATAACTGCAGCCTTCAGCGCCAGCAGCCTTTTTTTCCAGTGACCTAGAATCCTCCTGGCTCTTTTCTAGACCCCGCCGCATGGAGTTATGGGTCTCCATGATTTTGTGTCAACATGAAGATCTCCTCATCCTCCCTTTTCACCATCTCTACAGGTCTCTACACTTACTTCTCTGCCAGAAGAGATATGGAGGGAGAATGGGGGCAAACATTTTCCTGTCTTGAGCCTTTTGGTTATAATAAAAAAAACCAAGAGGACCTCACCAAAGGAGAGGATCCAGGGGGTCTTTGCGCACATAACTTTCCTTGCAAAGGAGAAGGTTTCTCTGAATAATATTTTCATTTTCACAGCACCTAGAAAACATTAATCCTTGCTCTTGCACCAAGTGGTAAATATTATTCTCCCCCTGTTACAGTGTGCAGCCTAAGGGGCTTACCTCAGGCCAAGGGGATTTCATTTTACATTACAGTTCAAACCTTCCCTGGCCATTCATCCTCTGGCCAGATCATGACTCTGTCTTCAAGTCATAATAAATTTAACAATATTTGATGGCCTGGAAGGACATGTGAATTTCCTCTCCCAAAACTGCTTCCAAATCAAGTTCGTTTCATCTCGTAAATGAATGAAGGGAAATAGACTGCAAACACAGATGGCTGGAGCTTCTTTTCCATGCTCTGAATAAGGGATCCTAACTGCATTTAACAGCCCTTTTCAAGAGCCGAGGCAGCACTCACACCACAGGATGTAACACAAGCACAGGCTGCCCTCAGCTGGGACTTCTCCATCCTTGGAGGTTTCCCAGGGCCAACGGGACAAAGTTCCTGGTCTGATCTCAGAGTTGGCCCTGCCTTGAGCAGCACACTGGGCTGGAGATCTCCAGCCTCCCCTCCCTCATGAATTATCCTGTGATCCCACAAATACACAATTTTTTGTGCTATGAGGTGACAACTATTCTTTCTTTCTTTCTGAGATACACAGACTTCTCCATGAGTTTGACTGCAGGGGTGATAAATAACTGTATTTTCTAGACCCATTAAAATGTGGGCCAGCAAGCAGTGTCTCCATCTGCTAATTACATTTTGGTTATTACTGCTCTCATAGGACGCAACATGACATAGGGACCTGAGCATGATTGTTAGCTGTTTCTCTTTGAAGTTAAAGAGCTACACAAGGGTGGGTGGGGTGTCTGTGCTCCTTCATTCCCTCTCATGTTATTATCAGCCACAGCAGCAACCAACAGATTCCCTGAAAAACATTCATGGTGTTATTTCTTCCTCTCAGCTGGCAGATGTTCATTATATTCAGGTAGCACCCAAATGTCAGAGGTACCCTATTGGGACAGATCTTGTGTACAGGTGTTGTTATTTTTTTTTATTGATCATGTCTGCCTCAGAAGATCTCACCTCATAAATGAGAGGCACCTTGGTCACAGGAGGAAACCTCCTCTTGGACTGTGCAATCCGTGGGTGTCCTCACAAAGAGCAGGGAGTGAGACATCACAGGAATGTTTGCCTCATGCATTACCCAGCATCAGAGAAGCATTTCTGAGCAGCACAGGTCAGTGTGCTTTACAATACAAGTGATTCTTGAGGGGAAAAAAAAAAAGGAAACTAATTAAATGCCTCTTAGCAGACCCATTTAACACCAACAATGTGACAAGGTCAATGGCCACAGCGTCAGCAGAGTCACCTGGCCAGCGACAGGGTCACAGACCACCTTGTACCCTCACAGGAATATATTTACAGAGAAGCCGGATCCCACCAAAAGCTGAGAGCTCTCAAGTCCCACTAAACTATTTTAAAGTAAATAGTAGCTGAGGGAACTGAGCACCTCCAGGCAAGCCCTTCAGAAATCCCTGACCGTTCCTCCTCTGTATGGTCACTTTGCTTCTTCTCCATGTACTGTAGCAACCCACTGGAACCGTAACTGGCAGCATCATTTCTTCATAATACTCTGCACAGCACTGTCATGTCGTAATGTTCTCCAGAGGAACACCCCATTTCCATTAAAACCTTCATTAAAAACACATATGGAGCATCCACTGCAGCTGACTTGGCTTTAGTGCTCACTCAGACCTTGGCATGCCCAGGCTGAAGGCTGGTAAGATGTTGGAGGTCCTCCACAAGTACCTGGCAGGGCTTGGTGGGTGGAGGCAAACTGGAGTTTGCCAAGAGGAGAGGCAGGATTTGTGCAGCACATGGGCTGCTACCTCCTCCTGGCAGAGCAACAACCAGCCCGGGGGACACCAACAGACCAGACAACATTCTCATTAGTTGCAAGTAAAGACCCAAAATACACATTATTGCCTCAAAAAATAATGATAATCCTTTGCTTCGTGTTTGCATGTTCATTAGCATGTTAATAGGATACCTATTATGGAAGAGCTAAACCACGCAGCCATGCACACATGCACCCAGTTATTTATTACAACAGCTTCCCTTCTATTTGACATATTCCTCCCCGTCAGAAAATGGTTCAAGCTGCACCATCCAGGGCAAGCTGTAATTGATGAATAAATCTTGAGGAAAGCAATTTTGCTTTCTGTGCATTACACAGCCAATTATCTTTTCCAATATCGAGAGCTCTGTTTATTTACTCGTGATAGAGCCAGGGAATTGCTGGAAGAAGGACCCATGGGACGGTTGCACCCACTAGCAATCTTCACATAAAAACACACCAGCCTTCAAATAAACACACACACGTTCCGATAAATAAGGGGAGAAATGTCAAAAGTGAGTCCCCACAAACAACAGATCCACAAAGCACTATGCCCGAGTGGAAGGTAACTACAACTGGTGAAGGAAGGACCCAGGGCTGGCCCAGGCCCAGACAGGGACTGAGCTTCCAAGCCCGAGAAGGGAGAATGGGGAATGATGTGGCAGCTGGTGGGACAGCAGTGCTGGCACAGGGGGATGCAGGGCTCAGCCATCCTGGGGAAGCAGCACAGTCATTTAGGTACTTCTTGAGCTGATCACACAATAGTTTCTGACTCAGCAGCGTGGTTAACTATGAAGATGTGAGTGCAAGCCATTACTCAGGGCAGGTAACTATCGAGGAGAAACTGCAGTGGAGACTGTAGCCTTTCCTGCAGCCATCATCTTCTGCATTTCATCTTCATGGCAGTAAAAGCACCGCCAGTTTTCTGTCTTTTGTTACACTATTTCAGGCAGCGCCTGGTGGGAGACAGTCATGGAGAGAACTGTGCTGGTGGTTTTGGGACAGAGCACGAGTCTGTCAGCAGATTAAATCTTTTGCAAATGCTATTCTCAACACATCATGCAGGATCTAAACTTCAGACCAACAGCTCAGCACAAACTTAATTTCATTACGAAACTGGAGCCTTTCATATTTTGGCTATAACTCTCCTAAAACATTTGTGTTTTTCATTGCACCCTGCTCCATTTCTTTGGTTTTACTCTACCCCTGAATTTTCTGCACGCCTCAGATTTTTATGTGGGGGAGGAAGAGTTGCGCTGCAAATGCTTTGCTAACAAAGCTCCACGGCCCCACAGCAGTCAGGGAGGACACAAAAATGGGCAACAACTGGTGACCTGCCTGACAGCAGGGGAGCAGCAGAGGTCTGGATGAGCAGGTTGGTGGGTGAGTGGAATATTCCATTGAGCAAAAAGCATCAGAGGAGACTTTGGCATGTAGGGTCAGGACTTTAACTGAGTGCATACGTTAAAAAGCTGACTACCTCAGCTGTGAACTCTGCTGGAAGTCCAAACATTGCCAGTCTCCAGAATGAATGGTCAGATAAAACAAATCACTATGTTGAGCTGTGGTCGAAATCATCACCCACAAAAAGATTGTCACAATGCATCACTTAAGATGAGCCCGTGTTTGCAAGACCTTCCCCTAAATCTATTGGCAAGAAAATTTTAACTATACATGCCTACAGATCTGCAACTCATGCCAGAAAAGGACTAGATCTATAGCTAATTCCAGTATCAGAGATATACAGAAATCAGCACACAGAAGGGTAGTTTTTGTAATGGCGATGTTTTTCCAGTAGCAGACAGACTCGGGTCACTTGTCTGTACTTAGCATCCATCAAATGTTAAGGACTGTTGCTGGCTAGCAAAGCACACACAGTCTCACTCTGGGCACTCCAAACATTTCCACATTTTATCATTACCCATGGTTTTTATCACCTCTGCCACCAGATTTGCAATTCACTACTGCAGCACAAGCAGCAGCCTGTAGCAAATCTCCTCTCACCACCAAAACCTCCACTTCCACTAATTAAACTACGAGGTTCTCAGGAGGGACCTGCCCTCACCAAGCACTCCCAGGGCACTGACTGACCCCCAAGCCTTCTGCTTCAGGGAAAACACAGAGAGCACCAAACCCTGGCATGGTGGCTGCCCCCTGGTTGCCCATGCACTGAGGATGGAAGGTCAGGATTTTGCCTTGCAGTGCCAAAAGGGGACAACACGGGAAAGGAATCAACAATGGCATAGGCCAGGCATGGCCAGGAGAGGACTGCTGCTGGCCCGGATGGGCTGTTGTGGTGAAGATCTCAGTGATAGGTGTCTTGTGAGCCAGCTCCATACAGTTTGAGAAAAATGATCTACAAAGACAAATCTGCAACAACCCACGGCACCAGGGAGCAAACTGTGAGGTCCATGGAGTGTGGGAGACTGCTCTTTGTGGTGGAGGCCGGTGATCAGTTCAGCTGCTGCTGGGAAGGCTGGAAGCGTGGCTGCTTGGAGCTCATAAGAAGAGGAAGGGTCATAAGGAAAAAGCCCATAGACCCATGGAAGCTTGAAGAACATGCACACACCAAAAAAGAGCACATTGTGTCCAAAGAAAGTTCAGCAACTTTCCCAGCTCATTGGATTGTGGGAACTTTGCTTTTCCAGGGAATTACTGTGCTATTTTCAGCATTTTTATTATTCAATTTGTCACAGGCTGTCTCAGGAGACTATCAACAATCAGTTTCAAGCAGCATCTGACCACAAACACTTCTCCACATGTGATTTAGAACATCTGGAACGAAGGAGTCAGCTTTCAAAGCGTGCCAGCACTGCGCTGCCTCCCCACATTTCTTCTCCTTCCTTCCTTCCATCTTCACACCACTGTCAGCCTGTGCGTAGAAAGCGGGCTGGAGAAGCCAAGTTTGGAGCCCTGACAGTGCATCATTGCTTGTGTTTGCCATGAGCACGTGGGGAGAGCGGGCACCGCCTGCTTTGAAGAAGGGCACAGTCAGGGATTGCTGGTGGCACATTCCCCGCATCGCTGAGCTGCAGTGATTTAAACGTCACATTCCCTAGGGACAGGAGATGTGATCCTTGGCCTGGAGGCAGGCCAGCCCGAGGACTCGTGCCAAAGCTTGCACACTGGATATGGCATCCACAGAGCCGAAAAGGAGGCGCGTGCTTTGCTCCGTGCCAGCCGTACGCACCAACTCTCTGATTAGCACAATAACTTCTTCGGAACCCCAGAGCAACCTTTCCACGAGAGCTGTCTGGCAGGTAAATTGCAAATTAGCAAAGCAGTTCTTCAGCAAGCCTGAGGAGGGAATGGGAACACACGAAAAAGGAATTCAGGCAAATAGCAGAGGAAATGACATTGTGATCCCAGCTGGAAGCTCTGTAATGAACAGCTTGGTGTCTGCACAGAAACCCTACATGAGAACGGGGAGAGGTTCTGGCCCCCGCAAAGCCGATGAGAATTTTGTCATCATCTGGGAGGGTGGAAGGTTTCATCCAGTCATTAATTTGGTGTTCCTCTCTAATTTCCCTGAGTGACCCACGCGGATGTGGTGCAGTGACAGAGTAGGCTGCATTCACACCGCCTGCTGCCTTGCACGTCTGGCTTCCCTGCCAAGTGGCTGCCAAGTGCTGGGCTCATTAGCACATGTGCTGTGCTACTCCCAGTGCCCCCCAGCCCCGTCCTGTACAAATTCTGGTCTGGCTTGCAACAACAAAGTCAGCACCAGGGCACAGAGAGTCTTTGGACTGCCCTTTGGGAAGAGACAGTGACATTGCAGCAGGAGCTGTATCCACTGCTTCCTCTCCTTTATATGTTTTCAAAGAACACCTGGAAAAATTCAGGGAGGTTTGTCTGTCTTAAATTAGAAAATCTGGGATTTTGACACACAGTGTCTTCTAAGAGAGCTTATGAAGTCCCTGGCACCTGCCATGGCTGCAGAGAGCACAGCTGCTATCCCAGTGCACAGCTGTGCATCACGCTCAAGCCAGAGTCACAGATCCCCATGTCCTCTTCCCCCGTCCCGCCCCATGGGGCTGCGCAGGGACCTGTGGCCCCCAGGGAGCTCCTGTCACAGGTTGACTTCTTAGCCCTTGCAGCCCCTGGTCCTGGCTCACTGAAGGGTCCAGGAAGGACCAGACCATGGTGCTGCAGTGACAGGGAACGTGCCGGTTCAGCTCACGCTGAAATGTGAAACCGCAGCCTCAGTCTTACTTTTCCAGCCATTTTTAGGAAAATGTAGCTATAAATACAAGTCTCATTTCTAGTTGCTAGGATCCATTTTGTTTCTTTTTTTTTTTCCAAGACTGAGAATGGTTTTCAATTCCATTAGTAGCCAGTTCACTCAAAATGACAAAACTGTGTAAAATTACCTTTACTTCATGAGAAAAAAGACGCATCCTTAAAGCCACAGTGACCTTTATGCCATATTGCACGTGCAACAATCCAAAAAAAAGAAGAACAAAGAAACTCGACCTGAAGTATAGTTTCCACAAGAGCCCAGGCACAATCTTCAAGGAGCAAAGTGACAAGATCCCTTAGATGGTGAGAAGTTGCATCCAGTGGATGTGCCAGGAGGAAGATGTCCACATTCCCTGCACATTTTCATTTCCTTGAAGCACATATGTTCACACACTCCAGTTGAGGACACCAAAAGCAGTTTGCCGGGAACTGCAGGCACAGCGTTTCCTCAGTGCTGCCCTGCCACCAATCGCATTTCCCACTGATTCAAGTTGCTGTTGGCATTGAACTGAGCAATGGTACTCCAAAAGCTGCCTGCCAGACCTCATGAGCTCCCTGTGAGGCACCGGTAGGATGGCTGCTGTTCTGATACGTGGGTTTTGGAGCCCACGTCTTCAAGACTGAAGAGCCAAAGCAGCTAAACCCTGGTGGCTGCAGTTCAGCAGTCACTGAAAGCTCCTGATGCCTGGCAGCTCAGGTACCTTTTCCAGGTGCCTCTTACCCATGCTCTGCTTTGGATTTGTTCTTCTTTCTGAGAGAATTTCATGCCCCTCCTTACATCAGATTCTAGGACATTCTCTGCAAGTATGACCAAGACCCTGGAGAGACAGGCAGAGGTCACAGAATCACAGAATCACCAGGTTGAAAGAGACCTCTAAGATCATTGAGTCCAACCCATGCCCTAACACCTCAACTAAACCATGGCACCGAGTGCCACATCCAATCTTTTTTTAAACACATCCGGGGATGGTGATTCCACCACCTCCTAAGGTAGACAAATTCCAGTCCTTCACCACTCTTTGAAAAACTTTTCCTAATATCCAACCTATATTTTCCTTGGCGCAACTTAAGACTGTGTCCTCTTGTTCTGTCAGCTGTTGCCTGGAAAGAGACCAACCCATACCTCACTACAACCACCTTTCAGGAAGTTGTAGAGTGATAAGGTCACCTCTGAGTCTCCTTTTCTCCAGGCTAAACAACCCCAGTTCCCTCAGACATTCCTCGTAGGGCTTGTGTTCCAAGGTCTCGAACAAAAGGGAGCTGTAGGGCAGTCTGGGGCAACGTGAGCTAAGGGAACACCTGGGAGCCCAAAACATGAGGAAAAAGCCACGCCAAGGGAAGCCTCCAAATAACACCATGGATTGGGACTAGCACAGTACCCAAAAATAGATCAAACCTGGTTTTGCTCCACCCTGGCTAGATGTAGCCCCCACCTGTGGCATCCCAGGGTCTGACAGCTGGAAAGGATGCTCTCCTCTCTTTGAAAAGGTTTTCCTCACCCTCTTTGTGCAGAAAAACCTGAAGATGGTCACATTGGACAGGGCTCTGAGCAATCTCATGTAGTTCAAGTCCTGCTCATCACAGTGAGGATTGGACTAGAGATCTTTAATGGTCCTTCCAACTCAAACTGTTCCATGATTCTGTGGGACTGAAACTTGAAGCATGGAATGGCTCACAGTCCCCATTTTTCCTTTTCCAGTTTGTTCTCTTGTTGGTTTGTGTGTTTTACCCTGAGAAATCCTGCCTCCTCAGCAGCAGGAAGAAAACCACCCAGGTAGGATCAAATCCCACATCCCTGGAGCCAATCACGTGCAGGACAGCAGGTGATATGAACACAAGAGTTTATAAACAGTGTTCGAATAAAGGGTCAAGGAGGACATCTCTGTGCCAGTAATGGGCTGACTATGAGCTGGAAATATTTCTACGCTTATGTTGCTATAGGTTTGCTGTTTGTTTAGAACAAATGCCTGTTTTCTTTATCAGAAATAGCTGAATTGTTTGTTTTTTTTTTTTTAAATCATCCCCAGAACAGTTCATGAAAACTCAGGAACCTGCCATCACAAGGCCACAATCACAAGACATTAAGAAGTTTGCAATGCAATCAACATTTAGGATCTTCTGCAAACTCAGCCACAACTTTTAGACTTTAAGATTTAATTTTTAATAACATTCAATAGCTTATGGGGAATTTAATTAGACAGAATTGCTTTGAACACCTCCAGTTTGAGTCTTCATGTTTAAACTTATGCCAGGATCCCTTCCCATAGCTATAACGCAGACTGGCAAGTAAAGAGATACCTGAGTGTATTCACAGCTGTTCAATGCTCCTTTGCATCAGTTAAAAATGAGTTCCCTCCTTTTGGCATCACAGTTTGAAACTGCCTATTTGACATTCTGATGGATTCATTTTTCCAGGCTACAAGAAGCACGCACAGCAACCTCGAAGGCTTCGTGCAGTGAATCAAACCAGCAGAGACTCCCCACAACATCACTTCGAGGAGATTTCCCTTCTAACAGGAAGAGACAGAGCACATAGCAGCAGCAGCTTTTCATGCTTCAGGCTTGCTTTTTGTCAGAGTTTTGGGAAACACCGGCGATACCACACAGCTAACAAGGTAACTCAAAAGGGAACAAAGCATCTTTCATTAAAAACAGCTCTTGGTTAGAAGGGAAATAAAACATTTCCTGTATGTTCAGCTGCAACCAAGGTGCCAAGATGCAGCGGTAGATAATGGAAAAACCTAAAAGAATACATTCTTGCTGTATCCTGGAGATATTTGCCTCCCCTTATCACTGCAGGGAACATCAGAGACAGGAGGAAATTGGGGCAGGAGAAAATCAGAACGTGATGCGAGCCAGAGCAGGAAACATCATCTGGCATCTCTAAGACCACCCAGTATCAAGATACTGGTGGGGAAAGAATTCACAACGTCCAGAAGGGACATTGCCAGGTCAGTAAAAACCCCCACACATTGTGGCAAAACCCCAGTATGTCCCACTTTCAGAGAACAGCCAAAAGGCCTTCGATGTTTCAGAGGGTAAAGATGAAAGTGGGCAGTAAAGTCCCAGGATCCTACAGAAGGATTCCCTGCAGATCCCCAGCACTTTTCCATGTTTCCAGGGAAGAAGATTCCATTTAGTTGTTTGGGTTTGTTTTTTTTAATAATTGGAGACCATAAATAGTAAAATGTGACACGGCAAAGAGAACCTTACCTTGGGCTAAGTGCGGGGTGCAGCCTTGGAAACCAGTTGAATTATTAAGAAAAGAGATTTAGATTCTTTGAGTTTTCATTCTTGTATAAAGCCTTTCGTGCTACATACTTCATAATTTCACCTAGTCACTTCACAGCCAGATGTCAATGGTTTAAAGGTTTAGAATGAAGGAGAGAGGCAATCTGTTTCTTAACAGTTTTAGGACTCAGTTTCACCAATTGCTTATAATCAAAGTTAACTGCATGGTCTCAGACTGTCCTACCTCTCATTTTGAGTTACAGTCTGAATACTCAACTCGTGGATGGAAGGGAACAGGAGCAGAACTGATTCTAGCTGATAATGAGATTGATATCAGAATCCCAATTCTTTAAATAGCACTAGTTTACTGTAGACAAACACAGCCAGACATAAAATAGTGATGCATTTATTTAAAACCAGCAAAGTCATAGGAGTACTTTTTTTCCTCTCGGCATTCCAGCTAATTTTTCAAGACTGCCCAATGCAAATCTGCCCCAACCCACATAAATAAGCCTCTCCACAACAATTACTAACAGCAACTGTAAATTCACCACAGTCCTCTCTCCACTCTGCTTCAGAAGCGCAGGGGAAGGGAGAGATCCAGCACTGCTGAGGGAGCGCTGTGGGCAGAGTCACCCTGTGAGACAGAACGTGGCAGTTCTGGGCAGTGTCTGTCTGTGCTTAAAGCAGCCACTGCTCACACCTACAGTATTTCAGCAGAAGCAAGTTCTGCTCTGCCAATTAATTTTTTTTCCATGCACTAAACCTCCCTTTACCTTCATGTCCAGGAGGAAACACTCGAGTGAGTCAGAACATGGAAAGTCTCACTGTAAGTGGGACTGACACGTGAATGGTTTTCTCTTTGAGGAGGATGCCACTGCCTCAATTAAGTCTCCTGAAACTACTGAGCAGATCACACAACTGCAGACAGACAAATCACGAAATCCTGTGCTGGAATGGCTGCAAGATCACACTACATGACAACAACCTTTAGCTACATTTCAACTGGAAGGTCGTGGGACAGTGACATACCAAGCACGTACTCTAAACCACATGACTACAAGCAGTATCCAGAAAATTTTGATCATTTTGCAGGGTTTTACAAACATTGGCAAACAATTGTCCCTCCCACTCATAGCCATATGTTTGTGTAAGCTAAAAAATACTACAATAAGGAGGAAGTTAGGCAGGAGGAGAGTCAGAACTCATTTGTTGGCCGTACTAGAGATTCCTTCGAACACACACTGCTCTGTATCAGTGTAAGTTGTCAGCTTCCCCAGAGTCCCCTCCAGTTCTGTCTTTGAAACATGTTTGCTGGGAAGTTCTAATGTCCAAAGCAGCACATAATGTGTGCATCTCCTATCACCATCACACTACTGAGCAATCCTTTAAAAATAACCACCACCATTTCCTACAGAATACGGAAAACAAGTTGTTCTTCATGATTAAGGATCTAAAAGTTTAAGAATTAACAGTGACATTTACACAGACTGGGGAAAATTTTTTCATTTCATATCAAAATTTTGAATTAAGACTTCATTTTGCCCCCCAGAAATGTATAGAAAAAGGCTTTCATTTTGGCAAAGAAAAGAAACACAAATTAAAACTGAATATGCTTTTCCTGATTTTGCATTTTAGTTTCTCTTCTTCCATAATTTTTACAATGAACAAAAATATAAAAAAAATCAGGATAGAATTGTTAAGTATAAAAGGAGAGAAACAGATCACAAGATATAATGTGCAGTATGATAGGTTTGGGGCACAAGGCCATTTTTAAAAATTGGGTTTAACTGGCTATAATACCATTCTCAGGCAATTAGTCTAAAGCCTAATGTTAGGAAAGTTGAGTTTGTAGAATTTTCAGCAAAAACTATGATGAGGAAAGGACTGAAAAATGTTACTGTGGATCACTGAGGATGCCTCTTAAGGAATCACATACAAAATAAAAATTTCTTCTTTCTTCAAGTCACACACCAGTGTTATGTATATTTAACCTCAAAACCAGTCACCTTTTCTTTTTGCAGTAAGAAAGATACAGATATAGAGAAAGTATAGGAACAGAATTTTATTTGATTCTAGAAAGCATCATGCAACAAATTTTTTTCTCAATGATCCTTGCCCAGCTTTGAGATGAAAGAATACTCATCTCTTTACAACTCCATTTGATAGACAGTTATAAAAGAAAACAGAGGAAAAGAAAGAAAGAAAAAAAAAAAGCTAGGTGGCTAGGTGACCTTGCATTTTTGTTTTCAACATCCTGGATACTGAAATCTAAACACCAAGATACCATGGTTCTCCTAGTATATCTAGTAACTCATGTTCTGCAAAACTTGCTCTGCCTGTTGAGAAGCATTTAAGAGTCAAAAGGTAATTGTCACAAAGTACCAGCTAATATACAAGGTAGAAATTGTAGAAGTCCAGAAAAAGAAAGGAAACAAGAAAAACTGAGGTGATGAGTTTGTCCCTCTTCCAGCCTTTTGCAGGTATGGCTATTATGACTTGCTGCAAAGATCAAAAAATAGAAGGGACGTGTACTAGATCTGGCTGAGATGGGACAAATATCCTAATATTATCCTGTAATACCCTAGCTTCATGGGCCACATATCAAGGTGTTCTTAATCTAAACTCTCCCATTTCTTAACTACAAACAACCACAGAATTACATCAGATTTCAAATGTTTGTTTTTCTTACTTTTGTATTAATTTTCAAAATTTGCTCTGTGTGGTTCTTACTGTACAAGTTTCCAAGACAGTGAACAGTTTTACAAACTCTCCAATCTTTCCCAAGCAGAAATTCTAATACAGGATTTAGGAGTTTTAAATGCCACATTGTCATTATCATGTGCTATCTTCTTAAGGCAATGGAACAATTCCTTTCAAGTACCATAATTTTTTATCACAAATCGATTCTAAAATTTCCTTCGCAAGCAATCGGTAATTACAACACATGTAAAATTATTTAAATTTTATTAAACTATTAACCTGACTCATGTATTTGAAGAAGGGTTTGAACTACAATTATGAGGAAGAGGCACCTTTTTGTCAGTTTGGGAAACAGATCTTTTGATTAGTCCCACCTTTCAAGGTCACATGTATGGACTTTTAACAGCAACATTGAAGCAGCCCGTTAAAACAGTTGGTTTGTATCCAAATCATAGAAAAATCATTTAATCCCAAAGCAGAGTGTGGTGTAACCCAAACCAGCTGTATTGTTCAGACTAATAACCATTAGCACTTGAACACCTATTGCAGAGAACACTGTTTTAACGTGGAACTACCCAGAGGAGCCTTCACAGCCATGAGTGCTACATCACACCACCACCGGGACAGGAAGGAGACTCTGAACTTTTCTTTATCTTTCTTTTATTTATGCTCGGACTTCCAGCACTGCACATCAGATAGCCAGGGTCTTAATCTGTCCTATATCAGACGGCAAAAATACAACGCGCTTTCTCCGCTGTCCTCGCATCAACAAATCACACAGTCACATCCCACAAACCCTTCACGTGAGCAGTTCCTTCCCTCTGGAAAAGCATCTCTCCTCTCAAGGATTTCAGCTAATGCTTGTGGCTTATAAAAGATTAAGTGCAATCAGTTACACTGAAGATTTATAATGCGGCTCTTGATTGTATTTTCTGTGCACGCATTTACATCAGGCACACGAGTTATATAAAATAGTCTGGAGTACAAAAATATGGTTATAACATAGGAGTACCAAACAGCACAGAATTAGAACAGTTTTATTACCATAATACCAATTTATATACAGACCCCCAAATTAAGGATTTTTTCTTTTTTTAATTCTAAGTATTCTTCCCAAATTGACAACTGTAGTGTACACTCTAAAAACTGCAAATTAACAACACAGAACTATTTTAACCCTTACATTGTCTATGCAGTCTGCACCAATCCTCTCTCTTCCACACAAAAGTGTATTATAAATAATTCTCACAAAATGTCACGTATGTTTTATTGCACATTGTACATGCCAATATTTAAAAGAAAGGCTCAAACCTTTCACTTGATAACTAACTGTTTAAATAACTAGCATTTACTTGTGTTATGAATACTATTGCATTTTTCAGGCTCTAATCTTAACTGATAATTTAAAAGAAAAAAAGCAGAACAGAAAATAGGCCTTGAACTTTATAGCTTTTGTGAAAAAAAGAAAAAGCTTCTTTAATTCTGCTGATTTCTACTTTATAAAGTCATTAAAAACATCTGACCTAATTAAAAATTGCTGTTTCGAAATTTCCGCATGTTTCACTATAAAATGATGCACCTGGCCGCTTGTGTAATCACCTATTCCTTCCATTTTGCAGAATTAGATGTTTCTGTGCTGCACTGATGGGAAGGGTGAGTTACACAGGTCCTAGTGTGAGCTACAGGAGTTGCTGTGTCAGCCTCTGCTCCGCCAGGGGCGGGACGTGAGGACCCCTGGACAGGTCGGGATGAAAGGACACCGGGCACAAATGGCCACCCAGCACCAAGGCCATGTGTAATTCCTGTTAAGTGGATCCCTAGACTAAGGAATACGAGTAATTTATCGTTAATATGTGGGTTTATGATATGCTGCACTAAAATACGGCTGCTAAACAAAGAGAATGATTTGTTGTGTAACAGTATGTGCCAGCTGGTAAAAATGCCTCACTGGATAAAAACCTGCGATTCGAGGGTTAAAACTCTGGCATGAACAGAAAGATTTCAAAGTCGATCGATCAAATGTTATGCCAAGGGTTTCTAAAGCTATCAGCCATCAACAGCTCCAGAAAGGGATAAAAATAGCAAAACCAAACAACTAAAATTGCACTATTACAAAGAAACAAGTCCATGAAAGGGAGAGTCACCAGCTGCAGTTAAGGGACAGCCACTTCGAGAAGCCGATTGTTTTTTCGCTTGCAAGTTGGGATGTTGCCGTTTTTCTGGCTGCCTTGTATGAACTTCACACACACTTTTTCTTGTTTGAACTGGACCAGAAACCTAAGAGAGGGAATAGTAAAAATATTAGTTAAGGGCGGGGGAAAAAAAGACACATGAGGAGCAGAACTCTTTTCCTGTTGGTTCTAAGCATCACTCCAAAAGATGTCATTTTCAGCTCTGTATTAATAATAATTACAGTTGGGGAATAAATATAAAAAGCCATAGGTTATGGTATGGCTAGAATCTCCTTCAGGTAGTATCTCTTAATTATTGCTTTTTGCCTATAACTGTGGATATTTTACAACAAATTAGTTTGATATTCCTTTAGGGAAAAAAAAAAAGCAGTTTGAAACAGAATTTCTAATGTACCAGAAACGCATCAAAGACTATTTCCAACTACTTCACTGTCGGTCAAAGGGACTTCTCTGTTTTCATGGAAGGACGCTCAATACTTCTACAGCAACATCGGGAGTGCTTTTCTTCTGGTTTATGCTTAATTTAGTACATCTGGTATTTTAGCAGCTCTCATATGTCTAATCCTTAGTTAGCCTTTATAGCCCCCTGCTCGGCAACTGGGAAAATTCACTTCCTGCCCAGCAATCTCCAAATTTAGATATTTTCTACAGTTCAGGGTAAATTAATCTGGATTTGACTCTTCACTTTTTACTGGAAGGGAAATTTCACTGAATGTGGAGAATTGCCTTAAAAAAAAAACCAAAACACAAAAAAACAACAGGCTCCTTCCTTGTGGAGCCTCAAACCTCTCACTGATCTGGATAGCAAGATTAAAAGCACTAAGCAAGGCAGTGCTGCCTCTTGGCTCACATGCAGTGGTTGCTGACCTAAAAAGTCCTTTGTAATACAGCCGATTTTCCCTTTTAGCATCCTTAAAAAGTCCTCCAGCAGAGGCCAAAAACTTCAAAGAATTTGCTCTGCAGCCGGAAACCACAAATCAAGCTGACGGCAGAGCTCAGGGGAGGAAGTGGCCTCTGCTGCGCCGAGCTGCCCTTCGGTCCTGCTTTCCTGCTGCACAGCCCAGACACTCAGAGCTTGCTCAGCACTCCCAGCCATGCAGGCACCCCAAAAACGTGAGCAGCTCTTACAGCCATTGTCTCATCACCAGCGCTGCATTCTCCTACACCCACTGTTCCAATATTATACATGTGAACGGGGTGTCTCTTCCCAAACACACCCCTGCACCAACAGCATTCTTCTATCAGCTCTCTTCCCGAAAAGCAGAGTAGTCAAAATAAGGCCACATTTTCCTCTTAATTCCTAGCTGTGCTTGTGTCTAAACTCTAGATTAAATTAAACCCTAGGAGAAGAGACTCCTGCTTCGCCATCAACAGAGATGGGACCGTGCACAGCTTAAAATTACTTAGTCTGGATAAACTCAATAGCAATACACACATGAATGTTTTTAATCTGCAAGAGAAGAAACAAAAACCACATCCCAAAAAGCAAGAAAGACTCCCTGAAAGCAGGCTGTTTTCCAGACCTAAGGCAAGCAGGCAGTCCAGACTAGTGCAATGCATGCTTAAACTTTGCTTTAGTAGTTTATTCCTTTGTAGCTCCCCTTAAACTAGAAGCTTACTGGGGATGGCCAGTCTCTTAGAGACTAAAAACCACACACCCTTGAGCAAATTAAATTATATCTGGTAACAGAAAAAAGGAAAATGGGAGATTTTATTTTCAAGGAAGGAGCAAGATTAGCCTTTTAATAAATCCTCAGATCTGAACAGATACAAATTTTACTCACTACCATGACTCTAGAACACACGCAGTGTGGTGCAGCCAGATAAAAGGGTTCAGGTTTTGCCTACAGGAAATTTACCTCACTATTGTTAAAGGGTTCCAAATTTTCTTCTTTATTCAAAATGAATAAACTCCCCAAATCAACACTGCTGAAAAGAGGGGCCACTTCACAGAACAAAAGGAGCGCATGACAGTGGTGGACTAAGTGAGGGACTCTTACTCAGCAAACTTTAGGAGTTCACACACACACAAACACCTTTATTCCATAGCTAAAAACACCACAAGGGCAGTTCTTATTTAAGGCCAAAATACAAAACTGTACCAAGCAGAAAGAAATACTAGTTTGAGATGCCAACTTTTTATCACACAAAGCTTTTAAACAATGAAAAAATAAAAAAAAAACAATAGGTTGTTTCACCTTCACAAGAGAGAAGGTAGAGCTTCATAAACCTACACTGATTTGGGGAGGGGTCTTGTATTCTGGTTTTGGTTGTTTTCAGGAGAACTCGGCACCTAGTGTCCACTCTAATCTATAAGTATCTCATAGAAATCGGTGAACTTTTCAGTCACATGCAAAACTGTTCTCTCAAATGTAGTAACTCTTGATTATTTCTACAGCAGCAGTTCTGCTTCACAGCCCTATTTGAAACTACTTTAACAAAAGCACATTTTCTGTAATGACTTTCAGGGACCTAAAAGCCAAAATGAGTACTATAAATGAGCACACATTGAAAATTGGATCCTTCTTTACAAGTATTCTGTCAAGAGAAAAGAAGTATTAGCTACACAACAGTGTTTTTTTATTCTGACACCAGATACTTGACTTTTTAGCATGCTGCATTGAAGCGAATGTAGTCTTAAGCAAACAAGAAACATACTCATCAGATATCTCAATGTTGAGCTTCTGTTTGGTTTGGCTGAGAGTAGTGCGGTAAAGTTTAGTGGCCATTTCAATAAGGTGATCGCTGCTGAGCAGGAAATCTCCTTTACTGGCAGCTTCTGAGCCCTGAAACAGGAAAGAAAGTAGTTAGGACTACCAAAACCTTGAGTATGATTAAATGGCAGCCAAGCAGGAGGATTTACAAGGAGTCTTCTCCCAGTTTAAGGAAACAACAATCTTTTGTCTTGCAAAATAAATAGGGAACACAGTGCAGTGTATAGGATCAAAATGCCATTTGCTCCCAAATAATCTACAAACCAGTTGAAAAAGGTAAAAAAAATCCCTTCTGGCCCTAAATCTTCATTTGTCCTACAAAACTGTAGTGTTTTTGTCTCCCTCGTCTGGATACACCACAGCAAGCTTCCAATACATGCAGAAAGGAACAAAAGCAAATTACCAACACCAGGCCTAGGATGATGGCAGTGGGTATGAAAGACAATGTATATAACAGTCTTCAAATCCACTTAGGCTAGAATACAGATGCCAGCTTAATGATTTTAGCAGAGCAAGTGCAGGGAGGCAAATATAGCACTGAGCTAAGTTCTTTAGAACTGAGTAAGAAATTAACTGTGCCTCAACCTGGACTTCTTGGCATCCCATAAAGAAGAGAGAAATATTCTACCAGTATATGTAAGGAAAACACTGGCACAAGGTACCTGAACCATATTACAAGTGGAAAACTCTGATCCTGAAGAGGCTGGAGTGAAATATGAAGTCTGATTTTCACAGTTAAATGATCATTCATAATGTAATAACTGTTCTCATTTGGCTTCAGTAGCTTTAAATTAAAGTTTTTTCAGCTATGGCAAAGTTCAATAAATTTCTAAGCCTACAAGCTAACCCCTATAATTTAATGCTACAAGATAATTAACAAACAGGTTTTACATCACTGCACGCAAAACAGTCATTACTGTGTGATGGAGTGGTAACCAACCTCCTTGAGGTGCACTGCAAAGAATCCGTCATTTTGGGAGCTCATGGACACTTTGGTAACATCTCCCAGTGGAACCTCTGACTTGATAGTCCCGGATTTTTGATCCGCAAGAAGAACGTTATTTTTGGTTAATAAGAAAATCCTGGATGCAGCCTGTGAAAATGCAAAAACGCAGAACATTGGCTACATGAGGAAAGAACTGGTTGTCATTGAGCACCTACTAAGACTCCAAGGAGTTTGTGGAGCTAAAAAGCTTGGCCCACATTAGCACATGTGAATGTCTGATGTTCAGTAAAAGCTGCAGATCAGTTAAAATCAGGTCAAATTTATTTATGTGTCTAATTATAGATTGAGAAGCTTAGCTCATTTTGGCACATATGCTTAGGTATAAACAGTTCCTTTAATTACTAGCTTACAGCTGTAAAATTCAGAAAGTGAAACTCTGAAACTATGCAAATCAGGATAACCTAATTTCTCATGCTCTTTAAATCCCCAGGAAAATCATCACACCCTAAGTCTCTATATTGACCATTATTCACCAAAACTATGATGCAGAGCAACACAAATCACGTAAGTATTTTTCAGAATTATGTTCTCTTCCCTTTATCTATTGGAATTACCCTTTAGGAGGATAAGCATTCATATTTTCAAAAGACAAATATTTTTAAAGCATGAAATGTGTGTTCCTAAATTTGTCTTAGAAAATAGTAAGAAAGAGAAATGAGAACTTAATCCACATACAGCTTTTTCTCCTGTAAACTTTTAAATAATAAAATCTTTATTAGAATTATGAAGTAGCTGCCTTAAGCACATAGAACCATAGTTCATTAATTTTTTTTTTTTTTTTAATCTTGAGAGCTGTAGCCTATGCAAGTACAGGGAAGATACTGTCTTCATTTAATTAGTTTCTTCTAAACTGGAAAACTAACTTGGCATCAACAACAGGCAACCTAATTTCACTCCTACAAATGCATAAATGACATCTACATCTGAGAAGTTGAGATCTACTACTTCTAGCATTTAGACAGATATAGTGAAAGCAATTAAGTTTACTAAGGTAGAATAATACTTCCTGGTTTAATAAGTATAACTGAAATGCAAAACGTGTTCTATGTTGGCCGAATAAAAAAGTACCCACCATATTTAACAACTTTATTCAAATGATACAAGAAACTCGCCTCTTCATTCCAAAGAGCTTTGGAAGACAGGCAAAGCTAGCAGAGTATGCCACCCATAATTTTAAAAGATAATAAAAGGTGATAATCAGAAGTTTGACTGACAGAGCGGACTTTGAAAAGTTAAGTTTTCTAAATACTTGAAGAAGAACAATATCCTCTAAATGTCTGTCTTCTTTAACTGGCAAATAGAAGACCTTAGCTGAGTACAGAGACTGCATTTAGTTGTGACACAATACAGCCTGTTACCAGTTGATGAGATACAATTTTTTTTTTTTTTGAAAAGTCACTGGAAACTACAAAACAATATTTTAGTAATCTTTATGTAAGTTTAAAAGAGGTGTTTAAAATCACCAAATTACATAAAACCAACATTTCCAGTCCTGCCCTTAAAAATGCACATTATTTAAAAAATCCTCAGACTATTATGAGTCTCGCTTTCAATGTATTTATAACAAAAATGATCTACCCTTCTGGATAAATCAAATCCATTTGATTACCTTCCCATTGGCTCTATTGATCTTATTCACAACTTCTGCAATAATGATCTTTTCATCCACGGCATCTGTGAGCTTTTTGTACTTGGGGTTCTCGCTGATCTCCAAGTAAGCCCCTTGGAATGGCTGCCCAACACTGCCCGAAAGAAAGGCAAAGGAAACACGAGTTAAATATCAACCTCGGGGAAGAAGCAAACCTGACACCATCACAGGCTTCATGAGGAGATGCACCAAATATAATTTTCAATGATTCCATACAGCCAGAAACTTCCTCAAGCTTTGACACACCCTCTTCCAGGGAAAGTCACTTGCTGCTTCATTTTTAGTGAGGGAATAGTCTTAACAAGCCAGAAACCTCTACTCTCAATGCCCACCTTTTGTACCTGTTCACTCAGCACGCTGGTGTCAGCATTAATCTGTGCCAGGCAGGCAGAGGGAATTGCTGCAAAGTTGTGTGGATGTATCCCCCTGCACATCACCCCAGGGGAAGGGAGAAAGGAGGAGGGGTAAGAAATGGCATGTGTATTAGACACAATCTTATACACATTAACAGCCCAGTGATGGTGAGTGAAGAGAAAGTTATCACCAAAGACAGAATAGGGTTTTTTCCTTGCTCTGGAAGCATTTTCCAATTAAATGGACCAAATTGCTTTGGATATCAGACACGTGGACACCCTTGCGTATGCAGCCAACAGTGATTTAAAATCACCCAGTAAGAGTCTCTGTGAAAACAGAAAAACAAAACCTCAGTAGGACCGACAGAGTATTGACACTGACAGGCAGGACTTCGGTGACAGACATGAACTTGCCTTCAAGACCTGCTGTTGTCTGAGAGACATGGAGCAGCTCTTTGTCAAGATCTGCTCCACTTGCAAATCCCCCCACCTTTATACACCTCAGGGTGTTAGAGCAAGGGCTTCACTACAGGTCAAGAATTGGTGAATACAGTCGCTGCTTGCTTTGTTTGGAAGTCACTTTAACGAATCACTTTGATTTAACTACAGTCAAAGTACTCATGCAAAGCCTTGCCAAGACTGGAGCCCAAGAGAAACCAACACAGTATGTGGAACAGCACTGCCTTTGCAATTGCAATCTGGCACACAGAGAAATGGGAAAGAAGAGGAAGGGTACTGGAATTTTAGTACCCACAAGTCCCTCTCTCTTCTTAAATAATTATCCCATACACAGAAAATTAGCCACATCCTATGAACCATTATCATACTAATTAATCAGAAACTTTATGCAGTAATTTTCTCTACCCTTAGGCCGATTAAAAAAAACCCCAACAAAACAACAGTAGGAGCTAATCAGCTCTGAACACCAGACAAAAAGAGATGGAAATGTTTCTAAATGAATGCAGGGTGGGGGAAGCATTCCAACTTTCCACCATGTTGGAGCTTCGGGGTTTTTTGGTTTTTATTAATTAGCATTATGAAACCATATTCATCAAAACAGTAGGTTCCCTGTGGACTTCATCCCCGATCAAACGATGAAAAGTTACAACTAAAACTGAAATGAATCAACAGTTCCTCTATCACGTATACTACTTAAGAATGTCTTGGATAAAAACAATTCATATATATATGTGAGTTTTATACATAAATATAGATATAAATATAGATATAAATATATTTTGCTGTATATTATTTCATTGTTCAGCCTTGATGTAAAAAGTACCAAACCAGGGATATAAATAGAATTCCTTCCTTCCCAATGAGCTCTCTGCTGATCAGATGCATACTGACTAAAACCTAAAACAACCTGCTTGCTCCTAGGAAAGTCCAAAGGCACCATCTTTCTCTTTTCTCAGCAGCATAAAAAGACATCCCAAAGCAAATAGGGAACAGACCACAAGCTAGCATATACAGCCATTAAATAAGTGATCTACTGAAGGAAAAAAAAGAGAAACGTATACTGAGCCCATTACAGGAAAACAGGAAATGTCTCAATAAAAAAAATGACACAAAGCAAAACCAAGGAAACACACGAACAACAAGCAGAGCTTGTCCATGCATGGAACTGTTCTCATAAACTCTTGCAGATTCCCATTCCTGCCTCTGCCAAACCTTGCTTCTCATGTAAGCCAACTTATTTCAAGGACATCATATCTCTCCTTTGTCAGTTTTATTGCATACCAAAAGAAGTGTATTCCTTAAATAAAATCGGATACTACTGTACTTTCTTGAGTAATGCTAGCTCTGTAGATAGCAATGACAAGAATCTGTCAGTTTTAAAGAACTCAATAATCTGAGAAACCAAAAAACTTACTTGAGGAGATTTCAGATGATTAAAAAAAAAAAATTAGAAAAAAGAAAAAAAATTTCTAAAATGGAAACAGAACTTTTTTTAAAGTATCCTTGCAAATCCTTGTATATGCACTGGTGTATCTGTTAAATTACCCAGTTGGTGAACGTGCTGACTTTGAACACAGGAGAGCTCCCCAGCACAGCTCATCTGGGAGTGAGTGACACTGTCACTTACAGCCTCCCAGCTCACTCTGCCTTTATTGTTGATGGAAACGAGGGGAAAGGGTGAGAGTTGTTCCCTTCTGCAAGCTCCCCAAAGTTTTACAACGTGAGCGGGTCATGGGGGGTTCGAACAACAAACCACCATGGATTCTGGATAGAAGTTCTTGGTGGCACAGGATTAGTGGCCGTAACAACAGCTAAGTTTGCTTCTAACTGAGCTCAGTTTTCAGGATGATAAAGTCAAATGAGGGAGGGATGTTGTCAAACAAGGAAAATGCCCTTTTCTGCCTAAGACAAAATGCAAAATCTTGCTTCGTTTCCCAAATCTACGGAAGGATATAGAATTTCTTGTACACTAAAGGCAGCAGAACCAGTCATTACCTGGCTGGATATAAAGCTTTCTTGTCCTTGAAAAGTTCACTTGCTTCCAGTTTTTCTTCATATATAAGCTTCTGCTGATCTGTGAACTGATCTCTGTACTTTTTACACTACAAAACAGGATACATTAAACAAACCATAAAATTATCTTTCCCAATCTCACAGCACCACAGACTAATGTTTGCTCATTGCTCAAGATGCACATTCTTTGTATGTTTCTGAAGTGACTCAGCTCCATCCTACATGCCACTGTAATAAACAGGAGAGGTGGTTTTCTCCTCACCCGTTCTAGATAGTTCTGAATCACACCAGAAACAATATACAGAACATCTCATGTAAGCACGTTGCACTTGAACATGAGCTTAACCTATGAGATACCAGTTATTAGAAGACTGTGCTAAAAAGCTTCAGAGAAACATACATACAGTTCCACGATTTTGGAAGTTTATATAGGCAGAGAGAAAGAACAAAAAAAAAAAAAAAAACCACAGCTGAGAGGGTGAGTTTTGCAGGCTCAGAAGGAAAAACTGTTCCTTGACAATTCACAGAAAACACAGCCCACAAGATCAGTGAAACGTCCCATCAGCACTTGTACAGATTCTCGCCGTTCTCTCCATCCAAAGATCCAAAACAAATTTCAGCTAACCACAGCTCATAAGTAAAAAATTCCACCCAGCACTTCCAGCGTTGGTCTAAGTCCTGGCCATGGACACAAGTATTACAAGCTATTAATTAACAGGCTGATGGCAGGAAGCAAACCCCTCTCTCTAGCCCCAGAAAGGAGTAGCCAGGATAGTTATATCCCTTGCAGGCCAAAGGCAATGACCAAAAAACATACTCCTTCCAAAGAAATAAAATTATCCTGGCTGGAATCGAAGGAAATACATCCCAAAAATAGACCCTTTGTGAACAAAACTGTTGGAAATCATGGGAAGAAGTTCTGCACAGACTGGACCAGAATGTGTCCTACCCTCCACAAATGGAAAATCCTCTTTAGTTCTTTGTGAGTTGAATCCAAGAAAAGGTAAGGCCTCGCTGGCCAGGTTTTATCTATTGGTGATAAAGAAGGCATCTTATTCTTCATTTCCAAGAAGTATTTTTGCATCTGTGGTAAAATTGAAGCAAGATGTTTTATTAATGTTCAAATATCAGAATTATTGAAGTACGCAAGGAAAAGCAGATGCTCTGTGATTAAAAAGCACAGTTACCAAACTGCAACTCTCAGCTCTCATAAACCAGAATATGGATTTTAAAAGCCAGGTATATTGAGAAATGCAGATTTAGACATCACAGAAGTGTGTCAAATACTTCATACCATTCCTAAACCTCCAAACACTATCATTATCCTTTCTTTACAATATCAGAATATTAATTTGTTACTTTTCCATGTGCTTAGCTTGGATATTTCCTTACAAAGACTATCAAGGCCATAACACAGTTGTTGCATTTGATAGAAAATAAAAATTTAAGACACAGAAAGTGTACGTGTGCTTTGTACAGATATATACATACAATTCTCTGAAGGGTAAATTCATAAATTTTTCTTCCAGCATTGGCTCTGAAGAATTTCCTGTATTCTCTACGGACCTGGAAAGTCAAACAAATCCTCAAAATGAATAAAAAGAATGAATTTGTTTGCACAGGTACTCTTTTAAAAAGCTCTATGGTAGGAAACATTAAAACAAGCATATGTACATGCAAAGGGCTCCCTGAAATAGGAACGTCACCTGGTCACACTTAAAATATGTGAACTAGACCATGGACCAAGATATCTGAAAGATACCTCAGCTGACCTGAGTGCAATTATTTGCAAACTTAACAAGGAATTTGAAATACTTCCCTCCAAAAAGGCAAATTATTCAAATATTGTCGAATTCACAACATGAATCTATTTTCAATAGACTTTTGCATAAAGCTGGACTGGAAAAAGTGAGGCATCACCAGTGATGACACAATTTTCTTGTGTCTGAAGTGATGCTGATTTGATGTTAATTACAGAGTTAACTGGTGAAATCTTCAGATTTTTATTCATTAAAATTCTTAATACACAGAGTTTTCTATAACAAAAAGGGGATTTTTTTTTTTTTTCAGAGCAGACTTCTGCATGAAAAAACTCTTTTCACACAAGCAGTCTTCATTCCAAAAGAAAAATAAGATTTTGGTGCTTGGTAAGAGCAAACAATCAACACAAAAGTTGCTTAATGTCAGCAAACTTGATATTTGCTCCCAAAATTTATTTAAAAACCAACAAAATTATAAAAAAATCAAAAAAGTGATCATCGAAACAATTTTTGCTGGTGATATTCATTTTTAATACGTCCTTGCAAGTGCAAGTTTCAGAGTACTTGCTTTGCCTTTTATATTTCTATCAGTGCTAATCAGCATAAATCAAAATTCAGAAAAGGCAATCGGAGAGAGAGCCCAACTGGTTTGCAGTTTTACGCGACACCCAGGCTCACCTCAAGTCAGCCGAAACATCCCCCAACTTTTTTTGCAAACTCTGGCACAGCCTGCAACACACCTGTTATGGGTTTTGGGCAAAACCCAGGGAAAACATCGTGGCTTTGCATAATTCACCCCAGAGCAAAATTTAGTGGTTTTAGCTAACTCGCTGTGTGTTGCTGGCTTCTGTGTAACCAGAATATAAAGGGAAACCCAAAGAATAAAATCCCCACCAACTTACAGAAAAAAATTTACCCTGGCACCCCCTTCAGCCTCATAGTGACTCATGCATTTTGAGATAAACCAGCATTTGGAAAGCAAGAATCTGTCACCATTTGGGGACTAAAAACACCCCACAGGTAAGGAAGTTTTGCTTAATCACACATTAAGATGCATCAACAAAACTGGCAGCATTCAGCTGTCATTATTCTATGCAAATTCAGCGCATAATTTTTTCCTCCTCACTTTGTAAGAAAAAAATGATAGAGTTCTTATTCACTCGTTTTCCACAAGGCTTAGTGCTCTATAATCAGAGTACATCCTTTATTAATTATTCAGGGATGGTAATTAACACACTCAAAGCCACTCCAACCACAATCATCCCAAATCTCACCATGTTCTCATAGACTCTCCCTAATGATCTTGCTTTATATTATTCTTTGCGAGCTGCAAGGTGTGCAAATTAATTTGGAAGAAAGGGACTAATAGACACCCACACATCCTATTGGTGCTGCAGAGAAGCTGCAAAGCAAGCACTGAGAAATGCAAGCTGCTCCAGAAAAGCTAGATTTGGAAAGTAGCACAAATGCTATCAAAATCTACTTGGCATATAATTAAAAACAAAACAAAAAAACAACAAGTAACAAAATCCTCACAACTTAATGGTTTAATCTTGATCGTTTGTATCAATTTTAATTCTTCAGCCTCACATGTCACAGGTGAAAACACTTTACCTTCAAACTACCTGTGGTAACAGTGATATATTGGAATGATAGACTATGGTCTTATTCAGAAAAATCTGTGTATTTCAGGTGAGATGGAAATTGGAAATGTTGCTTATGCTATTTAACAAACTCACTGAAAACCACACCACAGACTGCAGAAATGTATTCCTGCTGTAATGTGCCTTATAGGTTTTGGAATCATCAGTTTGCATTTAAATGCCACTGTTTGATACAAAACGGCCTCTGAGTTCTCAGGAGGGACTTATCCTTGTTTTAAAATCATAAAAACAGACCTACTTTGGCAGTAGTACCCAAAGTGTGATTCTGATCTGCAGAATGACTTCTTAAAATGGTTCCTTTGTATTTTCCAGCTCTGGTTTCCATGTATGTACTGAACTGGATTTTTTTCCATTTTCCAAACACAAATGAACATGTATTATATATAAGTACATGTTTTCTAACTATTTTTCCCATTTCATCGCTGTCAGGATAAGTACAAGAATATGAGGGCTGAACTTTACTCTGCATTATCGAGTGAATTGTGCCTTTCATAGCTCTGTAGTCTACAATAGCCCTGTTAGCAGAAGTCACCCCCAGCCAAACCAAACAGATTCAGATTTCCGCAGTTCTTCAGTACTGCATCTGTAAAACTGTGTTATGTAAATCATTTGGGCACAGACCTGAAACATCTGAAGATGCCATTTTCATAGTCTATTTACAGAGCAGAACTACATTTTTCCAGATTACAGATGTGTTTTCTTTTGCCAACCAGTCCTTGAAAGCAAGGGATGGAAACAAAGCACTTTTGCACATCTCAGTTTCTCTAGGAATTCATGGCTGTCACAAGCCACAGGTAGCTGTGTGCAATGCCAGGCCCTAAAAAGGCTGCTGGATGCAACAGGACATGACCATTGGCTTTACACCATGCCCTCCTCGACACTGGGATCAGGGGTCTACTGTGAGCAGCAGTGAGAGCCAGACACGTCCACCCTACTTCCCGTTCAAACAAGCAGAGGTCACAACAAGAAAATACATCCTTGTAATCTTTCCAGATAGGACCTTTGCCAAGGTAGGTCAGTTTTTTTAAAACAACTGTAATAGAGTCCCTTTAATCTGACTTTTGTCTTTCTCTCGAAAGCTGCGATTCCTGATATGATAAAAAAGCCTCGATGTCTAAATGTTGCAGTAAGGCACCTTCAGCTTAAGACTTTTTCAGCCAAGTCCATGACAAATTTAAACAATGTAAAAGAAAAAACCCATCCCTTCTAGTGAGCCCACACAACTGCTTGTTCATTAAGTGTTAGTAAGGTGTGCCACGCTTCATTGAGTTCATGTTGACAGATGGGAGTGTTGGAGAAAGTACCTTCAGTCCAAGCCAGTAAGCCCAAATGACTGCCACAGCATGCTTACGCCTAGCCTCCTCCTTCAAGCGTTTCAACTCCCTCCGAGCCTAAAGGGTTCAGAGAGTGAACAAAAGAGACAGCCCGATGCAGACAGCACAACGACCAGGAAACGCCTCTCCCAAACCAAGCAGGTTTCCAACCAGGAGGGAAAGGCATGGAGCAGCAGCGCTTGACCTCTGACACAACATGCCCACGTGAGTTGGTGTGAAGCCACAGAGAAGGTCAAGAAAGCCTCCACTGCTGCTGAAGTGGCAAGTACGGGTGGGAATTTTGTCAGCCCGGTTATTCACTGTCAGCCTTTCCTCCTCCTCTTCTGTGCACACATCTCATAAGTTGATCCTAATGGGAGAGCTTTGCCTGCGGTTTCGTGATCAAAACGGTGCGTATGAAAATCAAGACTTACTAAAATCTCACTATCTAGTCACTTCTTCCCCTGGCAAGTGCCTGGGCAGGACAGAATCAGCTCTGAAACTACGTGTCATGATGATTTTCCAGCACTGTAACGAGGGCTTTTATTCTGAAGGTTATTTTTTATTTTGATCTTTAAGTATTTAAAAAAAAAAAAAAATTCTCCAGCCTGGTAAATGATGTCTGTCTGTGGAATTAAGGGGCAGAGCCATCAAACCTAGTGCATTCCTCCTGTACAAAGAGATAGGCACCTTCCTACCTTTCATCAATCATTCCATTTCAGGAAAGCAATTTGAGGCATGTGTGGGCAACTTAACAGAATGTCGCATTTTAGGAGATACCAGCACATTTTTATTCAGTTATCTGATGACAACACTCAAGGAAGAGTTCCAGTATTATGGGCTCAGTCAGAGCAGCTCTAGCCCTGTATCTGCACTTGTCAAGTTGTAAGTTATCAGACTTGTGCAGCAGCAGTTCCAGCCTGTGCCAGTCACGCTCTTCTGGTGCAGATGGAAAGGTTAATGTGCAGTGGACGTAGTCTCAAACATTATGTTTTCACTCATCTGCTGGGCAGAAAAGCTCCTACTGCACAGCAATGTAAAAGCAAGAACTATGCAAAGCTAAGTATTTGTCTATCTTGTGAAAAGAAACGAAACCGGGTACTTGAGGCTCCCTCTTGTTTTATTTTTTTGTTTGTTTGTTTGTTTGTGGGGTTTTTGGTAAAGCAAGAGACTTCTGATGATAACTTTTTAAAAACTTTTGTTCTAACTGTTCCCCCAGGAAAAGATAAAATATCACATCAATAAAAAGTTGTCTCTCTTATCAGAGACTGTAATTATTTTTTCTAATCTTAATTCAATTTAGATTATTATCTTTATATACATACATATTATTATATTTAGATTATTTCTATTTAAGGAATAAGGAGACAATTTTTCACTAAATTCCTGTGAGCCCGTTGATAAAAATAACTACTAAACCATGTTAAAAATTATCTAAATCTACTAAAATATTTAAATGAGGAACTTTAACATAGTTAACACTATTGCATCCACTGGATATATCTTTTAATTCTAAGGCATATCTTAAAACTAGGAAAACAAATATTTCTTTTAAGAATTGAGCAATTTTTTGGTGAAAGGAACTCTGATTAAAAATAAAATAAATTCTCAATGTATTGTGCTTAAACAAATGAGGAAACAGTGTGCCTGTCAAATTATACATTAAATCTATATTATCAGTTACCTAAATATCAAGCTAGAACTGAAAAGTTCCAAAAACTCTCTAGTATGAAAGAAATTCTGTACGTGTTTGTTTGAATTCCCAGGGCTGCCATTTTGCTAGAAATCTAATAGATTTATATCAAAATAGCAAAGGTCAAACACAGCATTATACTCCAGATGTAATTTGAGCACATTTCTCCAGTTGGCAAGGTGTTCTAACAACACACCCCCAATGTAAATAACAACTGAAAAATGTTTTAAATCTAATGTATTTATGGTTTTCAACTAAATTACGAATTTATTAATTGAAACCAATATATTTTTGACCTCTAGTGAACAGCATTTCAAATGTTCATATAACCCACAACTACAGGCTGGGGATTAGCAAGAATCTTTCAGTGGGACTTTGCTTCTGAAAACAAACAGCTGATGCTGGAATTCCTGGGATTTTTCTAGGGCTGTAAGTTTAGAAATTTTTTTACTGGTTCAAATCATAGGCAGAGAATCACTTAAACCAATCATAATTAGAATTTAATGAAACTTAATAGTGTTGGTTTGAACTTGTAGATGAAGACTGTCCAGGGTACACATTATATAATATGTGGTGAAAATCTCAGCTGGATCACTAACACAGTGTCACTGAAAGCACTTGTTGGGGGCATGGGGAGGAACACAACATAAAACCCCGACCTTCTCTCCCCCCACAAACCATGCTTTGCATATTTACATGTTGCTAGATGCATTTCCTAATTTGAGAATACTATAGTCTAGTCATTTTTAATCTAGTCTAATGGCTTGTTAGTGCAAATCTGTACTTGGTTGCCATGCAAAGAATTTCCTACTCTACAAAAAACTGGCATACACAATGCTATCAGATTTATTAGGTGTGGCATGAATGGAAATGGAAGGAATCGATGATCATGCTCTATTATTTAAGAGTGAATTGTATTAGTCATTAATTCTCACTATGAACTAGTGATTAAATGTTGGTATTGTTGGGTAATGAAGGGGGGCATGTGATATGTGCATGAAGTACCTTATATCCAAGCCAGAAAGCCCAAATAACAGCAATAGCATGTTTATTTCTAGCCTCGTCTTTCAGTCGTCTCAGTTCCCTTCGTGCCTGTGATGCATTTGAAAACGGGATATAGAAAAGCTTAGGAAAGAAAAGGTTACTGCAAGTTCCCATTGGTGCAAGAAAGAAAGGAAGTAACCAGTCACTACAAACAGCAAATATTAAAGCGTGTCCCAGCTTCCCAGATTGCACCAGCTATGACAGGTTAGCAGCAAAGAGAAACCAAAAAAAACAGTTTAGGCAGTAAAAGCAGGGTAAGCCACTGACAATATTCCCAGATAACTATCCTGAGGGACCTTCTTCATTCTATGTAGGGACACACAAGTGCACAATTTGTTGCCATTCCTTACCTGGGTACCATGCCAATAAGCAGCAATGACTGTGGCAGCCTCATTACAACGCTTCAGATGCTTGAGTTCCCGAAGAAGTTTCCGAGCCTGTAAACAATTTAAAACGTTATTTTTTACTAACTAACCTTTTATGGTTTTTGAAGTAGGGCACTGCAACTTGTAAATCTAAGCAAAACCAAAACACACTGCCTCCAAATCCCTAAGCAAAGACATTCACAAATGCTGCTCAGCCTAACACTTGCTGTTCCAGGGAGGATTCTGTGCTGCAAGAGTTTGGGACTGGCAGGTCAGGGGATCTTTGTTCAATGTTCAGTTTTCTCCCAGATTTGCTGCATTACCTGAGACATCTATATGTCTGTGTGCACAATGGCAACAGTACTTTTTTCTCCATACAGTAAATGTCTAATCCATTTAGAGTGCAATAAAGAATAAATCACAAGTAAATTGCCTGGCTTTAGGTCACACTAAAGGCTGCTGTCATATCAGGCTTTCATGCAAGGTAATGCTACTGCAAAAGAGCTTGTTCTCCAACGGCAAACAGAAAACCATAACTTGAGATGATGCTTTTAACTCAGTTTTCCTCAAATAACACTCATGGGAAAAGACAGCACATCAGTAGTTAGGCTGAAAGGATGTTTTTAACCCATTTAAACAAAATAAGAAAGACAAAGTGAAAATCCAGAAAAAATAGCAAAGTCAAATTATGTTACCTTACCTAACTTTAAAGCCTTCTGGGCAGGAGAGGGCTATTTACACCAATAGCTCCTAACTGCAGCCCCTTCTCTCCCTGTCTGACAGAAAGGGAACTGACTCCAGAACTAAAGGCAGTTCTCTCTTCCCTAACCAGAGGGGAAAGCCACCTTTAGTAGGGTGAAGAAAGGTTAATACGGAAACAGAGGAGCCCAGGGTTATTTTTTCTGAAGATGGACAGCAATAGTTACTTTAAGCATCATGGCTGCTTTCATGTGAGCTGTCAACCTCATTTTTACCTCTTATTAAAGCATCACTCCTTAAATATCTACTAGGATGCATAATTATCCCTTAATTATCTACTAGGATGCATAATTATCCTTTGCTTCTTCTCTGACAGGTACAAACCTGTCAGAGAAGAAGCAAAGTTGTGGCAAATTGAGGCAGAGTACAAGCCAACAGCAATAAACTACCTTCTCAACACAGTACACTTCCACTCGCCGCTTAGCAGACAGAGGAGAACTGGAGACTTAAACCAAGTAACAAATTGCCCAGGCAGCCCAAACTCTTTATTTTAATCCTGCTTTCAATTTGATTCATTCTTTGAGAATCCTGTTAAGCATAAAATAATTGCCAACCACAACTTGTTGCTTCCAAATCAGTCCAGCACTACAGTTTTCCTAAGGCCAGTGGAGAGCCCCAGAGCATCCTCTGGTGCAGTTGGCCTGCCTGATTAGGTCTGCTCTGATCACCACCCTCACTCATTCACACTCCAGTCCATGTTAAGAGGCCTCCTACCTCTAAATTCCCTGGCAGAAGATGCCTTAAGGATAACCCAGTAGTTTAGTGTGGTCCCAGCACACCACTTGCATTGTTTGCAGGGATTTATAGCCCAGGCAGCACATGCAGATAGCCTGAACTCACCTCTTCTCACAGCAAACACGAGTGTTTAACAATGGCTGTGGCACAGTCACAGCTCCGTGGAGAGAAGGCATGAAAGGCAGGAGGCTCAGTGCACTTGGAATGTGTTTTCTGACCTGCTCCTCACCTCACCTCACCGTACAGAGACAAATTAAGTACCAGGAAACTCACCTTCCACCCTCTGATGTACGACTGCACTGTAATAGCCGAGCTCTTTATCTTCTGGTATCTTTTTTGTTGCTGTATTGGAAATAAGTATGTGATGCTTAGAACAGAATATTACATCTGTTAAACACTGCATAATAAACCCTTCGTTACTAACATTTGACAATATGCTTGAGGAGACAAGCACTAAATGTAAAAAGCAAACAATTTTTGACTGAGCAGATCAGAGTGTAGATTCTGTGTTCAACTCGAGGGGAAACAAAGCACATCAACAATGCTGCATGGACAATGTCACTCTGTTTACAAAAACACTAAGTTCATGGTCAGCAGCACAAATGCAGATTAAATGCTAACAGTAAGAGCTTTATTTGTCTTTCCCACCACCAGAGTAGCACACAAACTGTCACAAATGCTCAGGTTTGTTGGCTAAGCTTTTTAGCACCTTTTCATAAGACATGCTGTTCCTATTACCCATAAAATAAAATTACCTTTTATTGTACCAAGTGCTGATGATAATTCAGGAAGAGAAAAAAAACCAAAACCATGGATTCCTGAATGAGATGCTGGAGTATTATTTAAGTATGCTAGGTTGAACTATAAATTTCCTGGACAGCTGAGCATTTTCCTTCTAAAAAGCTCAGTTCTCCAGTAGCCCAACATTTAGTATAATACTAAATTGACAGACTTTGCAACAGGGCTTTTAGACTTGACACAGCCCACTCAGTGACAGTGAACATCTCCGTGAGCAAGCTGGAGAGGGTCTCCTCTGGGCCACCCTCATGCCACGGCTGCCATCTGTCATGTCTTGCAAGGCAACAGACAGACAAATGTCTGCAGATCCCTGAGTCAAGCCTCCAGCACAAGGAGTTGCTCAAAAAAGCTTTATTCATTCCAGGGACTTCCTATGAAACCTTCCACAGCACTGTGCCCACCAGTCGTGTTGGGTTAGGAGAACGGTGCCTTCCATCCACATAAGAGGCTGAGGAAACGTCTCTATCATCGCCAATAAAACAATTGCTGCCATGTTTCACCAGTGACCCAGTAAAGGTTTACAGTTAAGGAATCAGCAGTTCTTGGCCATGTATTTGTTTTCATTTCCTTATGTTTAAAGTTGTGCCAATCTAGCTGCAGCAAGCCCATTTAAAATGCATTAAGGTTGCGTGAGATCATAATGAAGCCATATGGGCACAACACAATTCTGTAATGATGCTGTTTGTAGGAACAGGGCTTTCAGTCACACAAGTTCAGAGAGAAGAGTTTTTACAGTAAAAAAGCATGCCTCAGTCATACTTTTTCCAAATCATCTATACTCTATACTTCCCTCTAATAATCCAAGAGAAGTGAACCAAACACTGATGGCTTTCAAGAGGACAAACAGAAGTGCTTGTCAACTGAAAAACAGGGTTTTGTTGACTCTGCAACTTGCAGTTTAAGAAGACTTTCTTTCCATATTTTAGCAAGGTTTCTGATACACTTGTGCTATTCTCTAGCAATAACAAAACACAGCTGAGAAGTTCAAGAATGGTTTTAAAAACAAATAAATCTTTTTTATCACGTAAGTCAGTATCATTTACTGACTGCCAAGAAGACATGAAGGAGTCACAGAACCAAGCTGTTCAGTTCGTGGCACAGAACACCCAGTCCACAGATAGATCTGAAACTGCTTCAGGACTGACTGTATCAATAATGATACTGAATCATGAGTCTTAGGAGTTATAATTAAAAAAAAAACCCTAGGATCCTCCCAGGCAGCATTCTTGAGTCAAAGGCAAATGTTCCAAATAAGGCAAAAACACAAATAGGCTTAGGAATGACTGAATACCACAGAACTGCACATGTATATTACTGAACATTTTTTACACATTAACCATATGTTTTGAAAGCACTGGAAGTGTTGGGAAGCACAGCATTTAAGCTGAATGAAAAAGACTCTTCCCAGCTGAGCCACAGAATCCTGCTCTCCCAGAGCAAAAGGACTCTGGTGACCTTTTTAATTATTTAAGAACAAGCACAGTGTAAGCACTTAATAGTGGTCTATAGAAACTAAATTTTCTTTATTCCCACTATTGGTACTTAAATATTAACATAAAATTGAATTCTTTCAACAGCTCTCAGTACATACTGAGGAAGAATATCCTATGAAGGCTATATGTATTAAACAACGAAGAGAACCCCCCGCGTAGTAAGGATGGTATCTTACTGCGTATCTCCTGTACCAGGAAGCAATCACAATCTGGCATCTTTTCATTAACAGGAAGCGAGTACGGCACTTCCAGCCCCTGTAAATCTTTTCAATCAGAGTGGCCAAGTCCTCCAAACGCTGCTTTCTCAGGTCTTCTAGTTTGAAGAGCTAGGTGTGGGGGTTTTTAGGGTTTTGTTTGACATTGGAAGAAAAACAGCAGGAGAGAAGAGACAAGGGAAAAAACCCATAAGCACAGCTCTTGTGAGAGAAATCACTTCTTTACTGAAGTCCCCCCTCAGACACACGTTGTTTTATTCATCTCCAGGGCTATAGGCAGATACACCAACAAGATTTGTGGCAGATACACTGTCACAAGTCAATGCTCGAAAATTATATTAAATTACGGCTGACAGCTATCGCAGAATCTTGATTCACATTGATTTTAATGGGTCTAACATTAAAAACCACTTTTTTTATGCGACATTCACAGCAATATATCAAAGGACTGCATGTAGAAAAATCTGTAGGAACCAGGTAGTGAATGATGCAGCTCACAGCAGGCTGTCCTCAAGAGAGAGGGCTTGGTTTTGCAGAAGGCATTTTTCACTTACTGTTCTTGGGTTGCGGATGAATATCTTTGATCTGCCGAATGAAAATTCCTCTTCAGGGATTCTCAATTCATTAAACAGCACCTCTACTCCAGCCCTAAGAAGGAGTAAATGAGCTTAACAAACATGACCCCCAGCTCTAAAACTTCTTAGTTTACATATTCACAGCTTAATTTATGGAAAGCATATGAAAGCATATTTTAAACTTTTAAATAGTGCTTGACATAAGAAGATTGAAAACCTAACTCATTTACTCAGTGGTTATTCAGCTAAAGGCAAGAATAATCACTGTAAAGATTCAGAATAATTTGATGAAAAAAAGAGGAAGTTTCATTTTACAGCATCAGCAATGGCCTATTTTTTCCACTTACATCTGTAATTATTTTACCTAAAAACAAAAAATAAAAAAGGAAAATGGAAGGGCTCTTACACTAATGTCAAAATGTGAAACAAAGACTGACGAGTTTGACAAACACCAGTGTTCCACTCTTACCAAATGCATTTTAGGAACACCAACAGAAAAAGGAGAGAGGAACTGTGCAGATCTTTGTGATGATTATTACAATGCTATTTTAATCAATACTGCACTTCCACCATTATCTTGATAACCTAAAGATTTAAACTGTAGCTAAAAGATGTTAATCTATTATGAAAGATATTTAAATCCTGCTTTTGGTGGCCACATGTGAAAAGAAATAATAGAAGCTTATTTGCCCATCCCAGACATTATTTGCAAAAATACATGTGAATACTATGCAATTTAAAAGTATATATTTAATACAATTGATTAGCAAGAGATATTATCTCATAATCATTCCCCAATCATTATGTAAAGTTACTCCTGAAAGGGCAGGGTACGATTGTACGGCTGTCTTCAACGAAATGAGTGTTCTTACACTTTGAAAGGTGGTTATTAAAGAAAAGTGCCCTCCTGATCATTCCAGACCTCCCTGTAGCTTTGAATCCACTGCAGCATCTCCCTTACAACCTTTCCGGCAGACCCAAACCAGTAAGGGCTGCAATCTGCTCCTTTCGCAACGCATGCAAAAAAATTTAAAAATCAGGACACGTGGAAGACAGGAATTTCACTCAGGACAGGTAGGAATACTGCTGTCTGCCTACCTGGCTGGCCCTCTCCAGTGGGGCCACGTCTGCTTGCAGAGCATTTTGTACCTCTCCAGGCAGGGCTCGTAGGCCTGCCGGAAGGCGTAACCCGCCCTCCTGACCCGCACGTTCTCCAGGAGCCCGAGGTACCGGATCTGGTGGCACACCAGGGCCTCGTTGAAAATGTCTGCAGCCTTTTTTTCATTGGGCTTGATGCACCTGCCAAGGAAAACCAAAAGGGGCATCTCTTTGCAGCACTGTACACGTATACAATTATTATGGTGAGTTTAAACCAAAGATTTCAATAGTTTATCCTTGGATATTGAGACTTTTTTTTTTTAATATATATAACCTCACCAAACAAATTCACCAAATCTTTGGCACTGGGGAATTCACCTGATATAATTTGGATTTTTATCCTGGAGATTTTTCATCAGGGTAGCAACTGAAGCCTTGAACTGTGAACCTGCTGTTGGTGGTCTCTTTAGATTGATCTTAGCAGGGTTTCCTTCTGGGAACAATGCTTTGATAAGGGAGTGGTTGGCCTTCCACATGGCCTGGGAGAGGTCACGGTACAGAAGATCATTATTTTTGTCAACAAATCCTTCCACCTGGTACATAACCTGAACAACAGAGAAGAGTCTCATCAGCACAGGTTTTGAACTACAACATAGACCACTTCAAAACTGGCCCAAGAAATTGATTTCTCCTTCTTACACACTGTCCAAAAGACACAAAAGTTATTTCAGCTTTCATTTTAAATCTGACATTTGGATGACTTTTTGTTGGATAAAATGTCTGTGAACATGCTACCTGAGAAAGATGCATTTTCTCATACTGCCAACAGGTCCCTGTGTCGATCAGTTCTGGTTTCTGAAGTGGAAGAAACCCTTTTTCCATGATAACTCTGACACACCACCACCTGCCAAGACTCCAAAACAATCCTTTTTTTTCCTCGGTCTGATGAGGTTTTCTCCCTCTCTCTTGAATCAAAACAACAAAAATACCCTTTCCCTTCAAAGTACTTATGCTTACATTATTTGCCTAACTAAAACAAGACACAGAATATCACCTCTTGCTATGGCAGTGCAAGCAGCAAGCTGTGCAGCCCCCAGGGGACTGTTATTTTAAAGGACTTTTACCAGGAAAGCAGTCCAACAACAACAAGCACAAGTACAAAGCTCTGACCTGCAGCTGGGTACCCAGGAGGCAGCCAGAGGAACCTCATGCAGATCTCAGATTGCTACTGTTTTTTTTTAATTTTTGGGGGTAGGAAACTTATCTGATTAATTGTGACAAGTCATCTGGCTGGTAATACAGATTCTTCTTCAGATCCATGATTTCTCAGTTCTGCACAGGTATGTACTACGTACATAGAATAGTGAATGAAAATAGTACTGACACATATTTTACACAACAGCAAGTTACTGGGAACTCAGGCAGCATTTTACTTTGGAGAACATGTTTCTGCTTCTGACAGGTGCAGAAAATGCCACTACTGAAAAAAACCAAACAACTGTTCACATGAAATTACTTATATTTGTTAAAAGGAGGGTCAAACTTTTGTTGGCTACTGACAAGATCAAAATGTTCTCAGCTGAGGATGGAAAAACAACATTCCTCCCAAAATAAGAGGAATTCACTCTGCTGAATGCCTGTAACAATCAAAGACCCTCACTGCCTGCTAAGACACAATCTGTGCACAGTCCTTCTCAAAGTGCTAGACTATTTTCAATTCACTTACATTTTTGACAACCAAAGAAATACCTAGGTATTAACCCCTGACAGATTACAGGCAGTTACAAACTCTTCTTGGCAAATAATGTAAAGTTAATGAATGGCTGCCTGAAAGGCTGAAAGTCTGATATTTCCAGGACTATTCTGAATGAGAAAATTATTGAGCTATTCAAAATTATAAGATGGAGAAAATTTCAAAAAGCATTAAGCAGTCCTAGGGAAATAAAACACTTTCCAAATAGTCTTTACTGTGTGAAATTATCACTTCAGCAGATTCAGACAAGAAGTATAATCTCAGCCCTACATTTACTCTTAATTTTTTTTAATAACTTGTCTTCAGTCTACAAATTTAATTATTTTGATTTTCATTAATAAAAAGTCATAATGGATTACACACTGAAAGCTGTCACACTTGTATTTATTAATACTGCTTATACTGCAAAATGCAAATACATTTGCAAGCCCTCTGTGTAGCTTTCTCTTCCATCTGTTTAAACAGAGAGTATCAAACTCAGTTCCTTCGAACATACTAAAACTGCATTTTCTCAACAACATGACTAAGGACTGCAGCTAGTTCAGGGACAAAGAGCATGTTTTCCAAAATATGTTGCCTACAAATGTGCGTGAATTTTTGTCACTGTGAGCAATGATTTCTTTCCAGAGACCTAACAGCAGCACTGCAGCACGTGGGGCATCTTTCTCCTTTGATGAAAGGAGAACTGCTTTGATTTCAGCCAGAGCAGCAGGACTTTGTACAAGGGCATGGGGTGACAGAACAAGGGGGTAGGGGCTTCAGACTGGCTGAGGGCAGGTTTAGATTAGTTATTAGGAAGGAATTCTTCACTATGAGGGTGGTGAGGCCCTGGCACAGGCTGCCCAGAGAAGCTGTGGCTGCCCCATCCCTGGAAGTGTTCAAGGCCAGGCTGGATGGGGCTTTGAACACCCTGGGACAGTGAAAGGTGTCACTGCCCATGGCAGGGGCTTGGAACTAGGTGATATTTAAGGTCCCTTCCAATCAAAACCATTCCAAGATCTCTTAAAGCCTTCCAGCCCAAATCACAGATTTTAGGCTTGAGACAAAAAAGATCAAGACAGGTCTGGATTTTTTCCTCAGCTACACCACCCCCCCCACACCACATGCTCCCTTCAGCAGGTACCTTGCCAGCATAGTGCTGAATCCTGAAGCAGCTGTGAGGCAGGGAGGTGTCGTTGAGGAACCGGGAGCACTTGCTCATCCTGCTCTCAAAATGCTGGTGAGTGGCACAGACCTGGTTCAGCTTTTCCAAAAAGGTGTCGTCGGTAACAGTTCCTGGTCTCAGGCATTCTTCGTCCAGCATGGCCAGGATTCCAGTTTGGTTCTGAAGTTTCAAAACAAGAGCTTTAGTACTTGTTTCCATCACAGCACAAAAAGGAGATCGTTCTCCTGCTGTTTGACTTCTGCTATCCAGAAAAACATTCTTCAAGCCATCTGAAGGTTTGGCTCTTTTTACCTCACGACCGTTTCCAACCGATTTTTAGCACTTACATTTTTGAAAGACTTTTTATGAGATCTGAATCCTGAAATTCACATTGAAGTTTCGTGTCATTTACTCAGACTGCAGCAACTCCAACTCAACTAAAAGTAGCCAGTTTACGGTAAAACCATCATGTATTTTATGTTAATGGTTAAAAAGTGATCTTTTCTGATCGTTAAGGAATTTTATCTTTCTTGCTTTGGAATTCTTCTCATTATATACAAGTACTTTGAGTACCTCAAACACTCAGTAACATGTAATTGAGTTTTCTAGTTTCCATATGAAAAGAAATGTTAATTACAATGCAGCATGTGATATCTGCTATTGAGAACAGCCCTAAACATAAACATTTAAGAGCTATTTGATCGGGGGTTTTTTTTTTTTTGTGTAGATACTGCTAAATATTTCTACAAAAGTAACATAGCTTATAAAGGAAAAACCTTTTTAGTAAAATAAACTTCTACTATACAAAGTAAGATGAATAATACAATGAATGGCATGTTTCAAAAAATTTAGTGCATGAGGATGCCTGCAGATTTTACAGCTAAATTAAATCAATTAAAAAAATGGATTAAAAAAAAATAATGGATTTTTAAAAATCCACATTAAAAAATTATCCTGAGAGATTCTTGAATCCAACTTACATTTTCTATTAGGTCACAAATGATAGCATTGTTGAAATATTCTATATGAGTCCATTCAATCCCCTGTAAGAAAACATAAATAAATGTATGAACAGGAAAACAATGGAGGGAGCTCTTCCTCTAGGCAATTCACATTATATTCCAATTAACCATGGAACTACTTTGAAATTTAATTCTGCATGCTTACCAACAATTTATCTATTAAGAAAAAAAAAATGCAACCATCTACTACTAACATTATCTGTGCAAAATGAGTGTCCTTGAGATGCTGCCAAACGCACTCTCCATTCCTTTCCCCCACCCATGTCAGCTTCCCATGCACTCCCTGGCACCAGGCCAGGCTCCTCCCGTGCTGCCCACGCTCCCACTGGCCAGAAGGAAATCAGCCCATGTCACTGCAAGCTCCTGAGATCAAAATTTCTAAGTTCTTCGTTGTTGGGATTTTTTTTTTCTTAATGGGAGGAAGAAAGAGGGCTAAATTTAGATAAGACCATTTGAAAAATCTGGCGTATGACTTTTGTTCAGATGTTCTTAATATCCCAATTTTTTTTTTTGAACATCAATGATAAAATTTCCAGGATGAGATGCCAATGCATCACAAGGTAATACTGGTAGGGTAAAGGACTGAAAGAAGGAACATATTAATTTCATTCTTAATCTGCACTCTGTGGTACTTCTTACAGTTTACTTTTCTCAGAGCATTTGAAATATCAGTCGAGAACCAAATTGCAGTCATGATGGTTTACCACTGAATGCAAAATTAAAAGGACACACCAAAATTTCATGTTATCCTCAGGATCATAAGGCAGGAAACTTTATGTAATTTTAAAAAATGTTTATACAGCAAAATGGTATCACCCAGTTGCAGTGCAGACAGCGTGTGCCAGTTTTTACAGCTGGGAGCTGGTATTTTGTCTGAGCTCTGCTAAAACCTATTAAAACTTTAGCTTGATGTTCACTCACAGAATAACATCAAACACCAGAGGCTGGGCTCCGCAGGACTTCTTAAATTTATCCATAAAGCTCACATGGCTCCCTTCAATACTTACCTGAAAGAACGCTAGAACCAAAACTTTATTTGTTGTTTCTTTCATGTTGCACGCTATTGTTTTAGCCACCCAATTCCCTTTGAGAAAGGACTGGCTGTGGCTGTCCTTGGGGTGCATCCCAGACATTGTTGTGTAATCCAAAATGCAGGCTGCAGGGTAATGGCACTAATACCAGAAAGTGATATTAGTGTTCTAATAAATCAATTAGCCCTTGCTCAGAACTGCCAGTCGTTGTTGCCAATGAATGAATCAGAGCTGGGTCTGGTTTTTACCTGGAGAATTCATAATGTGAAACAAACGCCAAACCAACATTTTTTACTTAATGTAACTACCACACAGCCCCACACAAACATGCTCCATGTCAGTCCTGTGCTCAAAAAGTGCCTCTGTTGCCTGAAAAATGGTTCCAGCCTGCATGCCTATGTATCTTTGCAGGGACAACGGGAAGAGGATACGGAACGATCCATTCAAGTATTACCTCTCGGATGTATTCCTCCTGCTCTTCTTTGAGGGTAAGTTCAATGAAGATCTGCTGCAACTTCTCATTACAGTAGTTGATAATGAATTGCTCAAAGCTGTTGTCCTGTCAGATGAAACATGTTTGAGTTTGCTTTGTGTAAACAGCCTGGAACCCAGCTGGAGTAAGTTACTGCAGCAGCTGCAGGTCAACAAGCCGCTGTATTAACTACTCCTTCCAGTTTTGTGATGTGATGGTTGGAGTAATATTTGATTGAGATCACGATTAGCTCAGAAATTTTTGACCAAATCCTTCCCTGAAGTTTTGTCCCTTGGGAGGGACAAAAACCTCCGTAGGTTTTATTCACAGTGCCTCCATACTGATCCCTTTCAACAAGTCATGAGGACACCTGAGGTGTCAGGGAATAAACGACCAAAGTTTTGCCTGCACTCATCTGTCCCCATATGTAAAATGTAATCTCCTGCGGGGTCCAATAAATAAAATCATGACAGTAGCATCAGCTCTTTTCCACTCAGCAGCCAATAAAGTATCCTATTTCCCTGCAGAACAGGGCTCAAGCTGCTATTCCAGTTGCAGCTGAGCCTGGGTTAGAGATTATTGGCTCCAGAGGTCAACCCACCTCCTCCCTGCCAACAAACTGCCCCTTGAAACGATGGGAAACAAAAGAGCTTCATTGACTGAAATTCCTCTAACAGGCTAACTCATCTAAAACTGGGTTAGGGAGCAAGCAGATGTGTGACCCTTTGCAGAAGGGACCGGGGAGTGGAGCAGACCCCAGCAGGAGGGGTGGGCACAGGAAGGAGGCTCGGTGACTGCCCCATCCCAGGCTGTGACATGACACTGTGCCTTCTTAAACTACCAAATCATCTGCTATACAATACCTGTGAAGCTAAAATTATGCTGCTAGCATTTTTATCACTGAAGGCAAGTGCAATCATTTGAATGTTTGAATTAAGGATCTGGTTGCTAAATGAGATTAAGAACACACAAGCAGATTAGAAAATATTGAGGTAGCACAGATTACTTTTATCGTTTTAGTTTTAAATGAAGCAAAATCATAGCTGATCACCAAAATTCCTCAGCCACAAACGCTGCACCTCTCACCAACTGCAATTATCACTCAGAGATTGCACAACTTGCATAGCTCGAGATGAGAGAGTTAAAATTTGGCATGCAGCAAAATCAGCACTGCAAACAAGTCATACTTACTGCATTCTGTTGGAAAAGAAATTACATAAACTGCAGTCAGTACTTATACTACTTCCACAACAATACAGAACATGTCTATTAGCATTTATTTAGCATACCAAGTAGATCAATCTTTGTATCACGGAAAAGGCAAAGTACTACGTAAATGTTATGTATTACATCTTCGTAGCTGAGTCTATCTTAAGCTACTGTGCAAATATTATCAAATAAACCAAGAGCTTGAGACACATCAGAGCCTAATACAGAACAGCATTCTTGCATTGCCCTGTCTCTAAATCACCAGGTACTTTTTGCCTCTAAAAGCCACATTTATAACCTTGGGCATACAAATCTCAGCAACAGGAGAGGAGAATGGGGAAGGGAATAGAGAATACTGCAGGAAGAACGAGTGTAAGTCCACTTGACACATTCAGACAAGGCCATCACTTCAGATATATTGAGTTTGAAGTAAAAGGACCCCAACTGTCACATCACCCAGAGAAAGGATAAAACACACTCTGCATCCTCCTGCCAGGCACATGCCACCCAACTCAGAGAAACTTCTGGGCATCATCTTCTCACAAAGACCAGGTGATTCTGATTAAAAGGGCTGCAGGACTTTTCTGTCGCAAATTATACAGGCTTGGTCATCAAAAGAGGATGGAAACTGAACAGAAAATCCAGCTAAACCATCTAACTGAAAGGTCATTAACAACACATTAAGGTAATTGCGAGATGTTTTCCTGATTTGCTGTGTATCTATGATATTTATGGCTTACCAAAAAAAAAGGTCAAACCAAAATCCACAGAGTTCTCCACAAATCGCTCACTTTGAGCTATGAAATTCTATTTGACATTGCCAAGCCACTGAAAATTGCTGTTCCAGGAAAAAAGTTATGGAAGAGCAGCATCAGTGTTGTTCTTTATGAATGATACAGAGCAAAAGGCTAAAACAGTTAATTACAGCAAAGAAAATGAGGGAAAATGTTTGAAATTACTGAAATTCTCAAAACACTTAACTCTGAGCAAGACCAGAAGACATTTGGCAAATTAAATACACTTCAGAAAGAGCTGTTTCCTTTTACAGGTTTTAAAAAACCCTGTAAGAAAAAAACAATGAGTGTTTATCTCTAAGCAATTCTCACTAAGGCAACAACGGTTGTGCATTTATTCTCCCTTAATAAATGTCTATAATTTTTAATTATGTGAGGGCTCCACAAAGCTTATACAAATGTTCACAAATGAATTGTCCCCCCCAATATTTTAACGAAGGTCTTAGAGAAATGAATACAACAGAACTAGAAGGGATCTAAAGGGCTTCTGACATTTTTTTTCAAGAAGGCAGTAGGGAATAACCCATATCAGTGATAGCACATCACTAAACCCACTCAGCAGATGGGCTGGAGGGACCCAGCCATCAGAGACTACTTGCTCCTTATGCTGACCACTTGTATTAAGTGACAGAAAGGGGTTTGACCAACACAGAAGCAGTGCAGTCAGACATAAAATTTGAGGAAGAGCTATCAAATATTCTTAGGAAATTTTAAGGAAAAAAAAAAAAAAAATTATGAAGACCGTATCTTCTCAAGGTGCCACCTTCTCTTCCAGGCTGTAATTCTGCTACTTTTAATGGCAAGGACATCACTTAAATCCCTGCATTTTAACAGCAGCTTTCTAATTATGCCTTTGAAAGCACTGTGGAATACAAAATAAAACCTTCAGGGAATATAAAACCACACAGTCTCTCAAATTAAATAAAGGTGCTGGGAAAAAGGAATGTCACCTGAGATAGGCTTAAAGTCGTGTTGAATTTATGGATACAGCTCAACCAACCACCCTCAGCTCATCCTCTGAATCTTTTATCAGATGCAACACTAAATTCAGAGGAGTAGAAAAATTCACTGAAAAAAAATCAAAGCCTACTTCGCCGTGTTTCTCGCTTCACAAATAATGGTGTCTTGCTCAAACAGCTTCATTCTTTATCAGCCTTCAAACTACTTGTCATCAGGGTGCTATTTCATGAATAGCACGTTTTGAACTCTAAAAAAATTGTTCTCCATGCAAAAATAAAGTGATTACATAAACTAGCTATAAAGTTCTATCTGTGGGCCACAGCTATTACACGCAAGTGCTTGAAAGTCCTACAGAAAATATTCTTTTTTCCTTAATATTTTACCTAACTTCTTCGAAAGATTCCGCTTGTGTACCGTGCAAAAAAAAACATATATGGTTGTTCCTGACTTTAGACATTTTTATACCAGTAAAATACCAATGGGAAACAGACAAAAATATTTTTGTCCAAAAAAATAGGCTAAAAATCTCTTACTGGTCTCAGGCAGAAATGTCTCCATTAGATTTATGAACAGAAAATATCTAAAACAGGACATTTTCCTATCAGTGTTATATACCTTCTAACCTTCTCTCCCCACACAGAACTCAAATTCACTTTTGAATACCCAGTTTCCAATGATTTCCAAAGATTACAAGGCAACTAAGACACCTGCTTAAAACTGAAAACTGGGTACCTTTCCATTACACAGGAATAAATTCTTACCTGCCATCTACCTAATAAAGTCTAACTTTAGGTGTTCCATTTTTTGGGTCCCCTCCACTGTTTCCCCCAAACTAACCAGAACTTGTGGATCCAAACCTACAGACTCAGGTATATCATCCGTGTCACACCTTTGTAGGTGTTTCTCACTATCTCCTCTGCCTTCTTAATCTTTCATCACACCATTCTCGTTCAGAGCCAACTCAAAAATGTACACACTGCTCAGTCTGCAACCACACTGACAAAAAGATGTCCAGCAACACTTCTTCAAATATATCATATGAACACATACAGCTAAAATAATACATGAGATGCATTTAAAGGAAAAGCATCTTTTAAAAGAAAACCTAAACATTTCAAGTCATGAGACTGTTGAAATCAACAGGACGGATGTCATGAAAATGAACTTTTACATCAGTGTGAGAAGGTAAAAAGACATACAGAGACTGATACTTCTGCTCTATCACAAATAGCTACAGAAAGTAAGTTTTCTTAAATATCAACACAGCTCCAGGCATCACAAGTCTCTGACCGCCTCCTAACATAAGCAGGTGACCCCAAGTAGTTCCATCAGGCCCCTAGAGAAAAAGCCAGATGGCAAAAGTAATGATGATAAAAGACCAACATACTCACTTCACTGAGATGAATGGTGGAATGAAGGGTGAAACCAAGCAGCAAATTCAATTTATATGCTACTGTGGTGTCTGGGGATAGGGGGTTTTATGTATGACCACACAGGCATACGAGTTTATGAGATGAAACTAAGGAATATAAATGCTAGGAAGTTAAAATCAGCAAAATGGGAAAACTGCATTTAAAGAAAATGAAAAAAGATACTATTTTAATCTCAGACAGCAATGACCCAGTTACAACGTGACTCAGCTGTAACAATTTTTCAAAATTTTTTGCAATTTAGTAAAGGCATGTTATCAATATTTATCCCCTTCTTTTCTGTTTACATATACAAACATTTGAGCAACCAAGCTTTATTTCCTGTAAACTAAACTGCTCTGGGCTTTTGTGTAAATATCTCCATAGGCAAAAACCAGAGAACCACATCTTTTAGTTATAAATATTTCACTATATGTAATCAAACCATGTCTCAGTGCACTTCATGGAAGCGAGATAGATCTATGCCAAAGCTTCGGGATTATCCATTTTCCATATTTGTGTAGCTCAACCAACTCCAGCCCTTACTGTGTGCCAGGTAGAGAACCACACACCCTGAAATCCACCTTGCTCCCAGCTGTGCTGCCCAGGCACACAGGTCTGAACCAAATTTGGACTTAAAAGGGCGAGAAACTACAGTGAATCCAGTGCATGTGTGGTTCATGGCAAAACCCAGGTACTATCACTTCAACAAACTCAACCTGATAAACTACAGCCCTGGAACAACAGGAATTACAAACAGGCAAGAACCTACTGTGTAATCAGAGCCATTCCTCTACTAAGACAGAAATAGCTGCTGTAGGGCAAAACATTATTCTCACAACCTGAAGCAGAGCATTTGTGTATTTTTGCTCCAGCATTTCAAGTATTTCCTCTTGCAAACAGCCAGCCAATGGGATTTACTTTGCAAACCTGCATGCTGCAAAATAAGCCTCTCTAAATACTTACGTTATAATGCGATTAATTAAATGGTGATTAACTTCCTGGGATGCACCTCTGCTTTGAGCATCCTATCACGTTAGGAAATTATTGCTTTACCAGTGTTTTAAAACCTCCCTGGCACCTAGGAGTCCAACCAAGGGTCTCTCTCTGCAAAACTCCCCTCTTGCATAACACTTGCCAGCAGAGGTAGTTGATCAATTATAGATTAAAAATTCAGCTCTCCTCTTTACCACTAGACTGGGCTTTGCCAGAAGGAACAGAGGGCTGGGTACACACATTTTGGCACTGCTGCTTGCTAAACTTCTGGGCATCAGCAAAGGGTTGAACAATTTCAAAAAGGAAATCTGTTGCAAGGTAGACAGACTAGAAAAAGCAGCTGGAAGTTATGGTCTGGAGATTAGGGCAAATAACAAAACAGATATCCATGGCTGAGTTAGAGCCAAAGTCAAGACATGAAGAAAAGGAGAAAAGGTTCCCAGATTCTTAAGAAAAAGAAGATAAAATAAGATCCTGATAAGTCAATTTCCTCCTTAGATATTTTTTTGTTTGTTTGGTTGGTTTTTTTTGTTTTTTTTTTTTTTTTGTTGTTGTGTGTGTGTCTAATATGTCATCCTGATAGCAAATAACTAGATCCTTCTCTTGTTAAATAATCCTTCAGGGTGTGGGGGGGGAAACCCTGATCCAGGAACAATCTCTCAGAGCTCAGTATGTTCTGAAACTGTAATGTCCTTCATGTAATCAACAGGACAGAAAAAAGCAAAGCAACCAGTCAGCAACTGGACCAAACTGTTGTACAGGTTTATGGTGAAAGTGGAAATACCTCCCTTATTCCTTCATACTTTAAACCTCTCAGAAAGGCATTTTCGGTGATTATTGCTCCTTATTTGGTTACCTCCCTCTAAAAACAGACAATTAACACAACCATGAACTTGTTACTATAATGGAAATGCATTCTTCCTATGTCTAACAGATTCCCTCAATAAAGATGTTGCCATTTTATCATCGTCCAGATGACAGCCTACACAGTACATGCAGCATGACCAAGCTGCCTTCTGTCACCTCAAGGGACTTCTACGCACAAGAAACAAGCTAATTGCCTTAAATACAATGAAGTGCTAGCAAAATGCATCACAGACTGTGAGAAATGGACCTGGTTTTACTGCTGGGCATCTTGTTTGACTGGTTTACTGGTGACGTTTTTATTTACACAGAAAGTGGTGGATTCTGCCATGTTTTTGCATGTTCTTGTGTACCTGGAGCAAAAGGAGTTGGTGAGATGCTGTCCCCAAAGACAAGGCAGTCACATCACCTCAGGTCAACCAAATGGAAACAGTCCCTCTCCGCAGCCCTATCGCCACTGCATCCCACTTTCTTGTCAGGCCAAAACACATGGAACAAACTGCTGCACCCAGGGACTGAGCAGAAAGCACTCACACTCTCATACTGACTTCTCAAGGCCTGGCAAATTTCAACAATAAGCCTTATTTGGCAGCATTAACTTTCATAAAACTTTACTCCAAATCATTAACTTCATCATATGGACCGGCTGCGGAGCAGTGCCTGAATATTCGGAATAAAGCCTTTAGGCCAGCCAGCACAGACAGACATTTCTGTCTCTGAAGGGCTGGGCAGCATGAAATACTCGCTCCCGCTCCATGACATTCATTTTCACACACCCTAGTTCTCGTCTCCCCAGGAAATGCACACAACAGGAAACTCAACACCCAAAGCAAACGGAGAGAGCCTTCTGCTCATCTCTGCTGTGCCCTGCCAGGCCCCCACCGTCTGCCTCCTACAGCCCCCACTTCTTGTTCACAAACCCCGCCCTTCCACAACCCCGCCCCAACACTCTGCCCAAAAATACATAACCAAACACGGAATAAAATGGAAACGGCCCCAAACCCAGCCCAGGAAGCCTGGAATCAAGCTGGTTCTAAAACTCCCAGTACCACCAGCCATCATCCCCACCCCATCTCAAATCACAGTCTAGACTGCACGCTGACTACGCACGCAGCCGCTCAAAAATGTGGATAAACATACTTGGAGCAATTAGTGTCAGGCTTCAGTCCACTGCCCAAACTCCAGCAGCACAGTTACACAACCAGCCCAGCCCTCCAGCCTGCATTTTCACGCTAATCCTAGTCCCTAAATCCTTGCCCACAGACAATTCACACAGAGCCACCCAAAATTTCAGCGTTTCGTTTTGCAAACATCCAGTCCCAGCATTTGGCTTACCACAAAAGGCATGGCAGGATTCAAAAATAAACACAGCTTTACAGCACCTATTTTGTGGATTGCGTAGCCAAGCTTGCTGCTGACATCTGCCAAACCCACAGAGGCTGAGGATTATTGATAGATTTAAATTCTCTAATCTGAATTTTTAGACAGCCAAGTCCTTGTATCTACTTTCTTGGATGGTTTTTGTGTTTGTCTGAAAAATGGGGTTTGTGTTTGATAAATATACTAGCAAAACCCAAATTCCAAAGAGTATATGCCAGCAGCATCAATACTCTGGTTATTTTTTCTCTGGTAATTTCCAGGAAAACTCCAGTTACCCTTGTAAATTAACTTCAGTTTAAATTACAGAAAATTACAGAAACCACAGTGAACAGTAAATAAATTAATCCTTCAAAAATAGAATTAAAAAATCTCATTTAAAAGCGTCCATTTGTGCATAATAGAATAAGACTGCTACTGTCATCAAGAAGGTGAAGTGTAGGATCTTTCAGAATGGTAAATCTGGATTTCTGTATTCACTCTTCTTACACAAGGAACTGTAGGATGATTCAAAGAATCATTCTGAAGAGAAATAAGGCCTGAGAAATATTGTCCCCTGCCCATTATGAAACCAAAAACAAAGGAAACCTCAAAAACAAAGGAAAAAAATTTTTAAATGTAAAAATCAGCCTTCAGTACTGAACACACTCCTTGCTACTTATTCCAGTGGTATTGAGCTTCCTGTGTAAGTGTTGTGCATGTGTAGTAAACACTCCTGCTGCACCTCCTGTGGGTTTTGATATGTTCTGTCCCCAGGGTACAGGGCCACTTCAGGACAAAGACCACAAACTAATGATAAACTTACCTGATTCCTGAGCAGAAACATGATTAATGTGGACCTTTCTACCCTCAGCACATCAAACAATTTGCACATTTAAAATGCACAAGTTCAGAGATGAAGACTTTCAAGTGCATTTTTGCCACCCAACACTCTTCGTAGAGCTGATGTTACTTCTAACTTTCAGGAACAGATGTGAAAATCGAAATCTGGCTTAAGAATTAGGTTCAAGAGGGAACCGCACATTTTTAGCCATAGGTTTCAAGTAACTTATAATTAGATGGATATGTTACTGTCATTAACTACACCTCAGCTAATATTTTGAATGTTTACCAATCATGTTTACAAATGTACCGAACCGCAAAACACCCCAAATTCCACTGTATTTGTTATGCTATAAAGCTTAAGAGATTATTAAATTTTCCTTGACTTATGTTGCTGTACAGTGTCAAAATTTAATTTATTGATTAGCTGCTTTAATATAATTAACTTTAAACAATAATTCAGTTATTTCTGTAATGCTGAACCGAGCTGCTTGGCTACTATTCTCACCTCAGGTCTTAACTCATGAGAGAGAGTCCCGCCTTGTGCAAATGTAGTGATGAATTTGATCCTCAAGTCACAAGGCAAAACCTTTCCCACCTCTTCCAGGAAAACCAGCACTCGGCATTTAAAGGAGTGAACGATAACTACCCACATTATTTTAAAGCTTTGGGGGTTGCAGCTTTTGAGAAAGCTACACTGTAATTCAGTATGACAGGTAAAGAGCCCTGTTTTTTCGTTTTTCTCCTGCACTCAGACACTTGCTTACGACCTTCTAAGATGCTGAATGTCTGAAAGATGGAAATTACACACGAGAAACAGCCTTGCCTCTGGAACACCATCCCACAAACACATTCCCTCAGCTGGCTTTGTGTGCTGGTGCAAGCTTCTGTCTCCCACCTCCCTGTGCATGTCTAACCTAACCGAAGACAGAGCAGCTAGAGAAAACAGAGTCCTGCCTGAGGATGCCAGCAGCACCATTGCACTGCCAGCTTCCTAAAAGCTACTCCAAGGACCAGCTCTAAAGAGATCTGGCACCAAGATCCCCGTTCAGCCACCTGACCTCTAGCAGGATATTTTCATAAATATGCTCTTATGTTTAATGCAAACAACACAACCTCCCTCAGTCAGCCCTTGAGGCAACTCCCAGCTTTCCTTTTCCTCTTCACAGAGCTATTCTGATTTGCATGCAGCTGGATGTTTTGCTTCTGAAATGAAACTTACACCACCCTCACGTGAACAATTACTCTTTTCTGGATTATTCGCATTTTCTACACAGTTTAAAGACCCCATATATTTCAAAGAGGGATGTAGGGAAGCGGGTCAGGATTGCATGTTTTCTGCTGATTTTTTCTCCCCAGATGAGTTTCTAGTTTAAACACATAGAGATTCCAACCAAGATCTATAAATCTCTTAACAAAAACTGTCAGAACAAGATTTATGAAAATGCCCTGTCCCTGGTGCTCTCTAACCCAATTAAAAACTCCTCATTGATTGTTTTGTTTCAAAATACCACCAGTCTAAAAATACTATTGTAAACAAACAGCAGTGAGCCACAGATCTTTAGCTAGGAATAGGTACAGAGTATTTACGTGAATTGAGATGAAATGCAATATAAGTCCTTGTTTAATTTTGACAGGAAAAAATGTATAGTTTTTGTTGGGTTTGTTGGGTTTTTTTCCTCCTCTCAGGATACACAGCTTGTTCAAAGACATCCACAAAATGCCTCAGGGCAGAAATTACAGTGCCAGAGTTTCTTCTATGCTCAGAATGTGTGTCACAACAAAATATATTTAGTTTACCCATCATAAATATTTATTTATCTATGGTGTAAAAACACAAGTTTGACTTTCATAATTTTTTGTTTCAATTGCCAGACATGTTAAGACATCTCTCTTTGGTTTACTTTTCTAGTGGTTTTTTTTGTCAGGAAAGACACACTTGAGTCAAAGTACATGTGTTCTGATTATGAGTTCACGAACAACTCTGTTAAGCTTTAATAACAGCCCTCTCACTAAATAGTTACCATTATAAAGGTCTTACCTCAAAAATTTCAAAGCCATAGATGTCCAGCACCCCCATTACCTTCTTTCTCACTTTTGTTTGTGCCTTAAACAAAATTAAACACTGAGTCAGTCATCTGTACAATGCACACTTGCGACTCAAGAAAATGAATGTATCTCATAAGTAGGCTGTCAAATACTGCAAACTAAATTGTTAAGTGCGGTTTCCCAAAATACGCCTAATGTGAATATTTTTATAAGCTTAAGAACACGGCAGAGAGCAATTTGTTGAGCTGCGATACAGTTATTTGTGTGTAGCAGTGTACAGCCAGGAAAAATGAAATTGGCAAACACGGTTTTACTGTCCACTTTAATTCAGAGGATTTCTATTGATTTTTTTACAAGCACAAAGCAACAATACCTTAATGCTCTCATTGATCCTGGTAACGAGCCAGCAGAACAGGCGACTGTATAAATTCTTAGCCAGAGCATCACGGGCGTAATAAGCCTAAACAGAAGAAAGAAGAAAAATGTTATAAATTCTGGGCTAAACCAAACATTTTCCTGCCGCTGACATGTCTTGAAGGTGCTATGAACTGAGCTAAACCAGCACAGGGAGCACTGGCTCTGCCCAAGCAGGCACAGGAGCCAGACCAGGGCTGCCAGGACACCTCAGCAGCAGCACCTTGCTGGTGCTCCCCTCTGCCCTCCTGGCCAGGGGCTGGCTGGAACAGCAGCCACAACCAGGGCACTCCAGCTCCCTTCCTGCTCTTCCAGATGCCCACTGAAGACTCACATCCCCCATCCTAATCTGAGGCAAAGGGACCTGAGCAGCTGCAGCTGGAGAGGCCACATTCCTGCTAGCCTGAGCTGATGAGACACAGGTGGCAACCACCCTGGCTCTGCAGCATTACAGGAACATGAATTCACACTGGCAGCAAAAGTTTTTCAGCAGCCCGGGGCCTGCAGCTCACATGGAATTACAGCAGTTGCCCTAAATGAAAACAGTCTGCCACAACACTTGCAACATGTGCTTTGTGCAGGACTGCTTGTTTTTTCATTCTCTGCAACATTTGCCCATCCCTCGTCTTTTGGAGGTAATTCACACACAAAACTAAAGCATCCAGTATCTCTGAACATTTAGAAACCACTGAAGAAAAACCACACACACACACACACACACACACACACACGTGATTCATTCAGTGCAGCCTGTTAGTTGCAGTTTTTATTGGGGTAGTTATGGTTTAACCATGAAGAAAAAAATTGCCATTTAAAATTATTCTTGCCTTTAAAATCAGGACCTCTTTTTACCTGAGCCACATTTAGTGTTGTTGAAACTTTCTCTTGTTTGGCCTCAACCGTCCGGAAGCTGAAAGCTCTCTCCAACACAGACTGGTCTATACCTGTCAACTCGCAGATTTCCTTGAGTTCTAGCAAGAAAAAGCAAAGTGTAAACATAATTAATCCTTCCTTATCATTGCTTTTTCTTCCCCAAAACTACCAGCTTTTAAGAATTGTGGTGTTTTTCCAAAATGCTCTTCAACAGAAGTGTTCCCCATTCCCACTCTCTCCCCACCACCCTGCCAAGCAAAGTTTTTAAAAATATGCACAGCACAAGGAAACAGAGTTACTGGTTTTGAAAGCACTTCTTATCCACTTAATTTTGAGAAAAAACTTTCCCTCCATTTATAGCAGACTACTTTTCATAATGAAAAACTTTCAGATGAAAATGAACTTTCAAAATACATCAGCTGCAAAAATATCACCAAATGAATCCGACACTATAGGCAGAGAGACTGCAGAAGAACAAAAATCTTCCACTGCAGAAAAACCAAGCAGCTACAGAAAGGCACAGAACCATTTAACATTTTAGAACAAAGTGTTAATAAAGTGGAAAAAAGAAAAAATCTTTTTTGGAATTTCCAACAGAACGATTGAAATTGCACAGAATGCAGCCCATATTTGCCTGAGGGCGAGCTCTGGAAACAATCTAATAAAATTCATATGTAAGGATATTGTATGTCTGCAGAAACAACAAAATTAATAATGACTTCAGACAAATTAGTGGCTTTCCTCCCATCACTAATCTCATCTTACCATTTTTATCTTTGATTTTACTTTCATCTAGGCCATTCGCACGAGATTCAGGCTTAAATTCGATATTTCCCAATTTCAGAACGGCTGCCACTACTTCAAAAACCGACTGTGTTTCATGATCCATAAACCCAACAATCTGCATTGCATTCTGGAAATGGGACAAATAAAATTATGAGATAAAAGCATCTACATTTAAACAGATCATACTTGAAAAATTCACCATTTATCTGCATAAGCATAAATTACAAATGGTTCACGAACACTTCTGCTACTGAAAGTACATGGTATAATTCCTATGCTAAGATAAGTAAGTTTTTTAATACACAGGAGGTGTGAAAGTGGAGCTGGCATTCAGTCCAGTCCACTTCTAGGACTCATTCAGTATTTGGGTTTCTAAAACGCTGTACCTTTTTTTAGCCACTTAATTTAGTTTGTAACCCAACCCAATTTTTCACCATCAAATGAACAGGTACTCCTGTCTTCTCAGACCAGTCACTCTTAGAATCTAAATTTGCATATACTGGGAACAAGGTCCTGTATCCATCTTGTCCCTGAGTACAATCAAGCAAAAAGAGGACAGCAAATCATCTTGAGAATCATCCCAGTCCCCTTTTTCTTTGGGCTTGGTCAGCGTCACCTAGTCCATGAGGCTCAGTCCCTGCTGTCATAAGCCACTATATAACTTTTCCCAGGATCTGACCATGGCATCTAGGCTTTTTTTTCCCCCTTCTTTTGTTTTCTTTTGGTTTGTTTGTTTCTTTCTTTTTGGTGTGGGGGAGTTTTGTTTGGATTTTTTTTTTTCTTTTTCTATTCCTCCTTTTTTTTTTGTCCATTTTGTATTCCCGTAAGAATACTCCAGAAACTTGATCCTATTTCCTAGTTGCATCCAAGATTCCCTGTGCAAACACGCTCTATCCCAGCATGAAGAGTGCCAGCACTCAGAAAAGGTGGCACTCCCAGCCCAGCCCTGCATGAACAGACAGGCCCAGGGCCATAAGAACCCTGCACTGGTGTTGAGTGTACAGGCAGCCCCTGCTCCTTCCTACCCTGACTGTTCTGAAGTTTGAGGCATCATCCACCCCATTCACTCTGGCAGAATCAAGGCCCAGGTAGTTGTATCTGCTGAAGTCCCTCTCCAGTTTGAGTTTGCCTAATAAATCAAATAAAAATACCATTAGTAACAGCATTCTTGTTAGTAGCAATTTTATCCCAGAACCAGCATTGTCAGGAACTGTTGTTATTATTAGATTTTCTTCAAGGATCTTTTAATAAGAACAGGCTTTCTAATTTGTTTATAATACATTGCTAAGCCAATTCTGACTCGGGTATCTGGATAATATCAAAGCATCTGTTGACTTCAGGTATTACCAATGCCACTACTACCAATAATTTAAAAAATGAATCAATATCACATTTCCCACAAAAGACGATGTGCATGGAATAGCACATTAAATATAAAGAAAACTCGTATCTGAACGTGGCACAAGGGCAACACTTACAGAGAAACTCTTCTGATGCACCAGACAGGATCTGATAGAAAATGTGGAAGTTTCTTTCACCTCTGGGCTGCTTAACGACACGAGACTTCTCTAGCAGATCTAAACAAACAAACAAAAATCTCACAGGTCAGGGACAGACTGCTGGAGCAAAACCCTTTAAAATGAATATAACCCTCCATCATTGCTTTATATCACCATCAGTAAACCAGAAGATGATAAATGGTAGGTATGAACCTTATCACAGTATATCATGTATCTCAAATATTTCTTTGATCAAGTGGCAAGCCCAGTGCACTTGTAAAGGCTGCAGTCTATGAGCTGCAAAGAGAATTCAGGTCAGGGAGGCAATGTGCTCAAAAGATGTTAACTGATTTACAGTACCACCACAAAATTAAGATTTGGTGAGGATGGGTGAAGGTTTGAAAAGAGGCAAAATGTTACCAGGCTAAGCACATGAAAGATGGGTAAATGAAAAGTGGAGACCAAATAAAGAAAGCATTTAAACCAAATAATCATGCAGCACTTTGTGATCCTCAGGTGCATCAGACTATGAAATAATTCCCAGTGGGGCTGACAGAAGCTCCATCCTGATGTACTTAGAGTGAAATGGATGGAGTAGCTTGACAGGAAGACTGCTCTCAGTGACAGACACATTTCTAAGCCTTGCCCACGAGGGCAGGAATCCAGGCAGGCAGCATAAGCAGACTGACTTTTAACACCTTGCAACCACCTCAGACTCAACATCATATTTACCACAGAGGTGGCAATTCAAAGGTTGTTCAGCCTGCACTGCACTGGGAGGCTGTGGTTCACAGCGCTCCAGGAGAAGGAAGAGGAATGCAACAAGAGAACATTTGGACAGGTATCAGTGTGACCTGCTGGTTTGGTACAAAACACATGTTTTTTTCTTCTTTTCTCACTAGCACAGCTACATTTTTCCAGAGAGCAAACACACACTTCCCGTGTGTTTCTCTACACAGATTCAGGGACAAGGAGACAGAGACATTCCGTGCCTCATTCCAAGCACACAGCAAAGGAGTTCCCCCCACGCTCCTAACATGACACACCCACCACATCTCTCTCTGACTGAGGGTTAAGTTCTCTCTAAGGCTGTGCAAGAAGAAAACTCCCAAGGGAACTGTCACTCTTCAGAATATCCACAAAGTGAGATGAGGTTTCACAAAGGTAAGACAACAAGGGGTTGTTAAACACCTCCCCTTGCTGGAGTATCTGAGGTGTATTCTACTACACCTTTCCTCAGGTTCCCATTGCTGCTGAAACTTGATCCTGTTCAGCCTCAGCAGCCTGGGGAGTTAGAGGTGGCACTCAGGTCAGCAACCTTTGTGCTACAACCCCCCACCCCAGTCCCACCACAGAGGAGCAACTGGGGAGCCCCTGGCCCAGCAGGGCTTAGCCTGAGGTGGGGGTGGATCCGTCATGACCAGAGGAGTGCAACAGAGTGTGTTCCTATTTCTGCTGGCTACAGGCAGTGTGTGCTGCCTGTGCTGCCCACTGTAATTACCTAACTACATGCCTTCTCATGGAACAGGAAATAGAGAGCCTTCTGAAGGGTCTAAAGTAACTTCAGCCTACAAAATTACACAGGTCTTCGGAGTCCCTCCTCCACATAAACTACAGCGAGTCAGGTTCAAGAATTACTTTCTGCTCTAATAATTAGCCAGTGACAACAATGACAAAATTCAGACAGTATTATTAATCTTCTGATTGGCTGACAGTAGGACAAGTTTCAAGTATTTACAGGCTGAGAGAGGCTGATCCCCCATCCAAGCGTTAATACTTGGGCTGGGAAAGGCAAGGTGAGCAGCAGGCAGCTCAGAGTTGTGCTGGCTGTGAAGGTCCTCCAGGCAAGTGTCGGAACAGATCTTAGCCAAATTTAATCTCAAAAAAATAAACAACTTCAGCTCCCACAGTGGCTACACACTCTTCAGGAAATGGCTGTATTCTCAAAGGATATTGAAGCAATGTGGTTTGGCTTATTTGGGTTTAAAAATATTCTACCTATAAATTTAGTCAAATGCTGTCATAAAAGCCCAGCTACACATCCTGGCAAAGTATTGTATGCAAGCCTTCTAATCACATGCATGCATTCAGCAGATTTAAAAAGCAGGTTCCTGAATGTATGTGGAATTGGTTATGTTTAGGAGGATAACTGTATCTGTTTTTTCACCAGTTTATCTTATTTATATATTTTTAGAAGCAACGAAGTCAACCAATTAACAATCAGTTTTCAAAAGTCCTAACATTCCATATTCTGTCAGCCTTCGTAATTGAGGAAAAAAGCTCCAGAAAGCAGTCACTGTCAGAAAATCACATATTTTTCTTAACAAAACAGCTGCTGCCAATTCTTTTTAAATCCATGTTCACTGGATTTTTTTTCCTTTCTTTTCTGTTCACATGCAGACTGAACTCAGACTTGTAGGACAGATCCAGACCATCTGCCCAATTCTTCAGAAAACTTCTTCCCTCTGTTTGCCCTAATTAGCATTTTAATAAATCGACCACATATACCAGTAACTTTTGTGTTAACTCCCACCCAATTACCAATTTTGAGGATCAAACACTCCAAAGAGAAAAGACAAAGCTGCACCTCAGATTGCTGCACGTGGCCACTCAGTGATTCTGTTGACAGCGTGGACAGATGGTTTCTCATCTATGTGAAAATCCACAGAACCAACAAGCCCCGAACTCTCTCTACATTACATTTTGTTAGAGGGTCTATATGAATTATGTATAGGGACTAGACAGAATAACCAGGAGAGCACATACAGAATTATATATGGTGTTAGGTAAAATTTCTGCATTCTCTAACAGTGCTTCTGCTTCAATGGGAATGTTTAACTTGTTGCATGCACCAAAGCAACTGGAAAAATTAAATTGCCTTGGAAAAGTTCAACCTAGGAAACACTTCTTATATCATACTCTCTGAATACCCATCAACTCAGATGACTCAAAATCCAGCTACAGGCCTCAGGTTCTGAAGAATCTTTGTTATTCCTAGATGTGACTGTTTAAATGCAAGACATCTGTGTAAGCACCCCGCTAAACAATTTGACTGAACGTAAAAGAAAAAAAGATGCTGAAAAAAGAAACTTCTGCAAACTCTAATGCACAACTTTACACAATTTTTATTTTTGGTTACTTGACCCATGAACACAAGTGATGCAGAAATATTTAGGATATTTGTATTTCTCTAAATATACTAGAAATCAAATCAACATTCAAAAAAGGAGTAAGTAAACAGTAAAACAAAAAAAAATGACACTACCTTGGTACATTCTAAATAATCCAGGAGAAGTTTATTTTAGTCATAGTCTCTTCAGCTGGCCATGACCAAGGACCCTTCTAGCTGCTCAACCGAAGTTACAGAACATGTTCTAGTCACAGCAGCTTATTTCTACAGCCCCGTTTTTTCTTTTCCTACCTTGATTATCTAGCTGTCATCAAAAAAAGTCACTGATTAAAAAGTTTCTCGTGAACTTTTCCCTATTATTCCCACCAAGTTCATAATAATGTTCTCTTGGATAAAGTGATCCATAAATATGTCAACCAAAAACAACTATATGGGCAGTGTGTGCATAGACAATGACTGCACAATTCTAAGTGTTAAATCCTCATTGCTCAAGTAATGAATGAATGATGGTTAAAAATGAGCTAATCAAAACATTTAATACAGTTTGTAGTTTGTTTTTTCAAACTCTTCCTAGTTTAGGCAAAACCACTTCCTAAATGGTGGCAACTGTGCTAAGAGGAACACCAAGGGAGATGCTGCAACAAGTGAAGATTAAAAAAAAAAAAATCAAAAAGAAAATCAACAAGAATGGGTATCTCTTCCCATAATGTCTAATTGTCCAATTTGTGCAGTATTTCCCTAAGCAAAGGAGCTTTCCAACAGCAATCACATAACAGCTCAGGCTGTAGATTTCTCAGTATGTGGGTAATTACTTCCAACTTTTAAAATGAACAAACAAGTTGCAAAAAGGAATAAGTTGCAAAGTTATCACTTTGCTAGCTTTAAAAAAAAAAAAAAGTCGTTGCCTTAGATAAACATCAAAGATTTCTTTCATGCTGTTGTTGCAAAAGATGGCAAAACAGGGCCCTTTCTTAATCTCTTTTTATTTGGACTCTAAGGACAGTGTGCTGGTTAAAAATGGCTTTTCTAGATCAGGCATTGCATATCCTTTACTTCCCAACCTGCACCACTGTTGTCTCCTAGCTAATCATTAAATCACTGAAGGGCTTAGGCAGATTAGGAAAGATCACCTAATGCTAAAAGCCAGGTATTTTTCAGCAGGAAATTCCAGGTGAAACACGAAAATTTAAGACTTACAAAAATTCTGGGAAAGATATTGTTAAGATCCATGCTTTTCAAAAGGTCTAAACTACTGTAAGTGTGAAACATTTTGAGCTGTACTATGCAAAACCACTTCAGCCATCAAATTTAGTGTACACAAAACCAGTCACAAAACTAACAAACCAAGTGTGCACACAAACACTGCCTTAAGTACAAAACAGATGCAGGGTCTGTGGACAAAGAGTCATATTTTAAAGCTGAAAAAAGCTATTGCAATTAGCACCTATTACTTCAAAACCGAACACACCTATTTTTACATAAGATACGTATTATTCTGTAATTGCAGATGGAAAAGAAACTACTATTCTCCTTTCTCTCATCCTCACTAACACAGTAGTTATAATAAATGGAAAGCTAAGAATAGTATCGATCTTTCCTGTAATTTATTTCCACAATATTACATCCAGCTGAGAGCAACACTCCAACACTGCCTTTACTCATAAGTGCTCCGGAAAAAAAGCCCTCTGAGTGCAAAAGTGCTGACAGGACTGTCCACTGCATCAGCAGCGATTGTAAACGCCCCATGGGAGGGCAGAAAGAGCAGATACACCTCAGACCCAATTCAAAGAGAGAAAATGTAAATGCCATTTCCCTGTTTGCAGGTGCCACTCAAAGCAGCAACACACCTTTAAGCAGGGACTGATGTTTGCTACTGAACAGTGATGGGATGTCCACAGTCCCAGGTGGCAACACAGCAGAGGTTTCACGTTTAGCAATGCTCACAGGAGTAGTTTGGATTTCTTAACCCCACGCACATGAAACAGGGCACCCGTGGGTGGATGGGCTGGCTGGCAGCTGGCACCAGGACTGAGCACCTTCCATGGGCTCCAGCATCTCCCACCCATTAGGAAAACGAGCTGGGACCTTCACAGAAAGCTAACAAAAAGGGAGGACTAACAACTCAGGCTTACAGCACACCTCAGGCAGCCTTCTTCACCCTCCTACTCAGCCCCACACCCGCTGGTGGAGGTTCAAACAAATGCAGCACATGTTGCCTTGTAGTCTCAGGGGAAAAAAATCCTGACTGAAGTAAAATACTGAAAGTTTGCATAAATCACATTAATTTCAAATTTTCCATCCCCAATTTCTTTTCATGACTGTTCATGATGATATAACAATATATCAATTTCCTTGGAAACCAGCACAGTTGGAAGATCTGAGCTGCCATGTACTGTACATGAAATGAGACTGCACAGATTTTACACTGCTCGAACACAACATTACCTTCAATTGGGGTACCTAGCAGTTCTGAATTTATAGATGCCACAAATCCCTTCCATTTCATTATTTCCATTCTGATTCTACTCAAAAGATTCACCCTTCCGTTTATGGCACATTAAATTTAGTTTCAGATCTATCAGCTGGATATTCCCACTGGCTGCAAACTGGACAGGGCAGACATGCAGTGTGCACTGTCATGATAATTCCACCCTCTAACTGCAACCTGTGAAAGGTTCACTCCTAGGTTAACCCCTCTCATTAAGAAGCAGGAGCTCATTGCAGGGCACCAGGAGGGAAGGTCACAGCAGCATCAGCCACTACATGAAGGGTCACCACGGGCAGTGTGACCAGCCTTCCACAGAGCTTCACAGCATTCCAGAGCAGGACAGAACAGGCCATTCCAAAAGAGACCTTTCAGCCTAATGGGTCTCTGTTTATCTACACCAGCCTGATAAAATTAGTAGCTTATCTTGGTTACCATTCTTACCACCAAAATAACCTACATGTTCACTGTGTCTGCTTCAAGCCACTCACAGTATGAAATACATCTTGGTGACATGGGCTGTGGCACAGAAAGCCCACTACCTTAACTGATGTTTGGAAATCAAGCTGGTCAAAAACAACTGTTAAAGTTTGATCAAAGCATTATGATGTCATCTTCACATCATATGAATACCAAACCAACAGATGGTCAGAAATCAAAGAATATTTATTAATATTTTCATTATCATACTTACCCTTTTAAAAATAAGAAACTTCAGCACTACTTGACTTCATGCTCGATGAATTACGAAGACAAATCCTGATTTTGACTTAAACCAGAGTAAATTCTGAGTGGTGTAAAAGAATTTAGGCCCCCCAATATCCTCAGAACGGTGATGCCTCACAGAAAAAGAAACACTGGCGTTGCAATGCACTGCTGTGGATGTGTGGAAAAGATCTAATGCAGCACAATCAACTTGCTTTGAAACTGCAGAGAATTTAAAATCTCTTTTAAAGAGAGATGGATGCAGTACCAAATTTTGCAAACATTTAATCAAAGATGAGATATATTAACATGCTGCTACAGGAACTCAGTATTTACCTGTGACATACCCTGCCAAGTATGAGGTGCTTCATAGTTCAACAAGTAACATCTTTTCCACAACAGGGCTTACACATCATGTCTTTATTCTTAAATTGAAATTAACCTTCTTGCTATTAGATATTTATTACAAGTGACAAGACAGGAAGAATGCCTAAAATAGGCATATTTTAGACAGATCCAAAAATATGTCTGCCCTTTGATACATATGTCATCACATCATTACAATTACATGTAATGTTATAATTACACCATGCAGAGATTTATGGGGCAGATAAACTACAGGGCAACTATTTGGATTGCCTTTTGATATGACACAATATTTTAATTACATGACTCGGTGCAGTACTTTCAAACACAGACTGTTAAACGTCCACTCTTACAAAGGAGGGTTCATTTTTATGTATCCATTTTGAATGTGAAATAAAAAGAAACTAGTAACAGCCTTTTCACTCACATTTAATTATTATGAATATATTATATTTGGCCCCTAATTTTGTTGACTGCCAAATGTCAAATCTAATAGATAGCCATAAACACTTATATAGTGACTAATTTGAGTTTCAAGATCTACTCTGTCACAAAAATCATGCTCTTCAGGCACAGTTCCAAAAGGTGACCTGGTCCAGAAAAAATGTCTGCCCTCTGAAAAAAGCCAAAACCTACATTTATGTGCAAAATTCTTCACAGTGTTTTCAAAATGTTTATGTTATATATGGAGAGTACAGTTCACCTTGGGTGAGTCTCATTATTTCACAACCAGTAAAATGCCAATGGAGTCAAAAGTCACGTCTTTAGAAGCAGCAATGAATTTGGCTGAGTGGAAAGAGAGGTCAAGGCTAGGTCAGTGACACCTAGTATAGTCACTCACTGCTCTCTTCCTCCCCTTTTAAAAATAAGAAAACCAAACAAATATAGCTTTATATAGCACAGAGGAGGAATTTATTTTAAAAGCTACACTTAAACCCTCAAAAGAAAAGCAAGTCAAAGCATTCTGGGCTGCCATTCAGTTCCCAGCCTTTTTCCTCCCAACAGAGAGCTGGTCAGAATTTCTGAATTGCTACAGGTGGCATAAAACAACCACCAAGGCCACCTTTGCCTCCCTAAACTCAACAGATGTTCATCCTCTCTCATTATAAACCTTTTCCTACACTTTGAGGTGTATAAATTAGTGCAGAAGGCTTTGGTTCCAACTGAACCATACTCATCCCATGGTGATCTCCAGCACACTTTGTATCCCCCTTGCAAATTACAGGACAGCATCACCTGGACATCATCTGCCATAAATACATGACCCATCAAACCTAGTGACACAACTGATTCCAGGGATTCAAGCAAAAAAGATCCTCAGATATCCATCTGCATCTGTCACCAACTTCAGAGACAACACACGGACTCAGGCGCATCACTCAGTGCCTTTGAAACAACACGGGAAATTCAATATTCATGCTTACTTCAAGCCTCTTTTCACTCACTCTAAGGTATGTTATTCAGCACCATAACAGCAAAAAAAAAAATTAAAAAGCAGAGTTTATCACATAATGGAGAGAGATTCTATTAGACAAACATAGCTGATCTTTTCAATAATTTAACCATCTCCTTTTTTATACAACACATTTTAATCTGTGAATATACTGATACCAAAAGTAATACTCACAGTTGCTTATAACTCCCCCAAGTGGGTCACCTTTGAAATCAAATTCAATATCCATGTATTTTCCCTGTGAAAGCAACGGATTTTAAGATTATAAGTTCTGTTTAAGAAAAACTGCTCAAGACATTGTTTAAGCTAGTTGGTTGAAAGAGTGATCTGACAAGCTCCTGTCAATTTGAAAAACAGAAAATTATTCAAATCTTCTAAGACATTATCACAGCCAAGGAATTTTATGAAAACAGCTTCAATCAGGTCTGTAAAGCAACCCAGTAGCTTGCTCAGTTTCTAAGGCTCTATGAAGAAAACGCACATTATACAAACTTCCATCGGTGTGCCAGGAACACCAAACAATCCCTACGGCCATTTAGGTATCACCACGCTTATTTACTGAAGGGTGCAGGAAGAAATTATCTTGCAGGCAGCCTTCTTGCCTCGGTGGGAACTCTCAGAGCGTGAATCAAGGCAGCTGAAGGAGAGCCACTCAGTCTGGCCCGAAGGAGCGGCTGGCAGCGAGCGCTGCTCGTAATCGCGGGACGTCTGTCCCCGAGCGTGTGCCTGCCTTGTAAAAGTGATGGATTTTCCCCGCTGAACTCTCTCCCTCGTAACTCAGGAGACCAGAGGCAACAATTAACGGGCTGTCACCGCACAAGCGGCTCCAATCCTGGCCGTGCTGGCGCAGCGTGTTTCCTTGACTTCTGCTTGACTTCTCCACATCACAGAGGATCGCTCTGGTCTTTGCACCATTTTAATTTATTTGACAAGTGCTTAATGTAGTAACAGCTACATTTAACAGTGACAAAACGGACAGACCCACACTGTGCAGAAAAGGCAAAAGCAGTGCTGCTGGCATTGGCAAGGCAGCTAAGAAAGATAAAAGCTGCTGGTAGTAATTCAGCCAAATTCCACCCTCTGGCGCATACTTACCAGAGGACACTGTGAGGGGGGTGAGCCACTGGAACAGGCTGCCCAGAGAAGCAGGGCAGGCTCAGGGCCAGGCTGGACAGGGCTCTGAGCGACCTGGTCCAGTGGAAGGTGTCCCTGCCCATGGCAGGGGGGTGGAATGAGATGGCCTTTAAGGTCCATTCCAGCCAAAACCTTTCTAAGATCCTATGACAAAAACAGCACATTGAAAAGCCTTGTGTTTATACTTCCTTGTTCACTGCATTTAGGAAGAGACTGGGTTTTATTTATTTTACTTTTTATTACAGAACATAAAAAACCAAGCACTTTACACTGACTCACTCAAAGATACTTTCTAATTTACTGAGTATTTTGTCAAGATTGGCTTGACTCCACTTAAACTCTGTTTTCCTTGCTGCCAGATGAGGTAGCTAGACAGGACAGTATTTGTACTGTCTTGTTCAAGGTTAATTCTGAGCTGATTCAAATTTCAGAGATAAAAAAATTAAATCAGGTAATTAAATTTTCATTTCCCAAGGACTGGGACAGCTGGGTGTTTCCAAAAGTATTTTTAGCTCTGGGTTTATAAGCAAGGACTTGAAAGGCAAAATAGTTGTTAGTTGCACTTTGTCCTGGAAAGACTTCTGGGCTGTCTGCTCATCATTTCTGTAGTGTCACACCTGATAATTGCAATGTTTCTACCCTTTCTATTAAAAAAAATGTAAAAGTGTCTACAGGTGCCCCAAATTTTGGCCCTGCCCTTGTGATGAAGACCCCTTGCTCTGTTCACAATCAGAGGCAATGAGCTGCAGAAGGAGCATTCATAGACATGTGGAACATCATCAACTCTTGACAACTAGAAGGGAAGGGGAGGAAATCTCCCAAGTGGAAAAAAAAGCCGCTCTCCAGTCTCACAATGTCCAGCACTTTTATCCATTTGCTTTTACTCACAACACACCATTCTCCCAGTGTATCAATCTTCCTGTTGTTGTCAACTTTACACATCTCACAATATTACCCTTCTGGACACACATGAGCAAATGACAGAGTTGTATTCAGCTTTCTGATTTTAGCAGGAGAAATTATGATAATTACTCACACTTCTGAACCTCTCAACTCTAGCTTCTACTTTTCCATTTTTTCGAACTGTCAATGCTGATAATTTATCATTCAGTTTCATGCTAAAAAAGGCTGAATTCAACCAGCTGATTATAAAGAATTTAAGCAAAAAAGTAACATTAAAAATGTTTATATTAAAACCAAAGTTGTGAACATATTTTGAAATGTTATAGAATGCAAATGGGAACCTAAAGTAGTAATTTTAACAAAAAAAAATACACATATGAATGAAAAACAAGATCACATGGAAAGATCTACTTGCTAAGCAGACCAGTTGCTGGACACATGGTCGCTGACACTAAAGCCACCAGTGCCAAAAAATTAAAGAATCCAGCTGCACTGTAATTATGTTTTCATCCGGTCACAGGCTGCCACATCCTAATTCTGTTTTTCTTTTTTAGCCTCTACTTTGATATTCTACTGAACTCTAAGCCCATATCAGAAACCAAAAAGATTTCTGGCAAGGAGGTGAAACATCTTTTAAGAGGGGTCACTAGCAGTGCCCTACGAACACACTGGGGAAGGAGAACATGCTCCAACAAACAAAATGAAATAGTGATTGTTGCTGAAGGTGTTTGCCTTCTTCAAACACCACAGTCCTCAGACAACTACAAGAAAGCTCCCCAAATTATTCTTTCCCTCTTTACAGATGCCTTGATGAGTGACACACGGTAAAACAGAAGTCGCCAACAGCTCAGCATGCTCCTCAAAAAGGACTGAAGAAAATACTTACAAATCTAGAGGAGTTGTCATTCCGCGCAGTTTTGGCATTTCCAAAAGCTGGAGAAAAAGAAATATGACAGGCAAATCTATCAGCAAAAAAACATTTAAATGCTAAAATATCCAGGTCTGCTTATATGTTTAAAGGGATTACAGACTTCTGAGAAACAATACCCTGTTCATTGTACGGGCATCAGTCCCTGGGGACAGAGTGTGACAGACATGATCACAAATGAGAAAAACCTACAGAAGTCCAAAGAAGTTTAGTCTCAACACTTTCCTTGTTTAAAAAAGCCAAAGAAAAAGGTACAAGAGGAAGTGGTTCCAAAACAAAACTGCACCCATATTAAGCATATATCTTTGGGGTTTGAATCAACAAACTCATGATTTTATTACCCAAATAACTTCAAATACAGGAAATACTTCTTCCTCTTCATTTTTTGAGAAAGAAATGAATCCTAGTTCCCAGAAAATAATATGTTAAAAGCTGGAGGCCAGAACTGAGGAAACTACAGAATGACACTTAAAAATTGTTTGCATGGGACAGTTTAATCAATGCTTTGAAACTAACTTATTTACACCATTTCCACTCATTAGTCCTACCTTAAGGTGAATATTAATCAGCTGAAATCAGTCAGGTTTACAGTGAAAGTTTGTCTTACCTTGACATAAACTAGCTTTCTGAATAGGTTGGTTTCAATTTCGTTAGCTCAAGTTTTATGACCATGAAAATTCTCTGAGAAAGGACTTCCCAGGGCTACATTCAGATGGGCAGTCACCATCTCAGAGCATGGGCAGGACAAGAACTCAGACTGGAGGACAATTCAAGCTCTGAAACTCACACATTGTCCAAGCACACGGAGTCAAACCCGAGTGTCCCCTCCATCATTAGGTACAGCACTCCTACTTCCAACAAGAGACTTTATTTATCCCAGTATTTATTTACATAGCATATGTATTTTCGAAGATCAAGCCAAGTCAATGTTTTTTGGGCAGAAATAAATACATGCCTTTAGGCTTCTACAAACTTGCATGAGTAGACTTATTCTTGACCGAAGAACTAGAGCCAAAATGAAAAGTTTGTTGATCCTAAAGGCCAGGATAAGTGTAAGAATTGTTTTTAAAATCTTTATGCCCTGCAATAAATCATCTTTTCAACAACCAAATCTCTGAGCTGCATTTTCTTAAACGCAGTGCTGAACAGTAGAGTCATTTATAACTGCATGGAGTCAGGCACAAATGTTCCATTATAAAGCATGAGACACATTGCTTGGTTTTCCCTAAAGTTCATTGTTTCTAAAAGTTAATTTACAGTAGCAACTGTAGTTTAAAAAAAATAATCCCATAAGATAAATTATGCATATGTAACATTTATGTCATTTTCTTGCACTGCAGTTTGACTGAAACAGAGCTACGTAACCAAAGAAAAATAAATCTGACCACAAATGCTTAATTTCTCTCTAAAACCTATATAAGCAGCCAGGCTTGCTCAGTTTTTATTCCTTATGGAATAAGCCAGTGTCCAACCTTCCAAAAAAGCTAAACAGGCATTAGCAGCACATCAAGTAGAACAAATAGTATCTTAAAATGATAAGGCAATCTTCAGTAAGCCTAGCTGATTCCTCTTGCATTAAACCAAAGCTTCACAAACCAGCAAGAAGTCAAACACATTTGGCAGTCCCTGGGGAACAATCTAGCTTTGGCAAGAAAAGCCTCTGCACCCACCATGCCATTTCTGTCTGTATCTGAAATCTGCTTCCAGAACAGAGATAAAACAATGCAGCTCTTCTCTGTGAACCCAGAACAATGGAAGGCTGCAATCCCCCCATTCAGCTTTAAGGGGAACACAGCTGATCATCAAAGAAAGGCTTATCCAGCACTTCCATTATTCTTAAACGTCAACATTTTATCCTTTCTTTACAAGTCTTTGCTTACAATTTCTGTTTTGTGTACAAAGACCATGTTTTAACCATCCAGTTCCCCACTGCTCTCTGCCCACTTTCTTGCATTCCCTTTCCTTTTTTTTTTTTTTTTAACTTTTCCCTCTGTTCTTGCTTGTAGAGTGCTTGTCCCCTATAGACTCCCAGTTCATCACATATAAGCAAGGCAATAAACATAACGTTGACACTCAGCAGTCTTTACAAACATCATGTATGATCTGGCCACAGTGCAAAACTGTCTTTTGACAACTGACTTTGTCTCAGCACCACAACAGCTTCGAGAATTCTGGGAAAGACTGAGCCAGGAATTGACACAATAGACCTAAATAAGTCAATGCTAACCAAGGAACTTCTGAAGGCAATTATTAGACAATGGGACAAAACTGCAGGCTTTGAGGATCATATATCCTATCTCCAGGAAAAAAAAAAAAAAGAAGATCCTGTTTCTGGCAGCCAACATCTTTAAATAAAATGACTAATTAAAAAAATAAAAGTCTTTATGGGAGAGCAGGAATGGCAGTTGTCAGGAAGAAAGGCCAACAGCCACCAGACCCAGGGAACAGAAAGTGTCAGGGAACAACAGGCATGCATATGGATTGGCTTAGTTTTTTCTAAGATCCATTTCTTCCCCTTTTTTTTTTTTTTTTTTTTTTTTTTTTTTTTTTCCTAAAAGAGAAATAATGTCTTACAGAGCTTGTTTGTTTACTAGAGACTATAATAATATGATTTGGAAGGAAATGAATCAGAGGGACTGAAGTCAAGTCTTTTGATACAGACAAGCATCATCAAGGCAGAGTTAAGAAAGGGTAAGCCCTCCGAGAGCAGCAGGAGGAGGCTGGGAAGTATGACCTAACTTCCTAAGCTCTTCCTTCATGAGGGAAACCATTTTCTTCTCAAGAAAACCTACACGGAACTGAATAAAATCTTGCAGCTGCATTCACATAAAGCATGTCCTATGGTTTTGGACCCCAAATAACAACGAAACCTCATCAGGCACAGTTTTCCAAACCAGCTCAGCTGGAACACCAGTACACACACAGGTAATATGCTCGTACATGCTCTGTGAGATTCTTACCTTCCAGGACTGGATTTGACTGCAGAAGTTGTTCTTTCACTTGATTAACCTCTGCCCCTTTTCCACACACAGCAGCTACATATGACATGACAAGTTTGCTGGCCTCTGTGGGGGAGAGCCAAATAAAACAGTGATAAGCATTGGCAAAAAGGCCACAACATTATTCTACAGACTAAATCTCCATCACATTTTCTCAGTGCCAGACAGGAACTGTGAGCACATTCATTTCAGTTTTCTCCTGCATTGTTGTACCATCTGGAAACACAGAAGGAGCATACCCTGCTATGAGACCCATGCCACTACATCAGCAATTCTCTTGATTTAAATACCCACAGCCTCTACTGAAGCTAAAAGAAAGCCACCACTGGATACAGCACACTACCTGCTCCTTTTTCATTTAGCCTCAGTAAGAGGCATTCTTCAAGGGAAGAACATTATCCCCTGCTGACACATTGGAAATGTTTTAATCTAGCCTGAAAATAAACAGGCTCGGGCAGTTTCAAGACACAAAATTCAGTCAGTTTATATCAGCAGATACACAACAAGTGCAAACATGCAACACTTGTACACATGTAATTACAACTCTAATCTACAAGCAACTGAGTAACTGCAGCATCACATGGCATGCTGCAGTCTGTTTGGAAGTACAGCCAACAGGGAAAGTGAGGCATTCATTTAAACAATGAAACTAATTTGGAGGTGCTTTTAACAAAGTCTGGAACAGTTTTTAGACTCTCAAAGCTGGGTTCATAGAAGTGTCAGCCACCCATGATAGAAACGAAGATTAGATAATCCGTCCAACCCTTATGTTTTTGCTGGTCAGGAAAAAGCAGCTGGAAAATTATTATGTTTATAAAGCGAGTCTGTGATAGTTACTATGATGCAAGATAGTGAAATTTGAGGCAATATTAGCTGATATACAATGTAATTACTAACAGCTGAAAACCCTATCAATTCGAGACTGTGGTCATAAAAAAAAAATCATTATATTACGTTTGTAACAGATCTTCGGAGATCTGTTACAAATTTAAGGCTCGCATTTCAGGAAAGAACTGACAGATGAGATGTTATCCCTTGGATTTTGATTCTTCCTATTTAACCAAATTTGTTTGTTAGCATTATATTACTATCCCACAATGTAGAGGAAACTGAGCAAACCTGCCACACAGGAAGCAAGCAGGGAGCAAAAACTATAGGTGTGTTCAGAAGGCTCCCATCTCCTTTATTTGTGCCTCAAACCCAGCTCTCCTTTTTAAGAATCTGTTCCCTCTAGAGCTTGGAATTAACAAATTATTTAATTTGAGATATTTCCTAAAACAGTCAACATCTTTAAGCAGAGCCACTCACTCACTGAGAGAAGGATGAATCGAAGCAGCAAAAAAGCTTTTATAATAGTTCACACACAATGACTTCAATACAGGCTTTGAACATCAGTGAAAGAAAATAAAGGCCCTTTCTCTTATTAGGAACTCTGTTTGGCCCAGGAAAGACATCAGAAAGGGAATTATGACCCTAACATCTCAAAACATTTAAATACACCACTTGTTCAGGTGATGCACCATGTTTCCTTGCCCGATGTTACTATCAGTTAACATTAAAAACACTCAGAGAAACAAGAACAAAATCAGAAGCAAATAGACAGACCCAACTGATGACAGTCCAGTTTCAGTTCTTCCAGGGCAAAAATGTCAAATATTCTGGCTACCAAAAGTTTAAAACACGGTTGTATAGTGTATCTGTACTAGGAAGTTTGTTTCCTTAACTCCAGGAACTTTTTACCCACCCCCCTGCACTACCACCCTCCTTTATTTTTAATAAAAACCTGAGTTCTCACCTCATAGACCCATTTCAGCAACAGCAGTTACTTTAAATGTTAGAGAATATCACAGATTCCAAGTCGATTAATGACTGGAATTTCAAAATCCTGTATTATTTTGTACTTACCTTCATAAAAAAGGAATAATTCATAATATTTCCCATATGGCTATAAAAATTACAGAACAGTCAAAATCTCTATACAAATCTAAATTTACTATTTACATATAGCGAAGTTCAACAACTCAACCTCTGATTCACCTTTCAAATGAAGAAATCCATAATACGTGTACCTCAGTTTTATGAGCTGCTTGGTAATTCACAGTTCGTGAGGAAATCAAGAGTTTAAACACCACCAGTACAGGACTCTTTTCTAAAGTCTGAACTTTTAGACAGAACCTCAAATAGTCATATTAATAAGAACTTGGTTTTTTTAATCTACTCTTTTACTGAACACATTTACCTGTTATTGAACTGTAAATAAGGATTATATTACAAGACTTCAAGACCTCTCAATTGGATGCCACTAATCAAAGACCACCAAAGATGAAGTCTACATTTTACATTTTCATAAAAGTCTTGGAAAGAGACTTCTTGTTACCTACTTTAAGTCTTGCTCAGAATAAGCACACAAAGCCCCACATAGTCTCAGATTCAAAGGAAAAATCTCTCAAATTACTTGGAAACAGATGTATGCCTTCCTACCTGCTGCCTCTTTTGCAAGTCACCTCTGTTTTAAATTGCTGTCTTTGAAAATAACTGGCTTCTTTCTTTTTTAAGGTCTACCTAAAATGTACTGCAGTTACGCAATCCTCACTTGGTTTCCAACCTTCCAGTTGAAAAACTAGCAGTCATTTTTAAGGAAATGTCAGCTTTGCCTGAGAAATTCAGTGTTCTGCTACACAAGCCAATCTTAGCACTGCAGTTGAGCACAGTGTGCAAAAGGCTGATAAAATTTCCAAAGTAATCAGCTACTGTTATTTCTTTTCCTTAGATAAATAGCATAATCCAGTTTTTAAAGGCATGTATTTAGTGAGAGACAAGTGGAAGTATCATGTCTAGAAAACCCAGAGCATTCTGTTTTCTATGTCTTCAAGCTTCCCACCAGGAGAGCCTAAATGTTTTCTGGCCCTTGCAATACTCTGTGACAAGTCAGCATTACTTTGGTACAACTCTGGATGCTGATGAGGACATTGTACATGAAATGGGACTTCAACATGGCGACAGTGGGAAAAAAACAGTATTTTATGTGAGTTCACACCTGCAGCAACAAGTGTGACAGCACTCCCTTTCTGCAATGGCCAGACACAAAGAGTTACTGACATCTCTCAACTCTTACAGACTCCAGCATCCCTTTGCAAGACTCTGAACAACCCTGAATGTTTTTTAATCAGGTCCAAACTGCTCCTTACCTGTTTTCCCAGCTCCGCTCTCTCCTGTAATAAGGATGCATTGGTCTTTGTCCTGGTCCCTTAAAGACCTGTAAGCTTCATCAGCCAGAGCAAAGCTGCAAAGAAAGAAAGAGCCAACTGAGAATTAGAAAAAAAAAAAACAAACTACCAAATACCAGTGATAATTACAATCTGTCCTTCACACATCCAGGAAAAAAAAAACAACCAATAAAACCCCAAAGCCCTCCAAGTGCTAATGTTCCATAAGTGATAAAAGCATTCACTTTCCAGAATATAAAGACCCACAGAAGGAAAACGAATACTTTTTCTCAGAGGCTTACTTAGACCTCCTCCAGGAACGAGCAAAGATAATCTTGAAGTTTTTCTAAAGATATCGAAGTCAGAACAAAATAACAGAATTTTAGGGAAATGTAGCTATCTTTCTTAATTGAATAAAATGTCATATTCTTCACTGAAAAAATGTCAAGGCATCATCAGGGTGTGTTCTGTCTGATGATGTCTCTAAGATAAAGGAAACAGGAGACCTCTGAGCAATAACTACACCATAAACTGCAATTTCTACTCAGTAAGAAGAAATCTCACAACCTTATAAAACACTGAGCATTTTAAGCCTTTGGGTATGAATATGCAGAATTATTTCCCACTAACCGGGTCCTTAACCCAGTAAGTGTGATGTCATGTAGGGAACCTAAAGAGCCAACAGATTTCCTGTACCAAAAATGTCTTTTCCTGGAGCTCAGAATAATCATGACCCTGAAACCCCTGGGCTGCAATTTGAATCCAGGTGTGCTCTGCTGCCATGCAGCAACATATATTTTGGAGAAATGCAGATGTCTTATTTATATTTAGTTTTCTTTGGTAGTACTTTTTGAGACAGAATAAAGATTTTCCTTCAACTGCATTTTTCAATTAATAGAATGAAGTACTCGGGAAACTAAGCATTTTTCCCTTGGAAAAACTTAAACAAGTAGTATCTGTAAAAAGACATAAAAGCAAAATCCAAATAAAAAGGCACACATGCACTACCCAATTAAAGAAAAAATATGATATCCAAACAGGGCATATTTTTACATGAAATAAACAGCTGTTCAACAGACCAAGGACTTTGTTAGATTACTGCATCTAGTAAAATATTTAGTGTTTGTATGTATCCAAAAGTGGACATTGTTTATTATTTACAGCAAACAAACCACGTATGAAAAACAGAAATGAACTCTCAGGTCAACAAAAGATGCAGAATCGTTGCAGGTTCAATGCACTTTTTAGAAACTTAATTCCTTCTTCTACAACAGTTCAGGAACTTTGTATTCAGCTGATAACCACAAACAGATCAAGTATTTGTCTTGGACAGCATAGCTAGATGGTGCTTTTTTTCACAGGCAACCACAGCCCCTTTATAGAAAAGCAAGCTCTTTGTCATGACACCAGTTAGGGGAAGCAGGAACAGTACAATGCAAGCAGTGAGAGCCACGCAGGGCATTTTCTAGAGGCTCCTACTGCTGCAGTTTGAAAGCTTCAAATGTTAAATCTATATATCCTCAAATTAATCCATTCTTATTGCTACTGCTGTCCCTTAGCTCCAGGCTTCTCTCCCCAAAAAGTTCATGAAGAGCATGACGTGTTGTCTCCAATTTATCATCAGGTGCATGCGCAACACCGTTTTTTCTACTTCCTCCCCCCTCACCTGTATGAGACTCATCTCATATTTGCTATTTGGGTTTTGGTTTCGTTTGCCTGTTTGGTTTCATGGTCACATCATGACACGAGCCCAGCCACCCTGCAAGGGACCAGGGTAACCAAGCGAGGGGCATTCTGAAAGGTTTGGAAAATGGCTAAATGAAATACCTCGCAGCTCCTTTGCTACTAAGCAGTAACACCCTCCCCTCCCTCTCTAGGGCCCGCCAAGGATGCTCATGCCATCGTTTCCCCCCTCTTTGTGTCCCTCCCATCTTCTCTCCTGCAGCACATCTGCCTCCCCAGCTCTGTGACCCGCCCAGGGCTCCACCTCTCTCACTGCTTTTCTCCTGCCTACTTTGTCCAAGGCACTAAATTACAATTCTCCTCTCTGCACAGATGGCTGGGCCATCCACTTAACACCCATGATCAAAGGTCATTAACTCCTTTTGATACATATCCCATTGAACCCGGAGCAAGGCTGATCTCTCAAACCTTAATACTGCTGTGCTGATTGAAGCATTTGAACTCAGTAGTTCAGCTGGAGGTGAAAATGTGTTTACGAGAGAGTAGCAGGCTGTAATGTTTCTAGCATTACAACAAAATCACATTGTGATGTGGCCAGCACGCTGGAGAATCAGCAAAAAAAATATAAAATACTCTGCTGCTGCTGAGAGACCATGACACAATTTCTGGCACCCATTTTACTGTTTGGAATCCAAACTACAGTAGCAATAACACTTTACCAGACTCTCTTACAGGACATATTTAGGAAATTAATAATGTTTGTTGACTGTTGCTGCAGATATGCTTGCAATCTGAAAAGTACAACAACACTCAGAAAAGCTTATTCCAGCAGAGAGTACCTTCTCTTTTGTAAGGAAAAGCTTAAAAGCACCAGGATGAAGATGAAAGAAATAAACTGCACTGAGCATTCATGGGCCATGTAAGACAAACTTTAACACAAATGCTGTGATTTCCACAGGTTTGACTGAGCGAAACTGTCTTTCTGCAAGAAGACAAGACTCTGAGATGCTTTTCAAATTTACAGACGGGACGGCTCATTCTTGTCCTTCAAACAATCTTGACCATCAACTAGTTTTTCACTGTTGAAACAATTTTCTTGGCAGTAGTTTCACACTGGGAAATGAAATCAGCATCAAGCACAGAGAAAGTATTCTCTGTTGATATACTGAGTTACGACTTAATTGGCTTAATACCCATTTGTCTTTTCTAATACACTGAATTCAAGTTTCTCAACAGCCCCTGTCAAAATGTATTTTACTGCTTGATGTATTTATTAACTCTGCCTGCACTGCATAGTTAAAGACACCAAATATGTTTTTTCTCCTTCCTCCACAGAGAAACTGAGAGCCTAATACTGCAATGAGGTCTCTGAAGTTGGAGAAGAGAGGGGGATTTCATCCAGTTCTGGTTTAATCCAATCTAGTCAGAGATGCTTGGCATACACTGTCATCCCCTCCAATCCACACAACCCACAAAGCCTAATACTCCACCAGTATATCAAATATGATCTACTACAGACTGAAGAAAAAATAAGTCAACTCATTTCAAAAGAAGTTTTGCATAAGTACTTATCTAAAGTGACCCAGTAGAAGTGTCTCAAAATCTACCACTGATGTTTCAACCACTGTTCCAACAATCCAATTGGAGGAGGAATAATCAAGAGTCTATTTAAACAACTAAGACTCATCTTTCTGGCAGTGCAAAAAGAGCATTACCACATTTATGTCAGTCTGAACAAAGATCTTTATCTCAAAGAAAAAGACAGATCTATTCAGATGCCATGTCGACTTTCATGGCACAATGTTACACCTCACAGTCCTTCCTATCTATTATCAACATCTATCTTTGCAGTGACAGAAAACCCAAACAAAAACAAACCTTGAGTCTTTTAGTTCAAACTCTATCTGATCAAAAAAATAGAATTTCATGCTATTCTCTATTTGTAAAAAAAAAAATTTCATTTAAGGTCATTTCAGTTTAACACATATTAATGGTCTATAGACCACAAAGAATCCTAGCCTTTTCCTTTTAGCAACATGAAGAGACATGGCTCTGTAAAGTCAACATTTGCAACCATAGATTTAAACCACATACGACTCTTCGAGCCACCTCACAATTACAGAGCCTAAGTAAAATTTTAGAATAGTTTAAAAAGCAGTTATAAACCATGTGTTTCGAATTAGCTGATGAGTGTGTCAGCAGTGTCAGTTACCATACCTTATAATAAGCTCCCCTTTGATTTTTAGGTTTTCATGGAGGAAGATGACATTCTCTTACCACATCAAACACAGAAATATTTACTGGAGTTCTCTTTTAGCTAAGACTTAACTATAGAAGCAATTTGAAATCAAAATGCCACCCACACCTAGCTCAGTAAGAAGGCTCTGCTTTTTTATAGCACGGCCTGTTCAGCCACAAGCTCCAGATGGCCAGATCTGTCACAAAGTCCTAACCCAAAAATTTAACAAAGGGAAACAGCATAGCCCTCCAAGTGGGATTTCTGAAGGGCTCTGGCAATTTTCAGCATCTCAACAGCACCTCTGTGCTTAAACAGAACATGGGGTCAGGAAGAGACAGGAGAGAGGTTCCCACCCGCTCACCCTGAGACAAGCAGCAAGTGCTGCATTTGAACACTCCAGATTGCACCCACAACTACAAAAGCCATAAAAACCTCGCTCTTATTGTCAGAAATTCAGCTCATAGGAGCAGCTTCTCTTTTCCTTTAAGCCAAACTCACCAGGATCAGTACTTGCCAGATACTGGTACTTTTTCTGCTATCACTTTCATTCTTTCTTTCATTTTCCTTAGCATTCTCAATTAAAAGTAATTAGTTAACACTATTTTAAATTCTCTCCAATTGCTCTTCTCATGCACTAATAGAATCAATTCACTTCTTCACCAGCTGTTGCTTTAACTCAGAGATTCTTGGTCCCCATTTCAGAACGTCTACTGCTTAATTTTGGCTATTGGCTGGCAATTCACTTACTCCTATCACAGGAAATTAGGAAAACCTCTTTTCTTGACTGTTCCAATTCCTCATAAAGCAGAGTCCTGGTAGCAGGGCTCAACTGCTCAGGTACCAGGGTTCATTTCTGCTCAAACGTGCCTAAACACATTGGCAGGATGCTAGAGGCCAGTGCTTATCAAAAACTATATACCACACTAGACTAAAAAGAACAGCAGTGATATGTAAATTGTGCATGCACTTTTAATACAAATTTTACATTTAATGTAATTTAATTATTTCAAGTTTAGTTAAGAGCATCATTTAATTTCCTTCCTTCTCTTTCTGAATGCATAGAAGTGCTCAGTAGCAGGGTAGCAGCAAACAAATTATCTCTTTCTCACATGACATGCAGTGGGAAAACATCAGAATTACAGTTTGTTCCAGTATAAAAATTCTAACAACCTGAGCTAGGAAGAGTAGAAGCAGATTTTATAAAGTGCTTTGAGGCTTTACGTTGTAAATCATCACTATTTGCTATATATATATATTCCCTCACCCATTGAAGTTCAGTGGAAAATTCACCATTCAGGAAAAACAACTGTAAGAGATTATTTATAGTATTAGCTCATAGTGCAGAATCATTTAATTGCCCCAAGGATAAAAAGTGTACTCCCATTTTCCATAATTACAAACTGTCTCATGTTCAGCACTTTGACACACTTGAAAAGAAAAGGTTGATTAGCCTGCCACTGGAGTGAATAAAGTAACAGCTGAACTGATGGAACATCAGCTAGGATAGACCTTCACAGGCAAGCAGCTGCTCTTTCAAAAATGCCAATCAGGGAAAAAAAAATAAAACAAATTTAAACACCAGGGTAAAGAGGTGTGCTAAGACAGATGGAAAGCCTTTGTTCCTACCCATATCCTCCAGTTTTATTTTCCTGGTGAGCACAGAAACCTGTTTTATCAACAATACTGTGTGGTAATACACACAGCAGAAGGGTACCTCCTGCACAGGCCTCCCCACTTCATTATTCACGTGAGCCACTGTGAGATGCAGAATAAAGCCAAAGCTGTGCAGATCAGCCCATTGGATTTGTAAGAAGCAGCCGTCATTTACAGAAGGGAAAGGACAGAGAAAAAGGGAGGGGGAAAGGACAAAGCCACTCTTAATTTCCAAGAGTAAAACACTTCAGGTACACAGGCTGATACTGAGCCAGAGAGATTTATTTTCTGGTAGACTGGGAATATAATATACCCTCTGATGCTCATATATACACTGCAGGTTTAGCAGAATACTTGTCTCAGACCAACAATCTGAGGTCTGGACTAAAAGAAAAAAGTTCATGCTGAAAATCTTGTCTTTCTCAGACTGAAGCAGATTTAGGACATGTTCAATGAACTTCAACTCAAAAAAACTCCCTACAGAGAGGTTCAGACAATGCTTCTTCCCAAAATACTGTGCCTGCACAACCTCCCAGCTCACCAAAGCCTGGTCCTTTTCCCTCTCACAGGATGGCACACATTTCCACTCTGAGGCTTTATCAGTTTTAATCACTTCCTTTTGCTGTAAGCCCAAAAGAAATTATTTTTCTTTTTTTTTAAACCAGCTGTGATCTTTCCCCAGCACTGTACAGAAAAGCCAAAAATGCAGCCATTGATTTTCTGCCTATTTCAACATCTAAGGCATCTTGTTAGAGCTCATATTAATATGATGGAAAACAAGAACACAGGCTCCTTTTACCAGGAGCCTACGACCCAGCTGTTGCCTTATTTTCCTTCAACCAGTGCAAAACAAGATCTCTGCAGCTGAGGATGACCATGCCACTTTCCAACCCAGACTACAAAATAAATTCTCCCTCTGAGTTTTAGCAAGCCTGGTAAGCACGCCCACATCCCCTCCCACAGCTCTATCCCGTCAGCTGGCAGTGAAACCCACCCAGCAGACGGTCAGGACAGTGGTGTGGGCATAGGCCCAGGGCTGGGTCATCCAAAGGAGCGCAGGATGGTGGCAGAGGGGAGCAGCAGGCAGAACCCTGGTGCTGCAGTAACCAAGCCAGGAGGCCTGTCCCCTGTCCCGGTGGCACATTTACCATGGAACACCAGGTTGGGTTGGGCACTCCAGGGCACACCAAGCTGAACTGACAGGGACCAGTGCCAGCTGTGCACACCATAAACACCTGCAGCTGCCCGCAAACAGCAGGGATGGCTCGTGACCCAGTCTGCCTAAAAAAGGGAACTAAAATAGCAAACTCCTGTTTGGAGCAGGTTCATGTCGGTCAAAGTGAAGATATACATAAATAAAGGCGGGGCAGGGAAGCAAGTATCTCCTTGCTTTTCAGAAGAGCAGCTTGGCTTGGATTCCCCCTTGACTAGCCCTATTTTCCCTGAAATTACATCAGCCAGCTGGATGGCACATAACCATCACCTCCTCGCCCATACCAACGCTCAGCCTGAACCAGTAACTCCCAGTTCCACAGCATTAACCAGGCGAGTCTGTAACCCAAACGCTCTCATCCCAAACACCAGGCTGCATTACCCACGGCAGACAACCAGCTCCTGCACGGTCACACAGGAGGACGCGGACAGGCCTCCCACAGACCAACCCCAAGTCAGTCTGCTGTCACATGCACAGCAAAGATTTCAAGTTTCTTGAAGGAAAAGGCATTTCTGTTTACAAAATCAATAATTTTATTGGGCTATGATATCCACGAAGGGAAGTTTAGGAAGTGTTTTCTATTGTTTCATCAAAAATCAGATTTAATTAGATGTTTATTTGCTAGGATGAATCAGCAATTCCATGATTTAATGACTGCCTAAACCAGCCAAGTCCTTACACTCTGTGTTTCTACTGCAAAACTATAGGCTGAAGCCTCCTGGTAGCCACATCCTGCACCAGAAGCCACAGGTTTTTCCCTGAACTGCCATCCCCAAAGGCACTACAGGAGCCTGCAGACACCAGGGGGGAAGCAGCTCCATGGCACAGCAGAAATGCTGATGGCAAGCTCCTCATTTTAATCCACCAAACTTCTGAAGCTTTCCAGTCCCTGAGGCTGGGCTTGAAAAATTTGGGATTTATTCCACTTCCCTGGTTCAAATGGAGCAGCAAGGGGTCAGACAGCTGAACAGTAAGGGAAGAGAGGGGCAAACCGATTTGCCATGCTTGGCTTCTGTCAGAGTTTAACTAGAGGGCACGAAATTATTTAAAATCCCAGTTTACTGTTTCATCTATGCAGAAGCAGACTTGAACTGCACCTCTGAGCTCTTGCACGTGCGTGGAAGTGAAGCGCTGGTGGGACAGGGAGGAAAAAGGGAGCAGGAGAAAACCGCCATTCCCTTTCTGCACTGAAATATAGAGACTCTCAGTATTTTTACAGAAAATTGAATTAGTTTCTGTACCTAATACAGCATGTGTCTGAAACATGGGGAAGTTCACTTGCCAAACACACATGTTCAGTTCATGTCAGCTTTGACCAAATTTTACATAAAAGAAATCTTTTTCTGCAGAACAAGAAATGGTTTGATTATGCTGCTACACCAGGAGAATAGCATGCTATCAGTAAACTCCCCCAAAAAACCTGAAATTATCTTGTCTTAGCTGGCTACAAAGAATGTATTTTCCATCAAAATAAAACAATGCAAAACAATTAGTCCTCATTTTTAAAACACAGATAGTAGTTAAAAAGGGGTCCTTATAATTATTCATAGCTATTTCAGAAATAACAAGCCCAGACCACAGGTTAAGTGAGATACTTAGAAGACAAGATTCTATAATCCTATTAGAGGAACAATGATCATTATAACTTGGCTCTTCCTATACTGATAGGAATATACTATGAATTGCTTTTCTCCTTTTTTTTGACTTATAAATAGGATGTGTCTTTGGGACTTACAGCGTGTGCTTGTCCCGGTCAGTGGCAGAGCACTGATTTGATCCGTTCAAAAATGCCAGTGACTTCTTGATCTCACAAATGAAGCCACAACAGGGCTGTACTGGCTGTGGGGTTTTCCTGGGGCAGAGAAGGGCACAGTGCTGCTCTTATGACTTCACATGAAAAAATGTTTAGCAAATAGTGTTCCATCTCTCTGCCTCAAAAAAACACATTCTCCTGCTTCACAAATCAAAAATCGTGCTTTTTTTTTTTTTTTTTGCACCCTGAAGTCAGAAGGCAGAAATAAGTAATTTCCTCCTGATGCAGTGACAGCAAAGATACAGCAAATCAAGTTTTGGAACCACGCAGGGTTTATTGATACCATGTGTTCATGCAGGGACTTCTCTCACTGCAAATAATTTTATTGCAGAACTACCAGTGCTTTCCAAACAAATTTGTTCTTCTTTGCTAACTCAAGAGAGAAAAATAAATTTATTCCTTTATTCTAAAGTAAAGAAACATGTTCCAGTACTCAAGGAGAGAAAAACAGCAAAGGGAGGTGCATACTCACTGCATAGAAAGGGATATGTTTTAAAAGGTCTCACCTCACAGGACAATAATCCAGCACAACTAAACTCCAGCGTGCAGCACATACCCAAGAGCTACAACACTTCATGTAAAAATGAGATTGTGGAATGACTTTATAGCTCTGTCTGGTGAGACAGGTAAACAGATGTCAGCCAGGCATTAGTGCAACACACTGCAATGGAATGCAACGGTTTGCCAGCAGAAAAAATGCCAAGCACTCCACCAAATTCATATCACAGTACTGGAGAAATGGAATCACAGAATCATAGGACTGGACTGGACTTTAAAGATCATCTTGTTCTGCCCTGGGCAGGGACACCTTCCTTCGACCAGGTTGTTCCAAACCCCGTCCAGCCTGGCCTTGAACACTTCCAGGGATGGGGCATCCACAGCTTCTCTGGGCAACTGTTCCAGTCTCTCACCACCCTCACAGTAAAGAGTTTCTTCCTAATATCCAATCTAAACCCACCCTCAGCTTGAAGCCAGTTCCCCTTGAACTGTCACTTCATGCTCTTGCCAAAAGTCCCTTGCCATCTTTCTTGTGGGCTCCCTTCACGTACTGGAAGGCCATAATTAGGTCACCCCACAGCCTTCTCTTCTCTAGGCTGAAGAATCCCAAATCTCTCAGCCTTTCCTCAAAGGAGAGGTGCTCCATCCCTCTCATCATCTGGACTCCTTCCAACAGGCCCATGTCCTTCCTGTGCTGAGGACCCCAGAGCTGGATGCAGCACTGCAGGTGGGGCCTCACCAGAGCAGGGTAGAGGGGCAACAGGACTATTCTCACACCCTGAGAGCTATTTGTAAGCTCAAGTAAGGTGCTAATCACCAGATTTGAAATCCAGGCTCTGTAACAAAGGCTAGGATGCAGCTGCCTACGAGTTTATCAGAGACAACAGTGACAGAACTGCAAATAAAATAATTCACCTATCTGGAAAACATCTGAAAGGCAATGTCAACACTATGTAATTACATAGTTATGCTGCTACTCTACTCAGAGGTGTTACTGAATCCTTTTTGATTTTGCAAGTAACTCTCAAGTTCTCTTAACAAACCAAGTAGTTTGTTAAGAAGTCTTACACAACTTAATTTTTGCCTCCCAGCTCTCTTTTCCAAATAAAGTCCCTGCCATGAACCCGTGGGCAAAGTAGGCACTGAAGCTTATCTGAGCTTCTGAGAGCTTGTTAGCTCAGGCACAACATTGAGCTAACATGTCTATCTAGTCTATTAAATGGCATTTGCTCAAGTTTGTGAATGAGATTCGTGGACATATGTCCGAAATTATCTTTCTATGAATGGTCAAAGCAAGAAAAGAAAAGCCTCCTTCAGACTGCTCAAACACAAGGCTCCAGTTCAGCTCATGTGGACTATGTCCAGCAAAAATCTACTGCATCTACATCCTTGGTTGGAATGCTGATGCTCAAGGAGGATGTCAACTGCACATATTTGTTTTCATCCTCACTAAGAATCATCCTGAGAGTAATTAAGACCAGTTGCAGCTTGAACTCCACAAGGTTTAGCAACTAAAAATCATTTCTGCAGTATGTAAAATGGAAACTGTGTAAGCAAGAAAAATGCAGATTTAAACTAATTTACTGAAATGACCACAATTAAACTGTCTTTGTAGTTCAGACCTTTGTTTGTAAACCCCAGTCCCAGCTCTCTTATCTATTCAAAACATAAGTAAAAGATTATTCAGTGTGCTAGACTGTAAATATTAAGACTGTATTTCCTGATTCCTAACATGAAAAAGTTTATCCTTAATAACCCAAACTACATTAACCATCATGTACCCAGAGCTGAATAAAACAGAGCCTTTTGCATAATCGTGCCGCTAAAAGAGATGGAATAGGAAATGATCTGCTGCTAACAGTGGTACCACATCTGAAATTTTACTAGAGTTTCTTTAAGGCTTTAAACATTAGCCTTGTTTATGCTGGATCGAAAATCACGACAAAGGCTCCTAGCAGAGCAGATGGGCATTTTCTGGTGTGCTCTAAATTGCTTAAAGGAAAAAAAAAAAGGAGGAAAAAAGACAACCATTAAACACAATGAGACACTTCCAATGAAAGGACAACAGCTGTTCCTACTTGCAATTTGAAATCCCAGATCTTAAAGAGAGTACCAGGCTGCCAGAGCAGGAAAGGCATAATGAAAATTCTGGTCCATGTACATGCAGTGCTTAAAATGGGATTTGTCTCCTTTTTAATAGGGCCTCTACCTGTCCTCACTTTTCAGATTGCATTTAAGAAGCGAAACACAGCAGTGTCCCCTTTTTAAGTACAATTCATTATTTTCAGTGTGCAAAAAGTCCCAAAATTCTAACGAAAGGAAAAGTGAAGCAACTGACCGTTCTACTTCATGTGACAATGCAAATTAGTTTTAAAAAAATCTGAGTATTTTATGTCCTAAAAATATCAATGGCATAATATGAATGCTAGACAGAACAATCCAGTTCCAGGAAAGTGAGAGAAATGGGATCTGGCAAAAAAGCTACCATTAGTTTAGACTGCTGAAGCATTTACACACATCCCCAACATATATTAAGGCACTTTTATTTTTTTGCTTTTTTTCTTAGTTATCTTTGGTCTAACAATCTAAGCCAAACTTTTCTGTGCTTACAAATAAACACAGACTATAACAAATACACTCACATGCAGAAAAAAAAAAAAAAGGAGAGAGATCATCACAGATAACTAAAAACATTTGACTCTCCATCCCCAACATGACTGAAGTCAAATTTGAAGTATGCTGTGTACAGGGGTACAAGTAAATATTTGAAAACAGTTCTGAAAACAAAGTTATTTTGTGGAGGCTCTAAGCCAGCAGTTAATTCATGGAGGATGCTCCAAGATTATTTTCCTTTGTACACCATGACAACAATTATAGAGTTACAGAAGCATCTGGAACAGATCTTAAGTGTTTCCCTTACAAACTCGCTATGTTTTAAAGGTACCCAAATTCTTGCATTCTTCTTCCTCAAGAAGCCCACTGGGCACGTGAGTGTTGGCTAGGACCACACACAACTCTCCAAAGGAGACACTGATGGATCAGCAGGCTCTCCTGAAGCCAGGTGGGTCCTGCCCAGAGAGGGGACCTCTGGCAGTGGGACTGACAGCACTGCCAGCTGGTGTGGCTGGGGACACTCAAATGGTTTGTGAGCCAGCAGAACTGGTGCTTTTCAATGCTTTTGTCACAGCAGAACATGCTGCTGCAGCTTCTGAGAGGCCGAGAGATGAGGGAGGGTGAGACCAGAGGCAGTCAGTGCTCTCCATCTTCTGGGGTATTTTGGGAGGCAGTTTTGCCTTGATGCTTTTTATATCCCCTGAGGTCTCTATATATACTCCTTCCTAGGCTAGGAAGTGTTTAAATGCCACAAGAGCACAGAAATCCAGCCTGGCTCCACACCGACTGTGTGCAAGCAGCCCTGCCAGCCCCAGCCCACCTGCACAAAGCTCTGCCGCTACACGGCATCGTTCGTTCCCATCCTGGACATCCCAAGTCCTGGACACCAACAGGAAAATGACAGCACCAGTGCCATTCAAAAGGAATCTAAAGGGCCTTTTCACTTCTTAATTTAGACAGAGCTACTTAAGAGGACCAATGGAAAGGCTCATTCCACCAAACTTTGGAATCCAGTCTTAAATGTCACTCCAGAATATTCTGAAAATTAAAATAAAACACAACATTCATATATACGCTGCTTTTTCAGGCTGTTTATACTTCTTGGGTGTTGGATGCATTTTTGGAGCTTCCTTACAACCACACATCCTGCCATAAATCTGTTCCTGTATTATTCTGCATTATTAGAAAATTTCATGCAATCTAAAACCAGCAGCAAACAAGCAGCTACTGTTCTTGTCAATAGGACTATATCCACCTCTGGGGCACTGGGGCGAGTTGGCTGCCTTATGTGCTATCCAAACCCACTAAGACAGCCCTGCTCAAAGTTCAGGAAAAAGCTAAATTTGTTGTTGTATGTGGGAGAAACCCTGCTTTATACCCTAAGCTTTCAAACTGGCAAATCAGCTCCAAAATGCTTTTCAGAGGTCAGATGGCGACTTCAGTACAGCCACATCACAACTGCCTTCCTCAAAACTCTTTGTGAAAAAACGAAGTTCACTCTCCTGTTAAGATTTAAAAGTTTAATAAAGGACAATAAGGGGCAAAGATAATAAAGCAAAAGTCACAGCGCTGGGTGCTTTTGGCGCTTAGCCAAGAGCACACCTGTGGCCTCTAAAATGCCCTTTTTATACACCTGAAGTATTACATATTTATCAACAATTATGCATATTCATAAAAAATTTATACATATTCAAAACCCTTTCCAGTAACAATTCAGAATGGAATCTTGTTTTTGATAGTTCCTGGAATCGATCCTACAGGTGATTGCATATTCAAACTCTTTTGAGTAACCACTCAGAATGGAATCTTGCTTCCAGCAGTTCCCAGAATCATATTCAAACCCTTTTCAAGTAACCATTCAGAATGGAATCCAGGCAAATAGTTCATAAGCATAGCTATTTCTAAGTTTCTTTTGTTAAATGAAACAGTATTTAAGAAAACACATCCTCACAACAACGCTACCTTATATATCATATTTTTCATATAGCATCTATTTGTGGCAGAGCCACTGTTACATCACTTATTTTAACATTTGCAAAAAGCCAATATTATAGCATCCATTTATCACACTCTTGTTTCCTCAGAAGGACTTCTGAGGTCTCCTACCAAGCATAAAATGTAGGAAACTGTGCATCCCATGATGGCTGTGAGAGAACACTGCAATAGAAGAGGCTCTCTCAGGCATGAAGTCCTCCTGGCACTTGAAGCAAGTGTGATGCTTCATCCATCCCCTTTACACCTCTGTGCTTGAGGGACTGACATTCATGGGCACACCACATCCAGCTCTGCCTCTCTACAGAGGTTAAAAGAATAGTAAGTCTGACCCCTACCAAAAAAAGACTTCCATGTTCTCTGTAGGGCTCCATCCCCCTCTTCTTTCAATTCACTCTGAGCATGGGTTCAACAATTAGGTACTGACAGTCCTCCCTAATTGCTCTTTATGATTCCCATAAATAGCAATAGATGTTCCTTCCCTGCCCTGTGGTCAGTTTTGCCAACTAACCTCTGAAGTGACCATCTTCCCTCAGCTATAAATCTCTTCTGAAAGCAGCACTCTGCCAAGCCACATGAACAAGCCCATAGACCGAGTCTCTGGAGAAGTCAGGAATTATTAGGAATAAGAACAAAACGTCTGTAGAAAGCAGATACTGCAAGGTGAAGAAAACCACAGTGGGGTGGTTAAAAAAAAAATAAAAAGAAAGAAAATGAAGATTAGGAAAGTACAAACTGAAATGGAAATGTTAAAATAAACATACTGGGGCAATGAAGGACATTAACTCTGTCACAGGCTCTCATCCCACCATCATCTTCTTCAATAAAGAAAGACAGCTACTATGGCTCTTACCGCTCTGCTACCTATGGGGAAAAGCTTAGTTTTACATACAGGTAAAAACTATCCTTCACAGCTGGGGCTTTATCACACCTTTCAGACAGAAATATTTGCTTTACATCTTCAAGGAAGAAGAGTTACTGAAACCTTGGTGTTCTTGAAGATATCCAAGCCTTTATCACCAGCAAAAAAAAGAGAAAGAGCGAGAAGCAAAAATATAACTTCTATATTCAGCATTTACATTGGCTCAAAACTTGAAAAGGGAACAACAAATTGTATCCATTGTCAGAGTAACTGCAGATATCCACAGGATAATGATTTATCCCAATAATTATCTACATGACAATAACTGAAATGAGGAACATTAATAAGTTCCTCATTATTGCACTTTAACAGGTGTCACATTGATGTATTTGTGCTTGTATCCTGTATAAAGGCAAGCTGGTTTTCTGGAGTTGCCTGCATAAATTTAAGCCTAAGTTTGAAAGCTTTACATGCAAAACCATTCAGAAAAACTCAGAAATGTTGGATTTAAAAGAATTCATAACAAGTAAATAGAATATATTGCAAATTGCCTAAGTGGAATTCAATAGGCGTCTGATAAAAGCCACCTCCAGATTTTTACTGCTGCCCTAAAAACTTCAGTGCATAGCCAAGAAAAAATGCACAGGACTGAACTCTTATTTGAATGTAGCTGGCCATTAGCAGTGCAGCTGCCACTTTTACTTTGTCCCTCAACCTAAAATTATCTGTAATTCTTCTAGAGCAAGCAGGTAAGGCATCTCAGAACATAAAGAGGAGCAAAAAGCCACGTGCCACCTTCCCTGCCAGGGACAGAGAGCTGCTAGTAGCCAGGAGACAAGGTTAAAACAGGAAACACAAGAAAGCACCTACTCTCCAACCCCTTAATGCAAAACTGTTACTGGTACATGGCTCAACAAAAAGTGATGGTTACAAATACGTGGGATGATCATCTATTTGATTTCCCATTGCATTCACTTCAAAGATGCCAGCAGCTGCCTTTGTCACTGGTGAAAATCAATGTAAAATAGCAAGATAGACAGCTTGGTTTGCTCTCATGACTAGCTCAGCCACAAGGTAAGCAAAGCAGCAATTACATCAGCTGAAAGAGTAATTACATCAACTGAGAGAGCAGAACAGAAGTGTAAGGACTGCACAAATCAAGCAGCAAACTGTTTGAACACTGAAATGTCATACTCTGCCCTGCCAAGTCAGAGACAAGTTTGATCCTGCCTTGCAGATAAAGACAAAACCAGCAAGATTACCAACATTAAAACAAAAACAACAAGCCAACAATTAAAAAGCTTGGTAAACTTCCTATTACACCTAAGCAAATAGCCACAGACTATGAAAACAAGCATTCCAGGAGACCTAGAAAAATAACACTTTTATTACATGGTGCCACAACAGCAGTAGCACAGTGGTGTACTCAGAGAGGAATGAACTATTAAAATAAAACCTCTTGGATCAAATTTTATCAGCTAGAACGCTATCCAAAATCACCTGACCAGCAATTCAGTTTGGCTGCCCATTCAAAGTGTGACTTTGGTCCTACTCTAGTTTCCAGAGATCATTAAAAAAAAAAAAAAACCAGAAAAACAAACCCTGTCCAAGCCTTGCAATTAAGTATTAACTGGCGTCACTGAAAGCATCAGTCACTCTCACAGACGCTCTTGAGGAAACACAGAACAGAGGACGAGGTGTTCCCTCCCTCCTCTTTCAGATTATGGCTAAGAAAACACCTGAACAGATTTTTCACTCCCTAAAGTGTGTTTCCTCCACACAGGAAATCTCCAGGTAGGGATTTCCTTCATGGCATTATAAACTTCTGTCTCTTTTTCCTTCTGTTTTCCTGTGCTCACCAGGCCTGCTGGCGTTCTCAAGCACACCCTCCCTACCCATCACACTGAGGCACACACAGGTACCTCCAGCCTAGACAGAAGGTCACACAAAACTCCCAGAAAATAAATGAAACAGAGCTGGGCTTCCTCGTTCTCCAGGAGCTCCCACACGGAGCCGTACCTGTGGGAACATCCCACGGCAGATTGCTCTAGAGATGCTGACACTTAAATCCTGGGCTTCCCAAATCTGAATGTTCTCTCCAAAACTGCAGACTTTGGGAAAATGTGAGATGTCATACCAACAGGAGATGGAAGAGTTTTGGTGCCATACTGACCTGGTTTCTGTAGGAATCTCAAAGCAAACCACTGCTAGAAATTTTTTTTTAATTAATTGCTTGCGTTTTTGTAGCTGGCACTAATACCAAAGTTGTATTATGTGTACAAAAGAGATGTTGAAATAAGAAACATGCTATATCTAATTGTTCTAGACACACTTTCTAGGTTGGATGCATTAGTTTCCTTCTAAACAGTCAAGAATTTTACTTTGCTCAGGATCACAACAGGAGCCAAAAGTCTTTCCCAAGGCACACCTAAGTGGTGCAGTGGGCTTACCACAATCAATTCTTCTGAAGAGGCCATGGCTCAACAGAGATTTACACTTCAAAGAAAACGAAGTACCTACATTTCTACAAATCAATGGGAGGTTTTTTACCCTTGTGGCAGAACAAATGCCACAAACTGCAATTTGTCTCACAGCATCTCTTCATTAAAGTTCCTGAGCAGCTAAAAAAAACCACCTTGAAGGTTGCAAGGTCTCTGTGGAAGTGCAGCAACCTCCCTAGACATGCCTGAACCCTGCTTTTAGCAGTGACCTACTGCTGCCAGAGCAGTCAACCCTAGAATTAGCTGCAAACTCCAAGGATGATGCCAAGGATGGGATGATGCTCCATCCCAAACCCAGTTCTTAGTCTGCCCTGACCAGGGGGGTAGGCAAGCACAGAGCTGGTGAACAGCCCAGGCTTGGCTCCTGCAGGACTTTGTGGCCACCTTGCAAGCTCAACTCATGATCTATTAACCAGCATTCAAGGACCAGCTCCAGGTTTGCAGAGTGGACAACTGGACTGGCACAAATCCTTAGGTGCAGCACAAGGCACTGCACATTAAAGGGGATGAAAAGTTGTTTAGGCTTGCCAGAGATGGCATAAGGCAGCCTACATAGCACTTATTTAACACACCTACAATACTTTCCAAATATTTCTTAAAGATGGTGAGAAGTTTACCAATTTTAGCAGAGCCAAAAGTGACTCTTCTTGATTCTGCAATTCCCATAAGCCTCTAGAGACAGGTGGGAAGGGAAGCAAGGTCACCATAAAGTAAGATCATTTTACATTTCTAAGGTTTGGAAATGCTGTATCAGTAATAGAAACCATAACAAAGATTATTTCCTAACCCTTTATTCTTAAAGATATTTTGTCCACTTAGCAAGTGTCAGAAGACAAAGTTCTCACACAGAAGCAATACAAAATAAAGAAAATTTGTGAAGAGATCATATCTGTCCAAAACAACTTAGGCTTACACTTTACTTGACTTGGGACTCTATCCAAACTTGCAAGGAAAATCTATTACTATCATGCAGTTGAGATCTCCTGACAAAAGTTAAAAGTCAATGTTTTCTCACTTCAGTCTCCTCCTCTAAAGTGGAATTCTAGTGTTTGGGCTCCAAAAGTCCTTGCTGTGAGGTGGGAACGTGACCATACAATTCTTGTCATTAGTGATGAATGATGTTTATGAAATACTTTTGTACCAAGACTCTCATAATACTCACAAGAATGACTGTTGACCATTTCTGTTCTGGAAAACCATCTCTCAAGAGAGACAGAAAAACATGGAGATCAATATATTACTATGTACTTGATTCAAGGTGTAACCAAGTACACATACTGACTTTCAGAATGTCAGACAAACTTTAACTCACAGATTTTATTTTCAAAATACTCCATCATTTGACAGCAAATTTTATGCAGCTGAACAAAATTAGTGGAGCAGAAAGTTCTTTTAGCAAGGAACTGTGTCAATTTAGCTAGCAATTGTGCTCGTTAAACAAAACTATGAAGAAAGAAAACCTGAATACAGCCAGAGTTCAGAACCAAGAGGTCCAAGAGCTACCAGAAGGTTAGTTCATCTGATTATTGGGCTGTTTGCATTTCAGACAATGCGTCTGGGAGAGTGACAGATGAATGTGTTAAGGCAAAAAATTATTCAGACCCAAATAACCTCCAGAACACTTTCTACACATCATTTTCATTTAACCTAAAAGTCAACACTGAAGGAAGACGCATAAATGTATGGCCCTGTTTAGACACTTATCCAGCCACTGATTGCTCAAGTCAGTCTCCTGAATTTGTGGCTGTAGCGTCAGGTGCAACTTCACAACCAGCTGGAAACTCTTCTCCTTCCCAGTGTCACACTGAGGGGAGGAACAGCTGGCTTTAGCCTCACCACTGCGACTGGCAAGATGAAATGATTACTGCAACATGCAGACCTTGAAGACCACGCACCTTACTCTCAGCCACACCACCCACACCTGCAAACAGCACCTTGTCCTATTATTCATCCTATTTTAGTTATAAAATCATGCATTTGTGGTGCTCTGGCTGTCCTCTATGAATGGGCTCATTTCTACCCAGCACAGAGAAGACAAAGCTTTAATTTTCCTACAGTTACCATTCAGACATATCCAACACGTTTCTGCATTCATCATGAGAGGGTTTTTTTTCTTCATTGCACCAAGACAAATTAAGAGTTTCAGATATCAAAAGTAACACTTTATGATTCAAAGATATTTAACACCTCGAGGCTTCCAGGAGGCAGTCTGGACTTTGAAAGAAACAGGTTTCCTTGAAAACAGACTGCTTATTTTACAATGCTGTAATACTGGCTACTGCTAACAATTAGGGGGAAATGTTCTGAAATGCACATACCAGGGCCTAAGTGCATGAAAGAGAAGGAGTAACTCATTTTAACTTCATTTTAAAATACGGATGAGCTAATAAAAATTCATTTTGGGGGAGTGGTGGTGTGATTTTCATTTTGGTTGCTTTAATCAACAGATCTTTTGAGGAGAGAGACAGCTGGTACCATCTGTTCCCGGGCAGAATGAAAACTAAAATTTCTTTGCTGTACTTACATGTGAGGACTGAGTTCATAAAAGTTTCGGTTTCTGTATTCTTCCACTTTCTCTGGTGTATAAATGGGTAGAGGTCTGTAGGGGTTTATTGATATCACCACGCTGCCAATGTATGTCTGTTGAAGGAAAAGAGAAAATTATTGTGGATTTTTCTTTTTAATGTACTTTTGCTGCTTATATATTATTTGCCTATTGAATACTTATGTGAAAACAAACAAACAAACAAGCCTAAGTGTAGCAATGAATAAATATGTTCATACATTCTGAAACACCTTTTAGAGACTCTCTCTGTTGGGTACCAAGTAGCTATTTCTGCATAACTGAAAGCTCTTATGAACATTTTCTAAAATAAAGCCCCATCGTACTATATTTCTGTGACTAATTCAGTTGGGGGAGGGAAAGGCAAAAGGACACAGATGTTCACAAAGAACTGACTCCATCTGCATGGCAAATGTCACACGAGCTTTGCTGCAGCCCTTGGGCACTCACACCAAACCACATAAGGCAAGGCTGGCGTTGGGCTGTGCCCCTCTACCCAAGGAGGAACTTTATGTCACCTTGTCAAAGCCTCAGGCACAGAAGAAACCTGAAGGTGAACCGCCTCTGACAGGTTTCTGTCAAAGGAGAGATTTACTGCCAGGGTTCAAGCCAAAGTCCTACCATGGTTGCTCAGCAGACGTGAAGTGCCATTTTTATTTCCAGATTCTAAACATGCTCACCACCACCCTTGGAAAGCAAAGGGAGAAATGTCTTGTTTTACTCTGTTAGATCCCATGCACTGCTGGCCTGAAGGAAGACCAATTCTGTACACTATGACTACCATGTCTGCTCATGACACAATTTACTTGAATTCCTTATGTCTGCTGTCAGATAGCCCACAGCTTTCTGTGCCTCCCTCCAGCTCCAAGGGCTGCAATCCAACACACTGAGTGGCAAAAAATGCCAAAGCCCCACTCCATCCTGCCTGCAGATACTGACCAAAGATTAACAAAACCCCAAGTGTTTGGTATCTCTTTCCACAACTGTGAAATCAATAAATAACACCTGATGAAACATGGTTTTCCAGTAACCAGTGCTCCCTGAGAGGTGTAAATGCTCTACACAAAAGCTGCAGGTTCCCAATACTTGGATTACCTTTGCAGTAACTATGGAAGAAAAAAAACTATTGTTTTTTAAATGCTACGGTTCTAAAGGGCTTCTGCACAGGGATATCTCAGCACCTGACAATCACTATCTGGATTTTTCCTCATAATATTTCTTAGAGAAAAGTACTGTAAGTTGCACTTTTAAATGGAAGGAGAGACATGAGGAGCACAAGCTACTGACAAACGTTCAGTAGAGCACCAAATTATGGCCAGGGCTGCAGTAACAAATGAAAAATATTAATTGCTGCAAGCCTTCCATATCTAACTTTCATGTCTAAAGCAATTTCCTGCTAAATGCTACTAAATCTGGTCCTAAGCAAGGAGAGGAATATTTCTAATTTTCCATTGCACACGTACACACAGGCAAGCTGTGAACTCACTTGGCATTTTCTGTCCCAAACTGAGTGGAATAAACCAGACTGTAGTGATAAAACAAGCGGCATGAGGTCTCCAGAGACTTTCACAGTTCATCCTTGTAGTATTTCCCACTCCCAGGACGGATCAGAAGCAGCCACTGCTGACGATTCACTGTACAACAGCCGCCACAATGAAACACAGTACTTCACTAACTGGGCTGCAGACTCACCATTTCTAAGCAACACACACTTCCTCCTCTCCCTTCAACTGGCCAGAAACCTCCTGTAAAACGTTTTTCCCCGTGCATTCGAGCCCAGTACAGAGCCAGTACCCCCAGACAGGCTGGCTGCACCCCAAAAGCCCATGCCCAGTGGTGTGAGAGGCAGTGGGGTTGCACCCTGGCAGAGGGACAGCTCCAACCTGCCCTGCACCACAACCCGGAGGGAAGTGCCCCCAAACATTCAGATGTTGAGATCAACCCAAAATAATTAAGAGTTTTTCTTCTTTCAAGCACACACCGCAGTGTGTGCTTATTTACATGTTCTTCAAATAAAGAAAAAATTGTTCTAGTTTTGTGGTCATCCTCTCCCCATGGAGGAAAGCATCTTCCAACTATGTCTAATCTCTTTGGCTGAACAAGATGAAAATGCTAAAATTGCCTTTCTGCAGTGTTTACTTTGCTCTCTCTCAACACATGCGGCCTTGGCAATTTGCAAGTCTACAAATTCCTGGCAAGATTAACAGATGCCCAAGAGTAAGAAGCTTTCTAGTCTTCCCAAGTGCATGGATACCCCAGTTAGGACTCTTCCCTGATAAAACATTAATAAATTGTTTCCTGCTAAATCTGAGGAATTTGTGAGTTCAGCCTGTTGTGAAACCAGTGTTGCAAAGTATCAGCAGAAGAGAGATGAAGGCCAAATCTTGAACATTATATTTTGAAACATGAATTCTTTGGAACACAAAGACTTGTCCCTATTCTGCTACCGTAATAGCGTACAATTTAATTGCTAAGTTCCTTGAAGTACCCTGGGACGTCAAGCTAAAGAAAGATGATTGAAAGTGAAAACCTTGATTTTTAATTTTGAATACAGGCATTTAAATGAGATTTATTTAGAACCATGTCTTCATAGCTAAGTACCGCTTAGAAAATGTATTTTGGGAATTCAAGTCAGCTCTTTACTGTCAGACACGAGCAAATACGGACCATTTCCTAAAATATTAATATTTCAAAAGGTCAAATGGCTATATTGAAACAAAGACATACTCCAATCCATTTTAAACACCAAGCCAAAGTGTGCCAAGAAGTCACTGGGTTTGTTGCAAAGCTGCTTACAAGAACTAATACATTTCCTCTTCTGAAAATGCCAATCTCTCAAAGCTGATGCCTAATAGCTACTTGCTACTGGTGGTCTATGAGATTCCACATAACAGGGATAAACAGATCCGGAAAATAGCTTTCCCACATAACATCTGTCTTCCCACCAGAACTCTACTATAAACAAACAAAATAAATGGCTTAAATCCTTGAGCGAGCGACAAGCGCAGAAACATTCCAGTGCCGAAAGCAGAACACCCAAGAGTAGTGGGAGACCATACCACAGCACCCCAGGGACGAAAGCGATTCTTGAATTTCCCTGCTTAAGGACAAAAATGAAACCCCAGATGAGTGGCCTCATGATGATGGATGCGCAAAATACAGTCAGGAGGTTTGATTTCGTTCTTGGTTTGACATGGTCTCGTTATGCAAGTTTGGATGAGATCTGCTGTCTCCTCAAGTTTTGCTAACTAGAGTCTTGATAACACTCCTTCCTCCCAACTTCTACTTTGTTGCAACTCACAAAGGCAAATTCTGTGTTTGCTCAGAGCACAAAGCAAAAGGACTCTCACTCATCGTTTCTCAGTGCATCTCTCATGTAGCGTGGCAACACTGTAAGGGGCTAAAATGTCAGCTTCAGAACGGAGCATTCAAATCTCTGTCAGCTTAAATGACAACACATTCTGCATTCTCCACCAAAACAACACATACAGCTCATTCCTGTTCAGTTAAGGGGTTAACACCTCAGCAGGAAGAAAATTCCAAATTCCAATTCAACTGGAGAAGCTGTTAATGTTCGTTACACATCACCTCTGAATACTGGTCGAGATGCAATGGCCAAGACCCTTTGATGTCCCACTTTCTCCCCCTAGTACTGGAAGCCAGTGTAACCACTTGGGGCAAGATACCAGTGCTACTTCAAGTTTATAGGCACCATGCAAGGCCTTCAGAGCCTTTCTAACCCAAGCAGACTGGCTTAAGAAAAAGCCTCAAATAGCAAGTTGATAACAAGGCTCTTGCTGCTTGTGAGAAATGTACAGGCAGCAGCCTCTTCCCAGTCAAGGGCTAGGGAAAGTTATTGCTATAAACTGGACATTTTCAGCTGAGAGGTTGCAGAAACCTTACAGTGAGCCCAGTGAAAGGTCCCCAAACACCTCTGTGGCCAGGGTGCACAAGCACTGCAGTGAAATCTGGCGCACAAGATAGAGGCAGTGCAGGCCAACCCAAGAAGGGGATCCTTTAAAGGACCACCAGTACAATTTATGGGAGAATATTTCACACCCTGGGATACAGTATACTAATAAAGTTATTTTTCCTCCTGTCAAAGTTAGACTTGCAATGCCCCAAGGGCCAGAAGAGAGAAGATTGCATCTGCAGAATCAGGGAACACTACTGACAACAGCTGAGGCTGCAGCACAGAAGTTGTACAGCCGGGGCTGTCGAAAAGCCTGCTCTGTATCCTTAAAAGCTTTTCTGGATCTGTGGCAATCTCTGCAAAGCAACCTTCTGCAGACTTTAAAATCATTAAACATCGACAGAGATTTGCTGCAAGCCTTCTGGAATTGTACCCTCCATCCCTTTTGTCAGCTCTGCTAAAAACAAACCCACTGCTTCTTACCTCTTGTAGCCTGTAACAACCCAGAGAAATTGGTGCTGCACACAAGTCAGTTCTGCTGTAAAATGCCCCAAGTGCTAATGGACCTGGCAAATGCACTGAATTCCCAGGGGCCAACAAGGTTCCTCTCTATGTATTTGATTTGTTAAACATTAGAGCACAGAAACAGAAAACAAAGAAATTTTAGTAAAATAAGATTGCTAGTGTGGATTCTTCCATTTATGCAAGCCAATTTTAACACTCCAGATATATATAATGCACATTCCTTTAGCAATGGCTATGCTCAAATAATCATTTGGTTCCTACAACTTTGAAGAGTTTCAGATCATGCCACCAAAACTATTCATTGGAATGAGAGCTAATAAAGGAAGAGCAAAGAAAAGTGTGACTAGATTTTATTGAATTAATCCAAAGCCAAAGCTTGCGCAGCATGTTTTCATTGTGGTAGGGGAGGGCTGTGTTTTGGTTTTGTGGGGGTTTCTTTTTAACATGACACATGAAAATTGTATTTCTAATATAATATTCATTTTCCTTTGTATTTGCCTGACCTACTGCAGTTCTGGATCTTGCCAATTCATAAGCACGTGTGCCGCTGCATGTTCAGAACAGCTGAGGCCAAGGAGATGGCAGAGGGAGCCTGTACTTACACATTCTAAGTTTTTTGAGCTGTCTCAATCTCAAACAGACCCTGGCAAATTCAAAACTGCAACTTTACTCTATAATGAAGTTTCCCATTTTAATAAACATTACCAGCTAGATTAGTACTGTATTAAAATACCACTTATTACTTGAACAATGATGCTGTGCACTCAAATTTGTTTTACATTGTGATTGGCCGCAACAAAACAGATAAATGCACTGTGCCTCTGCTCCATTGTGCTTTTTCAGGCTGGAAACACAAAGTTGCAAGAGATGATGTTTGAAAAGAGTAAGGAAAAGAGTAACATCAAGAGCAAAAGCAAAACCACCTGAGCCCATTGCTGTTTCTGGGGCTTTGGTTTACTGCATTCCTGTGTATGGCCACCGAGATGTTTGTATTCCTTGGTGGAGAGGGATGGGCTGGGTACTTGAAAAAGACAAACAAACAAACAAACGAAGATTTCATCCTGTAACACTCCAGGGTTTGCCGGCGCCGTTCCACAACAGCACATACAAAATAAACTCCACCTGTGATCCAAGCGGAGCAGCTGCACTTCAGGTTGAGGCAATGCTGGGCTAACGCTGCTTGTGCTTCAGTGAGCTGGGAGCTTGAGCAGAGAAAGGTATCACTGGATTTCTGAAGAAACACAGCCTATTCTCCATGATGATGAAAACTCTCTTGCTCAAGCCCACCTTCCTGGAAATAGCCTTTTAGTCCCAGAAAGACAGTGGACAAAGTCTGTATGTTGTAATAGAATAAAACCCCAATCCTGGTAAGCTACTCTGTGTGCTTAATGCAGTTACTAACTGGGATAGGCAGCCTTGTAAAACCTGGACAGGACAGTAAAGGTTGTAAAAAAACTACCCAGAAGAGCAGTGGGTGAGTTCCTGAAACTGAGAAGGGAAAAACATTCAAGGAAAATAAGAAACTGAGGAGACAAAATAACAGTCCTGTACCAAGGACATTAATGGCTGATATAATGACTCAAGAAACAAAGCTCAGACAGGTCACACAAAGGCAGAAGCCTACATCTATATTCCAGAGCAAACAATCACGACACAGGCAAGCTATGTCAAAGAGGATAACCACACTGCTAGAATAATCTTCTATATGGGCTTGATCCTGCAAGCCACTGTGCAAGCAGCAGCAGTCTGGACAAGCCGTGGGCAACCCACACTGGCCAGGACCAAGCCCTTAACTGCACTGCAACCTGTTTGAGATCCTAGCCCTGAAGTAAGAGCGGATCATTTGCCAGGGAAAGACACCCGCACGGCAAGTTGGAGCGAGTACTTGAGTGGATGCATGAGCACGGATTATCGGGTTTTTCTTCTGAGTTTCTTGAGGGCACAGAAATCTCTGCCCTGCTCAGTGAACATTGCTGGTAACCTCAATACCATTACGACAGACTCGAGTGTTATTATTAATGAAGCAGACTAATCCTCTCTGCTGGTCTCCTCTCTGGCTACACTGGGTTGATTTATACAAATACACAGAATTTCTACACAGCATGCAAATATAGGCAAAACCTGTAAATAAGTGATGAGGAAGTCAACCCAAAGGTGACACGAGAAATTTTCAAGACAGCATTTAAACACCCCTGAACATCAGTGCTTGCCCACTTTTCAAAAGATAAAGGCTTGTTTTCACAAGCAAACAGGAGCTGGAGATTGGATAGGTCTGTGCCAAGAAACCACTGGTGAAAACATTAGCAAGAGCATTCATTCAAAAATGTTCCATTATTTCTGAGTTAATAAAATGCGGGGGGAGAGAAGGGGAACCTTCTGCCGTGTTGCAGCCAAGGCTAACCTATGCTCTTCAGGGTGAAAGCCATGTTTTTACAGCACTTGGACATTTTTGCTTCTATTTCTGTCATTTGTCAATCTTTCATTAATCTTCCTTTTGTGTTTTGATTTCCTATAACATGCACTGAAACCATCAATAAATGCCCCAAATGTCATCATCACCTTAGTGAAGAAATGCATAGTATTTTGAGGCAAAGCCAACACTATAACTGGAGGCATTTCCTACACTTTCTCCTCTCTTTTTTCAAAGCATCACATCAGAGGCAAAAAAAGAAAGGGTGTGTAGGGGAGGAGAAGACCCCTACACACAGCCCACCAAATGCATACAGTTTTCTGGGATCCTTATTATTGTTTTCTTACTCCTTTATGCAAATACTGCATGCGGCCCTACAAACAGTGCCTCAAACACGAGGCTCAGCATCGTGGGAGCCGTACAGAAAGGAAAGGAAACAAAGCACTGCCTTGAGATAAATAACTCTCCTCCCACAAAGCACTTCAAGGTAAAAAGCAGCCAACCTGCTGCCTGTGAAAATCTTTACCCCTGACTCTGGGCAAGTTATAAAGTTTGTTTTGCCAGAGCAGGCTGATATGAAGGGCCAGAGGACCCACAGGATTTTTATCTAGATAACAAGCAAAACAAGATTTGCAGGGAGGCAGAATACTTCTTAGGCCACAAGGTATCACAGCAAAAGATGTGCCTTGGGCACACAAGCCTTTCTTCACATCTGAAGAAGCAGCAGGCTTCAAGGTCTTAGCCTGTGGCAGCTGCAACAATATTATTACTACAACTCGGTAGCTTCCCTCAAAGGGCAAAACTGTTGAGGCACTGATGGGAAAATTGCTCAAATTGACACAGGCATTCCCCAAGGGAGGAAGAGAAGGAGATGGGAGGAAACTCAGGTCCCCTGGGCTCCCATCACAGGCGGATGGATGGCTGCTCTGATCCAGCTCTCAAACCACCCTGCCTTTAAGAAGCTGGTCAGCCACCGCACCTGCCACTCCTCAAACTCCCAAAGGAAGACCAGAGCCCAGGCTGGACTCGCTGGATAAACACAAGTAAATACATGAAAGTACAAGAGAGCAGGGTCAGATCTGGCAGGAGGAAAGACTCTTCTGCGTGTTGCTGCAGGAGCAGCAAAGCACAGTCCTGCTACCAGCCAGCACGCACGCAGCAAGGGCGTACCCAAAAACCACAGGGGACAACAACCCTCGTCAAAACCCAACAAAGGACCCCACCTGGCCTCAAGAACAACATTTTAAAGGTGAACATGATCATGCTGGCATCAGGAGGTAATGAAATTGAGAATAAAATTGAACTTCAGCAATCACTCAGTTACTACTACCACACATTTTCCCAGGAAGCTCCATTTGTGTTTCCCAATACCACAAGACTCTCTTCTTCACAGCAGCAATGGGATGGTCACACAAGGCTGATGCAGACCAGGACAATTGGTCTCATTCACATAATTCTGTTCCCTACCCTGTTCTTGCAAGTGTAGCACCTGGAACAGCAGGTATGAGTGCAGCAGGAACAAAGCCACTGTGCTTGACAGCAATTCAGTGAACTCCTAAACAATCTAAGGTAGCTGAAAATGGGATGAATCAACAGTATAGACAGACACCATGGAGTAAAGGCAAGTCAAAACCAAAAAGGCTAACCCTAAAATATTAAAGCAATAGAGATCAACAGGAAGCGGCTCAGCCTACGAAACAAGCACACCACAATGGCCACGCCAGCAGAAGGCAGCCACGAGGATGGTACCTCAAACAGATAAAACAGAGTTATTACCCTGGAATGCCAAATATTTAATGTTTCAGTGATAAAACAACAAATGTGCAGTAACACAAGACTGCTGCTGCCCAAAGCAGCCCACAAACTCCATGCACCAGAAAATACAAATTAAACGCTGACATCAGAGAAAGATTGTTTTGTTGTAAGAACAAAAAGCAAACAAACATTTTCTTGTAAGGAACAAAATGTTGACCTCTGCAAATTTGGGAAGACTTCAAGAAACAACATAGCTGTGGGGAAAAATGTGCAGGGCAGCAGAATAAAGCCATATCTGACCTCTAAAGGCTGATTCCTGTGAGCCTACGCAGCTCCATTCCCCTCCAGACTCCTCACACCTCCCTTGACACTTCCACATGCCTCGCAAAGCAACAAACCCAGCATAAAAGTAAGTTTCAGACCAGTACAAATACTACATTTTATCCAAAATCCCTACCATTCATGAGTCATTGTAAATGCATATATAAGACAGATGCCCCCTCCCATTTGTCAGCATCCCAAACTACAAAGGAAAAATAATTGCTGAGCTGGATTGGGCGAGCATATTTCAGTCAACTTAGGGAAAAAAAAAAAAAACTTTCAGAGAGGGAGTTCAACAGAACAAGCCAAAAATTCATCAATCACACACAAACTGAACTTTATGAATGTATTTAAAGTTTTCCATGCGGTCTGCAGGTCACACATTTTAACCGCACAAACTGCTCCCTGAAACCTTAAAATAATCAACATTGTGGGATTCTTTCCTACTTGCTAATGCATTGCCCATGAGCCACATTTTACTTTGTAAAGTTAACGAAAGACTCCCACGGGCTTTTGTTACCAACAGTTACAGAAAAGAACTTTTGTGGAACAGCGATGAAAATGTTATCAACGTAAAGTTTAAGAGTTGCAAAAACAATATAATAAACAATTACAGCTTTCTAATGAGATTTTTCTTGGTCAGACATACCTCAGACATTTCCAGACATGACTAAACTCTAAGATTCCCATTTCCAATTAACACATGCATGTTACCCAACAAACCCTCCCCCCTAAAGCCACTCAGCATGAGATTACTGCAGAATCTGATGGTCTTTAGTAGAATACTTGGCCTAACTCCAGCTCCACCAGCCTTCATGCTTATTTTTATAGGCACAGCCTCCAGCTTTGCGCTCTAGTGTGTAACACAACACCCAAGTCTATTAAACTTTCCACCAAATATACATAAAATTGAACAACAAGTAATCAAGCCACAGTCTGTTCCCTCACTCTTAGGAGAGAACTCATTGCCCTGTTTGCACCACGGCATGAAACTTTGCCAATGTTCTTGAAAGGCTTACAGTGAACGTGCCTGGGACGATACCAAAGGACCATCACAGGATCCAGATCTAAATGCTTTTGCAAAGGGAGCTCTTATGGAGGAGATCTAGAGTTTCAAAGGGGCAAATGGAGCTGGCACCCGGATCTCCAACATCAAATATTCAGCATCAAACATAACAACTGTAAAAGAGACTAGAAAAGGCAAAAAAATAATCTTCTAGTGGAATGAGCCCAACTATCTTGTCATCTTTGGCTATGGGGAGGGGAGAGGTTTGGCATTGTTCACTGATGGCTCGATCTGACTCTCACATTTCACAGAATCACAGAAGAGTTTGAGTTGGAAGGAATTTTTAAAGGTCTGTAGTCCAATCCCCTCTGCAATGAGCAGGGACATCTCCAACTAGACCAGGTTGCTCATAGCTCATCCCCATGCTGACCTTGAATGTTTCCAGGGATGGGGCACCTACCACCTCTCTGGACAACTTGTTAGAGTGTTTCACTATCCACATCATAAAAAATTTTCTTGCTTATTATCTAGTCTAAATCTACCCTCTTTTAGTTTCAAACCAATATTCCTCATCCTATCACAACTGGCTTTACTAAAAGGTTTGTGCCCACCTCTCTCGTAAGCCCCTTTGTGCATTTACCTACCCAAGGCTGGCAAACACAATCGTGCAGCATCCAGCCAACTTTACAGCATCTTCAAAGCTATCCATGTTACAAGCCTCATTCCTCACAACAAACCCTTTTGAAGGTTATAACTGCAACTCCCTTTTAAAACTAACATATGTAGCACAGACACAGCCTCCAGTCTGCAGGAAACAGCTTAGAAACCCATGTTGGGTAAGACTGGCTTGCTGCAGCTTGACTTTGTTCTTTAAACTTGGACACAACTTCTGGTAATGCCTGCAGTGAAGCACTGACATGAGGGCTGAACTTCAGCCCTCAGCCGAGCCATTAAAGAACAAATCCATTCCTAGTGCCCTCTGGATCCTGAGAGGTCACTTTCTGTATGTAGCTTGTCGGAGCGGCAGAAGTCTGCAGTCTCGGTTAAGCACCAACAGCAGCTCTCTAATAGTGAAATTTGGTTTCCCCAGGATGCAAGCTACAGATTTTACATGGTAAAACAAGCCCTCCTTCCAGGTGTAACAGAGGCTTCGTTGTCCTTATGAGATCTAAAAGCAGAAATGCAAAGTGTAGTTGCCATGAGTGAGAAGAGAGTTGGTGGCAACAAGGAGAAAGTAGAGAAGAGGTTGTACTTGAAAATTAACGTGGTTGTTACACTGAGCACCATTCCAACTGTTACTGTTTTACAAGTTTTCTGAAATATGCAACGGAGGCATGAAAATTTGCAAGGCAGCAAAACTCAACTGATATGGAGAGGAGACAATATTCCTCAAGTGATTTGGTAAATAAAACCATGCAGCATCACAAGCCAAGTAACTTGCATACTTGGTAGCAGCATGTGGCACAGGTATAAACGTTTTAATACTTGCAAAGATCCGCAACATTTGGCCTTCATATTGTGGATTCACACACAGAGCTTGTAAGACCTTAAAAAAACAGGCTTTCCCACCTGCAAGCCAAAGGATCCTACATTGCTACGGAAAAGTGACACCTGGTATCACCTACCAAAGCACATAATACAGATAATTACATTGCACATCAGTGCCAGGTGCAACAGAATCAGAAACTGGGGGGAAATACATCACTGTCACCATCTTAAAGAACTGTGCATTTGAACACGTGTTGTCAGCTGGCTCATAACAGCAGATAAAAACAAAACAGAATACTCATTTGCCATTCAACCCAATTTCTTTCAAGAAAAAAACATCCAGTCTGAATTAAGCAGAAACATGTAATTAAATACTTTGCAATCCATAGTAGTTTACAGAAAAAAAAAAAAAAAAGAAAGAAAAAAGAAACCAAAAAATCCCCTCGAGAAATCCACTCCCATAAGATTTATAGCAATCCTTCACAAGAAACTGCATGGTCCAGGTTGCCCTCACAGAACAGGTTTGTATCTTTAATGTTTTAAATAAAACTTTCAACTATGACCCAAAGATTGGGCTGTGTGGTACTGCCTTCTTTAATCTCCAGGCAAATAGCTCTCTTTCCTTTTCTTTTCCTTCATATTTTCTTGAGTTAAGTGGAATGAGATGATTCGGTATCACCCACTGTTACTGCAGGCATTAGGAAGAGAGTATTAACCCTAAAACTGATGTGGAACATGTTAAGTGTACAAGCCACTGACTGGAAAAAAAAAACCTCTGAATCCCAGGAGAGGCAGCCACTGCAGTTGTTGAAAATTAAGGATTTGCCAGAAGCAAGATGAAAGAGCAGAAAAGAGAAGTCTGATATCAACCTGCCTGTATCAACATCCAAGGGTTATCCACAGGGAACAGAACACATCGTCAAGGAACAAGGAAAATGTAAGACACAAAGTTTTGCAAATGTAACTCTCAAGGGTATAAGGAAAGCTGGGAAAAAAAAGTTATATTTTTCTTAATCATTGTGGAAAAAATGTTTCCACAAATATACATTGTTTTGGTTTGGTTTTGATAATTTAAATTGTCAGCACGACCTGAAGGACAAATCAGTGGAGATGATACAACAGCAGTTAGGAGCAACTGTGTATTACCAACCTAATGTCTCCAGAAAAGGGAGCAGGCCTGGTTCAGCAGGAAAATTGAGATGTGACAGACAATGAATTAGCAGAGGTACAAAAGCACAGACTATAACTAAGGGATAGAAGAAGCAAACAAAAATAGCACAGATCTTTCCATACCTTCTCCTTTCCATTCTCCAGTATAATGAAACCATGATAGTCCAAATGCTTAGCAAGAATGAAAAATATAATCACACTAAACATTAAAAAGGGGGGGAAGGCTAAATTATAATTAAGTACAGAACATTTATTTGACTGTAGTAAGCTGCAGACACAATTGCTTGCAGATCATAGCTATATTCTGGCTTTAATATTTAGGCTCACCAGCAGCCTTGGAAAGTCTCTACAAACCATTAAGTTCACACAGCCTAAGCAGTATAACAGGTACAATACCGTGCCCATTTTAGCAAAAGTGGAACAAAGAGATGAAGCAGGAAATGAAAGGCTTAACTGGAATCACAATTTGCCTCTTCATTCCCTGCCTGTTTCAACTGCCAGTTCACAACCTCTCCTGTTGATCATCACTCAGAGATGAATATGCCTGAAGACTTTGATTACTTCCACATATATCCAAGCTCACTGTATCTAGTTTAAAATCCAACCATTTTAACAAACACAACGCTTTTGCAAATCAAAGATAGCAGGCAACATTTAAGTTAGCCTTAGCATATTCCAAGCATGTTTTGTTTCTACTTCAGCCTGCTCTAACGTCCTGGAAGAGCCTTCCCTGTAAGTGAATTATTTATAACTGCAAATGCCCTGTGACAACAGGAGCATCAAAGTTACTGTTAGCAGCAGTTCTGGAACTGTTCTTTATGAAAATCAGAGGTCCCCTGTGTTGTGCAATGGGGACAAAGAAAAAGGAAAAATATCCCAGATGGGAAAGATCAAGTGCAAAAAATGCAGTACAGGAAAGACTACAGCACAAATAAGGTTTAAAACATCCCTAATACAACAGATAATGTTCAGGCACTCAGTCTGTGTGTATCCTTAAAAATAAACACATATCTTAAGAATGACAGCATAGCTCCCCATAGGATGTTATTTCTTAACATATACTCACATAAACTTCATTGTGATCAAAGCGCTTCTTCAGGTTATTGATGAATGAATCTTCATTAAGTGGCTCTAAAAGAACCATATCTCCCACCCCTATCATGTCGTCTAAAAGCGACGTCTTGACCTCCATTTTGGCCATTTTGTCCTGGGAAAAACAAAAGAAACAAGAATAAAACAAACAGCAAAGGTTCGCTCAAGGTTATCCTAATTATTCACGGGCATTCTCTAGTAACACTACTTTAGGAATGAAAGTTAAAAATCCATCAAAGAACACTACATTAAAATTATGTTTCCAAGGCACCTTCTCAAAGTCATTCCATCTACCCAGGCAATCCACATGATTACAAAATTTAACTTCTAATAGTCAACAATGCCTTCTGGTCCACTGTACATTAAACATGAAACTCCTAGAAACGGGAATGAAGATTCCAGTGGACATCACAGCCAGATTATTTGGACGACTTCAACACAAAGCTCAAGTGCATGGAAACCCGCGTTTTATCGAAAGCTTCATCAGGATCTCCAAACTAGGGTTTAAATTTGCCAATACCTTAATCTGAATTTCTTTTTCACTCTTACTTGCATTTCTCAAACTCCATCAATATGGAAATGGAAACCAACTCAGTGAACCCACTCAGAGACAAAAAACACACTATTTGATCTTAGTTCATGAACCTTGGTCCCTAAAGTGCCTGTATTCCAGTACAGTGCTGGGTTTGGCTACATGAAGCTACCAAATTACTTGATTTACTTGTAATTTTGTTGCTTGAGAGAACATTTTCACAGGGCAGCAACAATCCAGCTGAGAAGTGAAGACTCTGCATCAATATAACCAGAGTGGCAAAAGTCGGAAGCTGGGCTTGAACAGGGGACCAGGATCAAACAAAGTAAGCAAGTCTGATAAAGGAAGTCATTTAAACAAAGAAGTCAAGGTCAGGCCAAAACTTGGCACTTATTTGATCCTCCCAGCCTTTTATCCCTCCAATCCAAATGCTGGAGAAGATTACTGAGCTCCTCAAGACCTCCAGGCACACAGTTAATGCTTTCAGCTTTTGTGAGGAGACTGAAAAATGGATGGATTCACAGCAGCAGCCAGCAAACAGGGAACCAGAGGTGAGAGAACAACTTTGCTGACCACACAAACCAAGGACCAGCCACTGCACAGCTACAGCTACACAGAACAACAGCTCAGCTTCCCCAGTCAGCTGTCACCTCCCAGCTACGGAATGCTATCAGGCAGTCCTTGTTCCCCCTATCACTGCTGCACATTTTAATTCTAAATATTTTTTCTTGTTTCCCCAAATGCCATTGAGCAGCTATTACCTTATATAATCAGTGCTACCTTGTCACAGTAGCTCTCCATTAGATAGCTAATTTAAAACAAGCAAAGTCTTTTACCTCCCCCTTCTGCCTGCAGCCACTACTTTACTAAAAGTTATTTGATGTTTTTCATCAGTGAGTGACATTTGAGGGATTTTAGATCAAGACTTAAGTCTTGCTTGATGTTTTTCCAAATTCAACTAAGAAGCGCAGCTCCACAGGCAGCTAACAAAGTGATACAAAAAGATCCCTAAAACCTGAACCAAGCCTGGGAATTACTAGAAATTCACATGGAAATGCAAAAACAGTGCTGAACTATGGTAACCAACCAAAGCTGAGTCAACTCTGCTAAACAAACAAAAGAGCATTTATTTTAAACAGAAACACTGGACAAATATTTTTGTAGAGAAAGATACTTTTATTCTTAAAAATTCACCTCTCTGCCTCACTAAAACATTTTAAACATTCATAGAATCTTTTCAGAGGTATCACTTCAACTTCTGCATCCTATTAAGACAAATTCTTTAAACTACCAATCTTCCTCACTGACCTGATTACTTACCATACATCAACTAATGCTCAAATAATTTTTGAAGGCTGAAAAAATAAAGCCCTTCTCAAATATGGAATTCATTAAATAATGGGTTTGTAGCCAAATACATTAAAAAAGCCAACACAAAAATCCTAATAAGGGCAATTTAAACCTAAAATTTAAGTTCTAAGTACTATACCTCGTTTACCATTGTGAAATTACATACCACCTACCACACTTCATGCATCACTGCCTGGGAATTTCAAGAGCAAGAGCAGCCAAACTGATCCCTGTATTCCCAAACTGTTGCAGAAGACACTGTACCTACTACTATGGATCAAAAAGTTGTACACAAATATTAATTTAATATATTGACAATATATTGGAAAAGTTTGATTTTATGGTCAAAGGCTAAATTTCATCTTCGTTTCTTCCACAATAATTAACAGCACTCTATGGTTAAAATATTTTCATTAACTTGCGAGTTAGAAAATACTAGAAACCCAAATGATGAAAAAAATTGGACAATAGGCTGAGACTACTCATTTAACACTGATTGCTCAAAATAATTTCCAATAGACTAGCCTTTGCAAAAATTCATTAAAGATTACCTCATACACTTATGTATGATTCAAGAGTATTCTGCCATACCAATGTTGTTAGATTTTGCTTTGGTGGAATCCAGTCTTAACCTCAGCTCTGGTTTAGCTAACAAAGGAAAATCCAGCTTGTGGGATAATTTGGTTGTCTACCTGAGGTAAAAAGTGGGGGGAAAAAAGCACTGCTAAGAGAAACCAACAATGTTTAAACATATATTAATAAATTAAATAGGACTTAATAATTGAAAACTACTAGGAGAATGTAGTAGAAGATCAATATATAGCACTTTGAAAGTACCAAATACTAATTTTAGAAGTAGCTTTATAAAAAAATGTCAAAAATTAGCACACTACACATAAAAAAAAAAATCAAACCCTTGCAACATTACATGGCTAAACTTCAGAAAAAGCTCAGAAACTCAATCCAAATTCATGTCCAAGTATTTGCCATATACTCAAAGATGCCTTGCAGCTGTTAATATTTTCCCATCAGCACTGCTGACAGCGTGCTCACCGCAGTTTGGAGAGCAGTACATGAAAGCAAGAGGCTTCTCCTTTTGCATGCATTCACGCACCTTTAAAAAGATAAATATTTCTCAAGAACCAGATCTGTGAGAGGGATGGGACCCAAACCTGCTCCCAGTGCCTGAGAGATCAGGAGTGACCGAAGCCACAGCTGTTGGTGAGAGAGCAAACCTGGGCAAACCCAGACTTAGGATAGAGAAAAGAACCAGACTGGGTTGCAGCCTATTAAACCAGGACGGGTTTAATGATTTCCAAATGAAGCCTGCTGAATGGTGGAAGGTGAATAGAGGTACTGCTGGGAGGCTCTATTTGAACTGCACTGTCATTTCAGAAATTCAATTAAAAACAAGTGCATGAAGATTACAGCTGCAAATTATTAATATAGCAAAATTTAGCTCAGAAAAAAAAAAAAGCCTAAAATTCTTCTAATGCTTCTAGTCTGCAAATCAGATTCTTCCTCCAACACTCCCTGGTCTCACCCCTACCCACTTACCACTTGAGGCTTCTCCCAAATATACTCTTCTTGTCCCTAAAGGAAAGATCGGCAGTGTTTCAAAATACCTCCTTTTTCTGTAGGCAGTTGTCAAATCTGTTCTTCCTCCGTTCGGTCTCATATATAAGCCTTAATTCAATGGAGTGAGAACATTTGCAACATGTTTCCATTCTCAGAAAGATTTTTTAAAAGTTTATTCAGTAATCCTTCACAGCTTGATCTGTTTTATGTTGGACAACATGCTTGGGAGGAGAAGTGCTGGGCAGGCTGTGTCTTTAAAATGCTTTTATCCACACACTCCCACGCCACACAGAGCCTTTTAAAACATAGACTGTTGCATCCACTGCTTGCAGTGCCTGGGATTGCCATCCAGCCAGGCCAGTTGAATCTAAAACCTTCTTGCCCCTCTTGGCCACAAGAATGGCAAATTAAAAATCACAGCATCCCACAGCCACAGCAGTCATATCATTGGCCATTCTGAAACAAGAGCTAATGAGAACTATAAATAGAAGAGGATACAGAGAATAGGCAAAACCCCCAAAGCCTTGCACAATTAAATGCACACATTCTCTACAGGGGAAATGAAGTAATGCCCTGTTATTGGCATACAGTATGTTACGGAATTGTCCAAGGTTTTCCACATCACCCTCCAACAGTAGAACAGCAACAATTGTCAGCAGCTTCCTACAGCTGTGCAGTCCTTAGCTCACACTAAGGGTTTGGTGCACTGGAACTATCACTGGCTGCAGAGGTGGCTTGGCTTTTTTCTTTCCTGGCATTGTAGCAAGAGGACAATTTCCCTACCATCAAAATTGACACAGATGTGCTCACATATGCTTCAAGCTCTGATTACTTAAAAACAAAAAAAAAAAACCCAAGCCTTTGGTTTCACTACAACCAGCTCACTGTAGAAAGTAACCCCGTTTTTCTTTTATAAGTCTTAACAGGGACAATGTGCAACATCAGTAACTCAATAGTGGAGTTCAAACTGATTTCAGGTTCCAGGTCTGATCCTGAGCCCCTGTCAGGCTGTAATTAGGCTTGCCCACCCCTTCCCTGTTTTCTGTGTCCGGGAGCAATCAGCCCACACAGAGTGGGGACGTTGGCAGGCCACTGCTGCAAAAAGCAGCCAGGGACACAATGTCATTACTTGAACAAAACAAAACCGAAAGGGGCTGCAACCATCATCTCGGGCTGCTCATGACAAGCCTAAGTACCAATTTAGCAAGAGGCAGGATTTAAATTTATCCTGTTCTGCTGCCTAGCAAACCCTGTGCCTCACCAGCCTCTGGCTGATGCCCCGAAGGTGGAGTTCGTGTGAAACACCCTGTGCTGGCTCACCAGGCAAACTGAGGCAGACTGCAGCTGAGCTGTTACAATGCCCTTTTCACTCAGAGCTAGATTTCCCGACATCAGCATGCGTGAAAAAAAGGTTGATACCATCCAGAGGAAACCCTTGCTTTCCCTCCAGCCCCCTCCCGTCTGCTGCCAGGCCGCAGTCTGCCAGGAACACCGAACACCTGCAGCCTCCTGCCCAGCTGTGACTGCTCACAATTGTTGCTCCGACACATCCATGTCCTGTGGAAAAGAGCATGCAGAAAGCTGCACGGTGTTGCAGCCCCACTACTTTTTCCTGCAAGGAAATGGACTTGAGAAACGTGACAGACAAACTGCAGGAAGGAATGTTAATGGATATCGCAACAGCAGTAAAAGCACTCAAAGAACTGAAATGCTTCCTCTGACTCTCCATCTTTTCTTTTGGTTTCGCCAATGTCTGAATAGCTTCTGGATTCCTTTATTTCTCGCAGCCCTACTGAACAAATCAATGTTTTCCAAACTGGAAAAGTTTATAATTCTGAGCTTTTGAACTGGCTAATGTTTCTCACATCTTACCTACCAAGCAAGAGCTATTATTTGAAGCCTTGTGCAACCTCTCTTAAATTTCCATGGGCACTGAACATTACAAGTGTGCACCGGATTCCTTGAGTACTTAACAGCAAACAGCTCTGGTGAATTACAGAAGTAAAATGCGGCATTACGGGGTGTATTTGTATTGGGACCGCAGGAATGTTTGCATTCAGCATCAGCTAAATGGGAACAGCCCTTTAGCAACATCAGATTAGGACAGTTTCGCACCAGTGACTGCAATTTAGATGACAGAAGATCTGACCCGAGAATTCCATAGGAGAAATGAATGCTCCGCCGGCCTCTGCTACCAAACACCAGGCATTTATCTAAAGATTGGGTAATTTTCAAGAAAGAATCAGGCCATTTAAGGTACTGTTGAACAAACAGCTGCAACCACGTGAGGCAATATCACCTTTTAATAGTTTAACAATGGAGACTTAACTGCAGTTCAGAAAAACTGATAGTGTGATAATTACACTGCATTAGGACATGTACAAAAGGTTTGCTGGGACACTATCTCCTCCTGACATAAACTGTGGATGAAACTTTCTTCATTAACAGGACTCAGGTTCTTCATAAATGCGTAAGTGAGAGGTCTGGTTGTTGTGGTTCTTTGGGGCTTGTTGGGGGGGTATTGGGGTTTTTGTTTTGGTGTGGGGGTGGGGTGTTTTTTATTTTTACATCAGCTTGGTTGCAACCCACATTAAGCAGTAATCTCCCCTAAAGTGAGAGAGATGCTTCTCTCGTGCCTCTGTTCCTATTATGATGAGACTATGAACAACTCTGGTACCACCGAAAAGGTGCACAGTGCCTTACCACAAAACCGAAATCACACGAGCCGTGTATGCAGAAGATACAGCTCTGCCCTTCTTCTCTTCCTTAAAAAAAAAGACTAACTCAGCAGCCGAGGGGGCTGTTTGCATTTCTCTAAGGCTACTTTGTGTTATTTTTCTCCCAGTAGTTTGAATAACATTAGCATGGATATTACCTGCTCTACGAGACCACGGGGTATATCTATTCTGTTATTTCTACTTTACAGTCCCAGCAGTACACGTCTTCAAATTACTTCTAATAATTATTTTGCAACCACAACACAATAACTGCCACCAGTAATCACACTCTGGGGTTGATCTATTACCTACCTCAGCTTTCTGCCTTGCTTTAACTCATCTGGGTCAGTCATACCGTCACACCAGGTTCTGGGAAAAACATTTGGGTCTTTCAACGTTGCTAAGGCACTCTTTGTTAGCAGCTGTGAAAATACAGCCAAAATATGTCTGCTACTCCATTTTTACCCTGCAAATGTTCCTTTACATTCTGGATTATATTGACAGGTTTCAAAGAATATAGGTGTGAAGTGGCCTTTTCTGTAAGTGGTTTTTCTAGAGTCCTTATTTTCTTTTTTTTTTTCCTTTATTTAGTTTAAACTAAATAAAGAGTTATTTATCTCCAAGGGAGAACACCTTGGGCATTTTCAATGCATCTAGAAATAGGTCTTCACTACCAAGGCTACTTACAGTCCAGACTTCTGGTGAAATTCCCACTGAGTTCAGCAGAAACAGAATCCATGGTGGTTTCTTATATTTAGGCTTTTCTTAGTCATTGCCTAGCCACAGAGTTTTATAATCATTCCAGGTCCACATCTACAGAAAGGGATAAAGTATTCAGGAACAAAGGGGGTCCATTTTTTGGCACATACCTTGCTAAGATTTCCTTGAATCTTTTTTAAAATAAGGGACAAAGTGTGACTGCAAAGGCTGAAGTTGTCAAAGGTCCTGCCTTCTCCCCCTAAACCAAACACTAGATTTCAGACTGACAGTGTTCTTCAGACAACACAACTTTTAAAAAGTTGTCAGTACAGGATATGGAGACATAGAAAACAGCTCCATTCTTTCAGGAAAAAAAAAAAATCTTTTACTACTGGACAGCCAAGCTCCACTAAGCAGTGGGTGCCCTTTTAAACTGATTACCCTCATCTTTCAAGCTGCCGCCTAAAGTTTTCTGCCAATTTTGGGGGATCCTGCCCAATCCAAAGGTTACGTTTGCAGAACAGGGGCACAAAAAACAAGGTAGTGTTTATTTATATTAGGGGATCTTCTTTGTTTGCAGTATGTCACACACCAGTAGCTTGCCACCACACCAGAGCTTGGGTTCAAAAGATCTCTCAGTAGCAGATCCCCAAAAAACACTTTTACACACAATCAGCCCTCACAAAGTCAAATCACTTCTTTCAACTGAGGTTTCAGTCCCTCGGGAGCAATCCAGCAATCAGCTGTAATCGAGATCTTTGATTACAATAGGATTTTTACTTTCTATTCCACACAAGCACATGGGCAGAAAGCAAGCCTTGCTTTCCTGCAGTCAGCACGGGAACTACACACCCCTGATCCAGGCAAAAGAACTGCTCATGGTGGAGCAACTGGAGTGAACACTGATTTATTTACACTGTGGGGAAGGTAGCTACTAAGAGATGCCTTAAAACTACAGGGTTAAAATACAGAGTACACACTAATCTTCCCCTCAAATGCTTTGTTGCCTGTTAAGAGGTCGGTGATAAGCCCTGAAGATATGCAGAAAATGAAATAACAGGCCAGGTAACAGCACAGCTTCACTCAGCTGCCAACAGCAGAAGGAAAAGCAGCCACAGAAAGTCATCACAACAGCCACTGAACTAGGCTTAAAACCGGTCACAGATGAAGACAAACCTAATCAGGGGCTTCAGGAAATCCAGATCCCAGAAAAGGCATCAGTGCCTGTATCTACCCAGCATCAAGTCAGGCACGATAACTGAGCACACCCTAACTCCTAGAGCAGTTGGCACTCACAGGTTACCACAGTTTCCATGCACCCATATCCTCTTCCAAGCAGTAAAAGTCTGGGTAAAGCAAAAATTTCCCTGTACTTTTCCATTTAAAACAGGAGGAAAAGAAGTCACACAAATACCACCCCAGAGACCTTATTCTTGCCCATTGCAATTTCCCCTCCTCAAAACCTCACTGGTGGGGTCCTTGTAATATTTGTAAATAACATTTGGAATGTTTTTAGGCTAGTATTTAATGAAAATAAGACAAATCATGCCAGCTGTACATCTCTTGGTCTATGCATCTACTCTCACACACATCTAATGTTGAATTTCATTGAACAGGACACAGTAAAGGACAACAGAACAGCTGATGTTCCACACAAAAGCAGGCGGGAGAGGAGATCTGAGCACAATCATTCCATCAGAGACATGGGCTGCAAGGAGAACAAACCCCTTATTAACTACCACAGAGCAGAAAAATCGCTCTGCAAAATTCCCTAGCTGCACAAAAAGCTTCAAATGGAAATTATTACTGCTTCGCAAGTCAATCCATCACAAGAGAAAAACCTGCAGGAAGTCAGACTCGACTAGTCCCATTTCTCCCAGGAGCAGCTGCCAAGGTAGAACAGCAGTGGCAAGGTTTCAGCCCACCACTTGCCATCACTGTCTATTCTGCACATCAATTTCTGTCCAGCAAGCCACTGCTATTTTTTAATGAAGGGAGGGAATAAAAGAATTTGGATGCAAGTGTTGCGGGAAGAGGAAGCATTATTTGCCCAAACCTAAGATAAAAAAGAATCTATTTAAGGGAAGACAAGGCTTAAATAAATTACATGTACTGTTTAGACATGTTTGCTTGTCTCAAGCAGTTGACCTATATCCACAATTTTGTCATTTTCATGCTCAACAGTCATTTTCAGATGCACACCTTCAATTAGAGGACAAAAGTCATCAATTTCTGAATCAAGGCATCTCCAGCTCTTCCTGTGTATCGTATCAAGAGATATTTCAGACAATGGGAGTGGTCCATGAAGTTGCATTTCAACACACGGTAATCACTCTTGTCCAGATGTCCATGAAGTTAGAAGCCAGCAGATGGTGTTTTTATTAACAACTAGCATGATAAACAGAGATTTTCCAAATAAAATATAACACTTCACAGATTTAGAGAGGGACACCTTCTTAAAACATCAATACAGAGCAACTCCCTTCCACAGACGGAAAGCAGCCGGTCCCATGGCAGGCAAACTCAACACAAACTCAAAGCTACTAAGTTTCCCCTCGCTGTGTTTCACGAGAACTATCATCTGCCAATTTTTAGGAAGCAAAAAGTTCTATTCACACGAGATACAGGCAAGCTCCCTGTGTTCCAGAAATCTGTTAGAAGGCACAAGGAGGTCCAGCTCTCCCCTTGCTTGCCAAAAGATTTTTCAGGGTTTCTCCTGGAGTGAACTTTGTTTCAACAGAGCCCTTTGATCAGTGAAGGTAATCTCCAGAGTCCTTTTAACTCCAGCAGCCTGACAGCCTGTGAGCTGAACAATGGCAATGGTAGCCAAATCTGTTCTGTGTGCTCCAGACCAGTGCCAAACACACTGCATCCTACAGCCATGAACTACTACACTGCACTGCTCCAGAGCGCCATTTTCCATCCTTCTCCATGAGAAATAGTTCTTTTGGTGTGCCTTATTTCTACACTAAATTTATTCATGATCAGCTAATATCCACTTCTTCTTGCTTTTGCTAATGCTGCTGGGGTTTGGTTTTGTTTTTAAATTTAAATGTGTTTTCTGCCTCACAGGAAAGTATTGACAGAGGTTCATCTCATGGACTTCATTCCAAATAATGCATAGCCAGTATTGCCCATTTCCCTCTCAGTGGCCTTTCCATCCCCCTTTACCATCCCAATCACCCTTTTCTGCTCCCTCCCCTATTTGAGCCCATCTTGGCCGAGCAGGGATTAACCAAGGCTGTACAAAGGATTCCTGGTACCTCATGGCAGCAGTATTTCCTCACCACCACCAGGAATATTCCTTAATAGAGAGAGGGATTCATTGTCACCCCCTCCATGACTCTTCTCCCTTCTCCAAAGGTTTACAGGGAATTAGCACTTCCCTAGATTACTCTGCACAACAAACCTCAACTGCTCCATCAGTCACAGACCTACACACACTTAAAAGCTAGCAGACACTCAAGCAACCACTTGTTTAGCTTGTAGGGTTAACAATTCCCCGAAATAATCTGTCTTTCAACCTCTACCACCTTTCTGCTGCCCTCTCTTCAAGCCTCTCTTGATGAAAAGGCAGAGAAGCTGTTACTTTTGCTGGAAGTTAGAGATCCCAGGCATCCCTTCTTTCACATCAGGTAAGTATGAGCTTTGCTAGGAAAAGCTTTCTTCCCAACCCTCAAACATGAAGCTCTAGCAAAGCTATTCAGTGAAGAGTGAACTGGTTCCCAGAGTCCCAGAAAAAATGGCACCTCTTCATCTCTTCCCTAGCGTCTCTATGTTAAACTGCTTATTTGCTTCTATGGAGGCACAATGTAGAGGATTAATAGCAACTCACTCCCTTCAACAGCTCTCCTAAAAGCAGGGCTGACTGCTCACTGCGCCATCCGCAGAGTCCTTACGCAATAAGGGCTTTAAGGATACCTCTTTGATCTAAAAGGATACCCTTAATTGTGCTTCAAATTGTTTTAACACAAAGGCATTAAAACACAGAGAGTAAGTGTAACTTCCTTTGCTTGTGCTTTCCCAAGATACAGAATTCGACACTTCATCACCCAGCAGTTTCCCCATTTCTGCGGCGCAGGTTCTCAAAGGTTACTGGCAAGGATTTAAGCACAGTATCAGGACACTGCATACACTCCACTGTGCATAAAAACTGGTGTTTACCTTTAAGCCCAGTCTTTTCAAAGATCCTCAAGCACCAGTACACTCTTGGAGACAAATGGAGAACAGACTCCATAAAGAAAATGCATGTAAAAGAGTAGAAACTTCTCAGGATGTGACGAAACACTTCGGGATGTCACAGCTCTCCACCTGTTTTTCTTTCCATTGCAGCAAAGCCTACACTTTAAATATTCTTATTTGTGATTTTGTATTTGTACTCTTATTGCAATTCAAAGTACCCCCGGTAGCACTTTAGAGTGTACAAACTATGAAAATTACAGAATATTACAGAAAGAGAAGCATAAAGCAAACAGCAAGAGTTCACATACAAAGCATATTTGTGGGCCCAGGAAACTGATACCAATGCTGACCAGGCTGTGGTCACAGGCTTTTAAAAACTGGTTTCTGCTTACAGTAGGGAAAAATGAGTCTTTCCTTGCTGCCTCCATTTAGAAAATAAAGAAATCCACAACAAGCACTTCTGATAGTACAACACCCACCAGCCCTTCTGTTATTCAGCACCTATTCCTCGCAATGATCTCATCATCTTCTCCTTGATACATGCTCTTACTTTCCTCTTGGTGTCTTTTGCTTTCATGGTCCTCCTGCCCAACAACATAAGGATTTCTGCCAATATAAGACCCTTGGAAGGGTTGCTGCCTCTCCAAGACAGGGAGAACAAGGAAAAGTTTATTAGTACACCCACACTGACGAAGCAATTTCAAGGCAGCACTGCACAAAGCCAGAGACAAGGCAATTACCTAAGGCCCAGGGTACACCCACTCCCCACCCCTGCAGAGGAAAGAAAATCTTAATGACAGTAAATGTTTCTCGCCCTTACTCCTTGGGACTCTGGATATTCGGATTCCTTACCCTAAGCCTTCAGCTTGTTTGCTGAAGTGTTAAATCTGGTCGCTTAGGCTGGAGACCACCTCTCGACTGCTTTCCTCCCAAAGGCTGGAGCACTGGAGAGGCTGTTCTGGCCTCTAGGGTCCATTACTCCTGCTGTACTGTCTGCATAGAAGAATTCCCCAACCAGTCTGCAACTGGAAAGGGGACTTGATAATTCTTCTTCGCCTCTGAAACTGTATTTTTAAGCCCTAGTCTTTCTCACTGAAACATTTTCATCACCAGGGTGACTTCCCTATCAGACTTAAAATACCTATCAAGAAATGGATACAAGTTTACTTGGTGATACCAAATGGGAAATTTCCCAGTAAAAAGGATTTGGAAAAGACAAAAAGATTAACTTTTTGTACAGTTTTCTCTAAAAGCTATGCCACTAGCAGGAAACAAAAACCAAACTAAACAAACCAAACAAACAAACAAATAAAAAAGAGATCCTAGTCTCCACACTCTTTAGAACCAAAATCTGGAGTAATACACACCAAAAGACCAAAGCTTTCTCAAACCACAAGCGAACTGGGGCACAACTGCAAAGGATTAATGTTTTGAGACTAATGCTCAAACGCACCAGGAAAGATTCACAAGACCCTTGTTGCAGTTCCAGTATCCTCTTTAACAGCTACTTCACAGCACATGACAAAGAGTTGCAGAGATTTCCACTATCCCATCAGTGCAAAATTAAAAGGTTTAACTTTTGGGAGGGCTGTGGGTTTGGGGTTTTTTTTTTTCATTCTAGGAACTGCAAAACAGAAGAAAATTAATGTTATTCTTTACTGTTTCGTTATGACAAAGCATGCCTTGATATTAGCTTATACACCAGCAATCAAGCTCTGGTTTCCTTCTTTTTGGAGGATATGAATGGAGAGGTTACATAAGGGTGTAACAAGAGCTGTTACTTCCTTTCCCAGTTGAAGAGAAAAAGCTGTAGATCAAGTTACAGACTCCAGGGCTGGTCTTCAGCCTTCCTAAAATTTTTGCCAGTAGTCCCACAACAAACAGAAGAGGCTACTTAGAAGGCTCTGAGAATTTAACAGACTAACTACATAGCTATAAGGGAGGGAAAAACCCTTTATTTCTGTCTTTCATAAAACTCAGGAAATTCCCCAAGCTTGATGCATACATTCACTCAAGTCACCGCTTTCCATTTCAGTTAGTACAGTAAAACAAAGATGAATGAAATATAGGGTAAGATTTATAGGACAGCCCAAGTAGTACACAAGCTGTGCTAAATGAGCTCAGCAGTCTGAAAGGGCACTGAACTTTGGAGGGTATGTCAGCATTTGTCCCAGCTCTGACCACACAAGGCAAATGAAAGGAGGAAACAGTGTCCAGCTTGGCCTACACCAGAACTAAGCTTTTCTCCAAACCGTCCCACTGGCACTCTCTTCACCTTCCTCTCCAATTCCCAAGCCACTGCTACTACTGCTGCCGAAGGAAGATGAGATCAGCCTCCAACATGAGGAATTTCTGTTCCCACAGAGCTCAGGGAAACCAGATGATCTCAGAGAATCATGTGAAGCAAGTCCCTGACACTTCCATGAGGCAGAGTATCTCCAGTATGTTGCCAGCAGTTTCTTAAGAGTGCACAGTGGGAAAAATTAATGGCTTTGCTTATGTTTCCAATTGCTCTCTCCCACTTCCTCTCCTCATTTGCCAGACTTTTATTTTCCCTTCCCCCAGAAGTACTAGTAGGCTTGCAATGAACATTTGCCCTTCTAAAGGCAATTACATCAAGTCTTGCACAATGCTTGAAAGGGCTAACACACAGTAGAGCTAAACTACCAGCCCCTGGCATCATTTCCTCAGAGATCCTCCCCACAGGTGTGACTTAACAAGGTCTTTGCAAAAAAAAAAAAAATAATTAAAACAATTTTTAAAAAGGAAAGGAAAGAGGCAAGCGTCTGTGATTTAAGATGCTTTCATGAGCTCTTTCACCTTCGCGTTGCTGAGCAGTCAATCTGTCTGTGGTGCCCATAAGGAGCCAGAAGCCTTTTAGATATCCAACACCACACCGGTGTTTTACAAACATCTTCTTTCCTAAGGATATGGAGGAACTTGTGGCAACCTAACACACCAGTAGCTGCTACAAGCCAACATAAGCAGTGACCACTTTATGTTACTTTGGGAATAATGGGAATGCTCCAACCCTAACACCTTCACACAAAATTAATCCAGAGGCAGCGCATTGCATTAAGCACTAAATTGAAGACATTCTTAAACTCAGGCCTGGGACAACTGGAAATAAAAGCACATGATGAGAAGAATATCATTACCTTTCATACGTTTAAAAGCAGCCAAGGACTGAACTTTCCTTTAACAGATGGGTTGGACTATTTCTGTTCTCTAACACTGCACACTTTTGGGGAAAGCCTTGTTTTTGACACAGGGCTTGACAAAGTGATGATTCATCCAGGGAAGGATGGGCAGCTTGTTGCCAGCCTTAATTCACAATTAACAATAGGACAGACGGATATGGAAGACTCATGATTCGACACAAAAATCGCCAAGTCAGGAGTTTTACCTGACCTTTACGCCAGTGGTCATTTCCAATCTGGATATATTTTAAATAGTTTCTCTAACATAAATTTGAAGAGTAGTTAGTTTTTATTTCGTTACTGTTACATTTGTCCTTTAGAAGAGTGGTCCTGACTAAATGCATAGCAACTGATTTAAAGACGTGGTCTGAAACTCCAAAGCTTTAAATTACATGAAAAAGCAAACAGCACATGTGAGCACGGACGTGTGAGCACATCGGTACCGTGGGCAAGGCAAGCGAGCACTGGACCACTTCGTGACTGCACCGCCAGCCCCACTCCGTGCGGCTCTGCGAGGAAGGCCATTGTTTTCCAACGGGGAGTCTGGCCACTCCGAGGAACAAAGGGATGCCCTTCCCAAAACACTGCGGCAGCAGATGTCCCACACCGAATCCCAACAGCCTCCATGGGCGCAGTCTTCCTTGGGAGGCTACACCAACCCGTCCCCTCAGGGAAGTTCTCTGGGACAATGACCCTGCCCTGGAAAGCCCTTCCTCAAGTCTCCTCTCCAAGTGTTACCCGACAGCAGAATCCATCATCCTGCTCCAAGTTACCAGCACTCTTCCCACGGTTCCCCCGAGCCCCACAGCCGAGCCCGTTCTTTTGAATTCAGCAAAGCCGCGCACACAGGGTAATTATTTTAGACAAGAAGAAACAGATGCCACGCTCTCTTCCCAGAAAGAGCACGCACGCACACACACACACATACTTGAGGGAGCGAGCCCCGGACCGTCCCTGCGTGTGTGCGCACCGCGTTCATGCCTCAGTGAAGCTGTCCCAGCCCCGCTGCCATCCACCAGCCGCTGAACGCCAGCCACAGCGCACGCACAGCGTCCCGAAGCCGCAGTTCTGCGCGGGGAAGGGGCGCCCAGGAGGCGCCGGGGCTCCCGTGCTCGGCACCCGGAGCCGGCACCGCCGCCCCCTCCTCACAGGAGACCCGGCGCCGAG